>QLTV01003654.1:4865771-4893988 GCA_003457575.1 Thermophis baileyi
GCTGCCTCACCACCATCTGTATTGCGCAGGTCTAGTAGTGCTCCAAAACGCCCCGCCTACCTGCGTGATTACGTATGCTGGACAGCTCCATCCAGGAGGGGAGGGGTGTTATGTTCTAACTGTTTCAACTGTGTTGCATGGTTCCAACCAGGTCCAGCGTTTGAGCGGGAAAAAGCTCAAACGCTATTGGCTGGTCTGTCTGACAGCTCCCTATAAAAGGGCAAGCTGTCAGACTGCTCTTTGCTGGTTGCTTACACAAGAGCTGAAATAAAGAGCTGCTTTGGAAGTCTGTCTCCTGTCATCTCTACCCACTATCTAACATTATCCTGTTTTTGAACATGGATTCTTTTAGCCCAGAATTGGTAGGTTTGCCTCTAGAGGGCTCTGCTTGGTTCCAAAGGCTGCTGAGCTGTAACAGCGGCCATTAGTCACCAAGGGACATCACTCAGTCCAGTTAATTTGGTCAGGGAAACGTACTTGTAAAGCTTCGCTACATTTCTTTCAAGCTGAAGAAATCAATTCTCAGCAGTTTGGATAGGATACAAGAGGCCCAGATATAAAGGTCGCGGGTTGGGAGGGAGAGAAAGTGGGAAATTGTCAGGTTTTGTTACAGGATTAAAAGCATCTTATTAAGGATCCTATTTTCCTTGTTGATAGGAGAATATGGGACTGTCTGGTAGGAATAAATATATAGCTATAATGTTAGGTAAAATGGCTTCTGTTCTTACCCCAATGGGTGAGAATCGTATGTGTTACTGGAAAGACTTTGTCTGCAACCATGATGCCCAAGAATATTTCAAAATAAAATTTTCTCCATATAGAAGGCTTGGAAGTTCACAACTATAGAGAGAGAAACAGTGGGATGGTTAATGCTACTTTCCTGGCTCGTTTTGGTTCTTTCATTTCCTTTACCCCTTTAATTCTAAATTGCAGGAGCAACATCTAGAGAGCCACTTATGTTGCACCAGATGTAAGGAAAAGCTCCCCCTCATCCCCTTGCTTTCCCTTGATTAAAACATTAGAATTCTTTAATCTCTCTGAATTGAGTTTCTTCCTTAAAAGCTGCCTGTTCTCTTTGATACACCAAAGCAGTTCTTGTCACGCTGCCAAAGGAGGCCGGGAGGAGTGTCACACAGCTCAAACTTTTACAAGCTGAGTGAGCCAGAAAACAAGCAAAGGCACACAGACATAGACAGAGAGAAAAAGAAAGAAAGGGAGACAGAGAGCGAGAAAGTGAGAGAGAAATCTTATTTTTAATTTTTGTTTTTGTGACATTTGGCTATGAATGTATTTTTTTTTCTTTTTAATTTTTTTTGTCTAACTTGACAAACCTTTGTGAAACTTGGAAGAGAGGAGAAAATGACGTCACTGCAATCTGGGGGTGCCTTTTGCGCTGCCTGTCAGATCCAAAAGAAAAGAACAGAGCAATAAAACAACGGCTGTCTCTGTCTCCTTCGTTAAACATGGCACTAATTGGATGTTAATTTCTCTTTGCTCTTCTCGCTGTTTGATTGTGAGAACTCGGTTCTCCCCCACCCACCCCCAGCAAGACTCTTGCCAATAGCAGGGAGTCCATACTGTATGTTCCCTCCCAACCGTGGGCTCAAAACAATTCAGAAGCCGGGCAGTATTAAAAATGCAGAAAGGGGAGGGGAGGGAGGGATTGGATTTGGGAGTTTCACGAAGCTCAACATTTTCCATTCATTGTGCTGTACAGAGTTCGGAGTATTCCCCCCCCCCCTTGTGTTCTGTCCAGTCTCCTTGGCAGCATGGAAAAAAAGAATTAACCCAACCACTACCCAACCCATGTGTGAAACAGCATGTAGGAGAACTAGTGCAGACAAGAAGCTGTTGCTGTCTTTTTCACCCGGGTCACCCTTAAGGGGTGTTTGTGCTTCTTAGCTTGAATTCTAGAGGGTCCTGAGTGCATCTGATTAATTCCTAATGTACATGCATGCACACCCATGCATACAGCGGTGCAGGGGGAAAAGGTAAGTTAAGTACAGGGTTGAGATAGAGCAGGGTGAAATTTACCAAGGGAGACTGTGGGTGGGTGGAGAAGAAGAAGGGGAGGGGAACAAGCAGGAGGGGGTGGAGGGTAGAAATGTGGGAGTAAAGTCCTACCTGGGATCGGTGCCAACTTCCTGCACAGGGCTGCAGACCCGCAGCTTTGAGCAACCCACCAGAGGCGACTTTTCTCTCTTGTCACGATTCCAAGAGGCAAGGAAGGCAACAGGAACAGGTACAACAGATGCAAAGCAGCCTTGTTTGCCAGGGTGTTGGTGGGTAAACCCTCTTCTTTCCCCCCCCCCTTCATTCCCTCTCCAATCCTTATTGCAGACAGCTGTATTTTTAAATGATCCTTCCAAATAGGGTCGACGACAAAGGCTTTTTCCTTTAATTTTTTTTTTAAAAAAATGATTTTATTGTACGGCTTTGGAGGGGCGAAGGGGCTTTTTATTCTCTTGCAAACATCTCCTGTCCATTAGGATTAACATGCAGGAGATGTGACTGTCACTTTGCTTATTGACAGTTGCCTGTACAGGGATGGGAAATGGCTTTGTTCCGTGCTGCCTGGGAAGCAGTGCCAACTCTGACTTGGCAGCTAAGCCAGAGTGGGCAGGGAGAATGCGGGGAGAGCGAGAGAGAGAGAGAGAGAGAGAGAGAGAGAGAGAGGAAAAAGAGAGAGAAAGAGAGAGAACGACTGCTGAGGCTTCCAAAGTGGAAATGGCTGTAGGCCCATTTCTGAACGAGCAGCTATTCACTGCCCCGCTCGCTCGCTCGCTCGCTCGCTTTCTTTTTTCTTTCTTTTCTCTCTCTCTCTCTCTCTAAGGCTGGCACAGAAAAAAATGGAAAATGGGAGCTGGAGGGAGGGTGTCCTCTTCTGGCATATCCCGGTAGTTTGTTTGCTTTCTTTGATTTCTTTTTAAACCATCCTCATCTCCATTTATGCCTCTTAACTCCATTTTTGCCGCCGACAAAAGAAACATTTTGCAAAACGAAACTGTTTCTTGTATAACGTAAGAGGGTTGTTTTGTGTTTGTTTCCTTTTTGTTTCATTTTGTCTTTCACCTTCTTTGGCTGTGTTTTAAAGGAGCTTGCCGCCTCCAACATCTCAAGTTAGGAAAGTAGAAGTCAACATTTATTTTATGTACATACCTTGGGCTGCTAACAGAGAGAGAAGAGAGAATGAGCTGCTTGTTTTAACTGGCATGGGTTGAAAGAATAGGTATTGGTTGGAAATTGCCCTTTGGAAATGGTTCTCAATAGAGACTGAAAAACTTTAGAGATATTTGCTTGGGAGGTGGGATTCCATGGATTCCCCCCCCCCAGTTTGCTAATAAAGGGAGACTATTTGAAGGGTATATTGAAGTGGAGTTCCAAGTGGAGGAATTTGTGCCAGCTTCTCTTTATGCCAGCCTCTTGTCGGCCTTGGCGTCTCATTCGGATGAAGCCTGGCATGCAGGCACCGCCCATTTCTTGGCGCTGAACTGCTCTGAGAAGGAAAAGGGAACGCATGGGGGGGGGGAGCTGTTTCACTGAAACTGGCCTTTCTTGAAAAAAGAAACCATTCCTGATTATTGTCCAGATCATCGAAGTTAAAGCCAGCGGCTACTGAGCAGCAAAATCTTTCTCCTTCCCGGCACATCTCTTTCTGGTACGAAATCAAATATAGCTCTTTTGAAAATATTTTAAAATGCCATTTTATTTGTCCAAGTGCTTTGGCACTTGCTACTCCTACATCCTTTCTTCCCTCCTCCATTCTTCTCGCTTTTTGTGTTAAAAGATTCCATTTATTTAAACCAACCCAACTTATTGGTGGGCTTCATTATTTATTATTTCTCCTGACTGTTAATCAGGATTTCCTTTTGATTTTTCAAAATATTTTGATTCTGGGTAATTGGAAGCTAAGTTTTTTTTTATTTTGGATTTTTGCCACCCTACGCAGGAGAAAGAAAATTGTTGAATAATATCAGACTTGCAATTCAACATGGCAGCCCCTGCTAAGATTGTCTAGTTTTGCAAGGCATTGCAAGAAATGCCCCTTTCTGGGGACATAAATTTTGGTAGAGCTAACAAAGGGATACAGAAATAATTAGCTCTTTGGAGGAATGATTGGGGGAATTTTATATGCTGTCTTCAAGAAGAGGGAGAATTCGGCCATGTTATCCTCATCTCAGAATTTTGTAAGTGTTAACTATTTGCAATCTGTTCTGTACCTATCATTTAAATGATGATTTGTTACTTGTTCAAATTTTCTTTTTGTTTCGCTGAGACAATTTTGGGCTTCACCAAGATAATTTGGGGTATTAGGTTGTTTTCTGATATTCTTCAAGAATTGTTACATGAAATCATGATTTGTATTTTATTGGGGGAAATCTATAGAAGATGTTTTTTGGAAACAAGGAAGGTGGGTGAATTTTTCAAAATACCCACTTTGCTTAATTTTCCCTTTCACACTCAAGAGCCTTTCTCCGGTTGCCGCTGATATAAACTTTAATGGACTACTCTACAGCAAACTATATGCCATTTGCCATGCAAGGTTGGAATGGAATTTAGTGGCTTTGATTTGTGTTGATAAATCTGGCCTCTTCATGTCAAGCTTAATTTAGGCCTCTGTTGTCCAAAACAACAGAATTTGTTTTTCTGAAAATAAAAAATTCCATCAATAAGCAACTGAATTTTTGTAAACATTGTGCTATTAACAAAACTTTTTTTCTACTAATTACTAATCTTTCAGGACAATAAACAGAAGGATATCTTAGCTCTGCTTACTAAAAGCACGTGTTGAATGTAGAGCTTCAACAACTGCTTTTGCGAACTGTGAAGCAAGGAATATTTGATTACCGGTAATTCTTTTTAGATTTCCTGTTTCCCATTGTAATAGTAATATTGAGGACAGACTTTGGGTCTAGTTTCTCTCATTCTTAGGAGGGTTTGCTTTAGTTGGGGAAAAAATCCCTTCTTTGCAGATGCAGAACCTCTCTTTTTTGTTCGCAATTTTGCCAATAATCTATTCACTAGAAAACCCATTGTCTCCTAGATGAAATCTTTATAACCCCAAGAGTAAAGAGTATTTCTCAGTTCTTGATGTTTTGCGAGGTTGTCTTTCACTTGAGTAATTACTCTTTTCATTTCATATTACTGTGCATTTGCTATAATCCACCATTTTGTATCATGCTTTCCTTGTCCTTCTCACTACTTCAGTGAGTCTGAAGTCTGCCTATCCTAATATAAATTTCAACATTTTGTTACCAAGTAGGCGTGTGGTAAAATGTGATATTTCAAATAATGTCTTGATGAACTGTTGACTTCCCTCATTACACACATACCTACCCCTGTCCTGAATTACTCAGACTTTCTGCAAGGCCCAAATCAGATTTAAATGAAAGTGTTAAAATTCTGCTGAGATCACGATTAGGAAATTTGTGTGGGTGCACAGAAAATTGCATGATAGCTTTTACAGAAAAAATTATATATTTTTGAATATATAATACAAGAAGCAAAGGCGACAGTTCAAATGCTCAGAATCTTTTTTAATTTTTTCAATTTAAACGTCTGTATTCCATGAATCCATGCTTTTTCTATTACTGTCCACTGAATGTATTCAGTAGTACTATATACATCCGTGAAATAATCCTTTCATCTTTGGAGTAACGTGTATTAATTACTCAAGAACATTCAGAGATGGTACTTTACTATTTAATATTTAAGAAAACAGCCAAAAATCTATTTATCAAGTTGCCTGAGAAATGTGAGGAAGACTGTCAGAAAGAACAAGGTGGTGGCAGGGATGGGCTGCCAACACCATTTTGAATTAGGCCAAGCTCAGCAGATATTCAACCAGGTTGAGAATAAAGGGAGATACTTTTAACAAGAAGCATTGTCATTTTGAGTGCTTTTCTTCACATTTTTGCACTATCCCTAATAGTCAGCTATAGACATGTGGTTTATTTGCTAGCTTTAACAGCATAATTGCTGTTAATTTGACATAACCTACAATTTAAAATTTAAAAATGTGGTCTTCATTGAGGAAACAGAAATCTGGTTTCCCCACTGTTTCCAAATATATTAGTGTAATTTAGAATATGGTGGTTTTCCTCCCCTTTCTCATGTAAAGTTCTTCCTTGACATTTTTTCATTTGTGAATACACTCAATTATTTAAAATTTTTCATCAGTATATTTTTTTGGTTTATTTCCCTTTTTTGTACTTTTAGCTAAATATGTTATTTAGCCTTTGATCCTCTGTCACTTTTAACTTTTCTTTTTTTTCTTTTGAAGTACTTATTATTCCTTTTGTAAATAGGGTTTCATGGAAGAAGGAATTTTATGGAAGCAGGAAATAATATTTAAATGTATACTTCCAGAAGCACATCACTGGAACAATTTCAATAGTGCAATTGCGCTATTGAAGATCTGCCATTATAAAAAATGGTTACAAGAACCAGAATATTAGAGCAATGTAATTTCTAGACTGGGAAATTATTTCTAAATTAAACACTATATGGCTGAAGAGGGAATGATGGAAATCATAACATTACACAATACTCCTATTTCTTGGCCTATTCAAGAAACCATTTGTTTAAGCAACCCTCAACATAATTTGTCTAGCTACCAAGTCTGGTCTCAAAACTAGCTTATTTGATACTAATGGCTTAATATCAAACAAGCTAACTTAGTTGAAGAATACAGAACTAGTATAGTCTTTCATAAAATGATGCTGTAGCAATTTAATAATGATGAACTTTGGAGTCTTTTTGTCCCATTGAGTTAGTATTAAACATTTTTCAAGAGATATTCAGAATTTATTCAGACTTTCGGTGTGAATTTCTAGAACTTTCCCCAACTTTGGCTCCTCGGTATAAATTGGAACACAATTCTTTTTACTCCCTATCAAAGGTTGGATACAATATTTACTACCATTTTGTAAAGTACAGGTTTGTGAGTATATTTCTATTGGCTAGATTATGTATTCATCTTCGTCTATGAGAAATTAAATCCAACATTCCTGATATTTTCCCCCTCCATTTCTTTTCAAACTCACTTTAATTTAAAGCATGTCTGTCAACTTCAGTGAATTTCTGTTGCTTTTTTTTTTTTTTTAATTTAATTTTTTTATTGTTTTTTAAATTATCCAATATTTTAGGTTTTTTTTTTTTGAACCTAATTTTTATAGTGTTTTTTAAAGTATCCAATAGTTTAGGTACCCTCCCATTACAGCACTGAAATGTCATGATTTTTGTTGGAATCTTATCAAATATTAACAAAATGTAAAGAGATTCAACATTCTTATTAAATTTGATTACTTTTGAGAAGTATCCTGAAGAAATGCGGAAATATCACTTTGTAACTTTCACATTATAGGGATTGGGAACACTTCTAGAGAGACTGTGAGTTCAATGATGTGTATATGTATTGATAACCTCCGGGTAAAATGATAACCAATGTAATTACTTTATCTCTTTAAAATGGCAGACTAAGCGAACAGTGGTTCTGTTGCTTAACAACCAGATTTTGGTTACCAGTTTTAAGTAGACATCTCTTTTTTTCTTTTTCTCTTTTAATCATTCATTCACTCTATGGATAGCATCAAAATGTGTAACTTGGTCATAAGTGCAGCCCTACCCCAAAAGTAGTGGTTTTAAAGGGGAACTCAAACGTTCACTTTAATGATCATTTTTGATTTGTTTAATCATTGATGTGATAAAAATAGGTACACTGTGCTTTCTTTGGATCAACAAATTACAAATATGAGAATCACAAAGTGAGTCATGAATATTTAATATGTTAACATTTGTTTTTTAAAAATTATTCTGACATGTTAAGTTCAAAATGCGTATTTCCCTACACCACAGAATGGACAATTCAAACATTTATATTAAAATGTTTAACATGGCAAATAGAAAATGGTTTTCTCACCAGCCCTTCCAGTATTCATGATACACATTTTAAAAAAGGGAGGGGGCAATAATGCTTTGATTGCACATTCATGGCCACATTTGACTTTTTGATCTTCCACCAACAGACTCCCCTTCACACTTACTTGTTTTACCTCATGTTTTTCCCCAGACATTTTCTAATACCCCTCTGCTGCCCAGTGAATGAGAGTACAGTGAAATCTTGATTTACCTTTCTTTACATTTAAAGCACCAAATGTGATTTAGAACAATTATGTAATAACGTCATTTGCATCGATTTGGACAATTTGCATATCATTGCACAATTGATGAAAACTGTTGCAAGTGAGTTGTATCATTTCTGCAATGATGTCATCATGGAAATGATATTTATTCAGTTTATATACACTTTCATATTTAATAGACGTATGTTTGTTAAGTAAACAATTCCAAGATTTATGCACTTCTCTGTTAATTCATTAAAATGAAGTTAAACTATATGCATTCCCCCCCACCCCGCTTTATAAAACTATAAAGAAACTTTTTGTAGTAGGTCAGGGAATCGTTGGTATATGATTCATAGGTATCCTTGCCAATACCTAGCTACTCTTCTCCTGTTAGTGAACTTTACTTATGAACCATCCTGTAAATTCTCAGGAGACGTAGTAGAACTCTCCAGACATTGATAAATTATCATTTCCAGCATCCTTGGCCATTGGCCAAGGTTCTTATGCAGCTAGAGTGTGTAATCCAACATTTTCTGGCTGGTCACAAGTTCTTTGCCACTATTTAAGTTCTTCCATCAGTCATTTGAACCAGAAAAAAAGGAGATTATCCATTAAATTCTTCTATGCAACAGAGGGATAATTGCTAGTACACAATTCGGGGAGAAAACAAGTCTTGACAGCATTTAAGGCATTATTTGTACACAATATGTTCAAGTCTAGAAATCTCAACATAAAATGATTGAGGGTATAACCAGACCTTTGCTTTTTATTCGTCTTGATGCTTGCCAATGCCTGTTTCCTAGAAGGACATATAATTATGAATTCAAGGGATCCATATTAAAAGCAGTGCTATCAGTGGACTAGCATCAACAATTGTTGTAAACTTTTATTTCTCATAACTTGGGACACAGTGGGGGAGTACCGCACTGGAGGTGACTACTATATTATATACCCCTCCCCCCACCTATCCCCTGCTTGCTCTCTGCCCATTTTTAAATCTCATATTACTGTATTTTCCTTGTTTATTTTATTATTTCATTATTTTGCTACTATTACGTTTACACTTTTCATTTCTGTTTTTTCTGTTGCAAGTCACCCCACAGCGAGAGAGGTGGCAAATAAATTTAACAAATAAATAAATTTTAATGCTTAGAATTTGAAATGCTTTCTTAACAAGCTGTTTATATTCAAATACATTTTAATTCTTGTATTCTAAACAGATTTCAGTTAGTTGATCACCTCCACATTTAACTTATCATTGTGATGAGGCATAAGATAATATATTACAGTGATTTGATTTCTATTACTGGATGTCAGTATTTATATTAGATTCCGGTTTGCTTAGGCTAAGAATACTTCATATATAATTTTGTTTAACTGATTTTTTAAAAAATTGTTTAGGAAACATTTGATAATGCAACAGAAGTCTCTTTTTCTCTCCTTCCTACTGTATCTGCTGTTTGTGCTCAAAATCTGTTCTGACAGATTGGAAGACTTTTCAGTCTGTGGAAACAGCTTACAGTAGCTGAATTGTGCAATCAAACTATACCTGCTTCATTTGTTTATTTATTTGTCAAATTTAATATTTTCATTTTACTTGTTTGCCACGCCATGTCATTGTTTTCCCTTTTTCCCTCTGTGGCATGATCTGGTAATGCACTGACTATGAATGTTGAATTTCTAAATGTTATAAGACACTATACCCTGTTTGTAAAGCAGTGGGTGAAATGCTACAAGTTTGGGCCGATTTGCACAAACTGGTAGTAAAAAATGCTACTGGTTCTCAGAACCGGTAGTAAAAAATACTAAAAAAAGTTTTTTTAAAAAAGTTCAGACGATTGCTCATCACACAGCTGATCTTCGGAACTTTTTTTTCCCCTGAAGCCTGCTAGGCCACTACCGGTTCTCCAGAACCGGTAGTTAAAAATGCTTTAAAAAGAAAAAAAAGAGCAGGAAATCCAAAAGTGTGCGTTTGGTGTGGACTGCGCATGCGCACGCAGCGTGCATCTGGTGCGCACTGTGCACTGCGCATGCGCGGGCAGCAAACCGGTGGCGACCCGTGGAGGATTTCACCACTGAGCGGGATGGTGCACATGCGCGTGAGTGCCCGTTGGCCCACTGCTCGTGCAAGTAGGTAAAAAGGAGAGGAAGGAAGGACTACAAACCTGGCACTAGACGCAACTTCAGAGGATAATCCAGAGCTGGAAGGGACCTGGAGGTCATCTAGTCGATCCCTGCTCCAGCAGGACATTGTTAAAGTGAGTTTCTGTCTTTTGATCCCCCAGTCACATGACTACATAGCCATGCCCACCCAGTCACATGACCCCACCAAGCCACGTCCACCAAGCCACGCCCACCAAGCCATGCCCACAGAACCGGTAGGAAAAAAATTTAGATTTCACCACTGCTGTAAAGTTATAGTAATTAGGATTTGGCAGGCTTCAAAATCTGTTCAGAAGAGGGGCTTCAGACCTCACACAAGAGTGAGCCCATACTTCTGCTATTCATTAAAGGAGCCAGGACTTTCCAGGATTCTGAAAAAATATGCCATTGTTTTAAGGGGTTATTTAATTTAAATAAATGAATTCTTAAAGCAAAGATATATTTTGCTTTCAGGCTCACATAGAAACCCCCAAAAAGCCTCAGCTCCATTAGTGAATAGCAGCATGATGGTACCCTCAAGCAAGTCCTAAACACTTCTTCTAAATCATTCTGGAAGCACACAAACCCTTAATAAGAAATAATTATCAAATTCTGCATTATAAACTCCATTCATTATGGGAGAGAGTAGTTTGTGATTTCTCCTTTTTATACATGAACTTCCTCTTTATGTTGGAGATAGATAGATGGTAAACCGACAGTTTTTATGTACTTTGATGTCTGGACGTACAAATTTATCCATTGAAGTCATTTCTTTAAACCAGTTCCTCTGTTTTTACAAAGTATAGACTCCTCTATAGGAGAAGTTAGACTTTCAGCTACATTTCTCTCTATATCTATTCATTATAGAGTCTTGCTAACTTTTAAAGCAACATTTCCCAAATCGATGTCCAAATCAAGTTGGGAAATGGGCCATTTCTGGCTTCCGGAGGACCTCCGGGGGGGGGGGAAGCCGTTTTCACCCTCCCCAGGCTCCTAGAAAGGCTCTGAAGCCTGGGGAGAGCAAAAAAATGGGACTTCCGGTCCAACCGGAAGTCGGCAAACGGAACGTTTCCGGCCTCTGGAGGACCTCCAGGGGGGGGGAAAGGCCATTTTCGCCTCCCCAGGCTCCTAGAAAGGCTCTGCAGCTTGGGGAGAGCCACTCCAGAGGCTGGAAACAGCCTGTTTCCCAACTCCCAGTGGGTCCAGAAGGCCCAAAAATCAGCTGGACCTGAGCTCGCGTGCCCACCGATATGGCTCCGCGTGCCACTTGTGGCACACGTGCCATAGGTTTGCCATCACGGATCTATAGTCTCCATAATTGCTTTAAAATATTGAAATATTACTACAGCTTCCTACTAAGGCAGGGTCAATAGTGTTTGACATGACCAGGTGGTTTCCATTACTCCTGCCTTTTCCCATTGGGAAATTTTCCACAGTGTATGTGTTTATGAGCTGAGTCATGCTTCTACTTTGTGCCAGCAAGCAGTTCTAGGAAAGATGCATTTCTCCTTTACATTGGCCAAATAAAAGCATGAAGCCTCAGAATCTGATCTTTCTCAAGCTTAACTCTTTGGTCCTGGTTGCATGGAGGCAAGATGTTTTCTGGAACACGGTTATTCTTTTCTAACCAACATTCTCCAAGGTTCCCCCACCTCTCTTGCTTATTTCCTGCTTCCCTTTTTCAAGGCAAGCAAGATGGCTGCTGCCTGGTTAGGAGAGGGAAACAAAGAAGCTGGGATGTAACTATCCAGTCATATTTGAACCTAACCTTTTTGACTCTGTATGCACCATCCTCAACAAAACAGAGAAAATTGGGCCAGAATAAAACCTGAGTTGGAACCAAACCCCTGGGGGTCATTTTGACGTCATTGGGCATTGCAAATAGACTGGGATGCCAAAATGAGTAATTACGTTATCATTAGAGCATTTCTTGATGCAATACAGCAAGGATTGTGGGACTGTGCCTCAAATCAGTTGGGAAGATTGTTCATAGCATCAAAGGAAATGGTCTTACTATCCATTTCCTGGATGTCTGAAATGAGTTATTATTTGATTAAATGCCAGAACTGTAAATAATTGTATATCAATGTGATTATGATAAGACATGGTGTAGGGCAGTGCTTAAACCAGTGTTTTTTTAAAAACTTGGCAACTTTAAGATGTGTAGACTTCAATTAACTAGGGAATTATGGGAGTTATCTCATTTCTTTTTTTAAAACATCTATCTTTGCATGCTTTTTTTTCTTCAAAGGTGTCCACCTCTTGATAAATTACATGTTTAAGAGAAGCACTGTTGTGACTGATGGGATAATACTGTTTCAAAGTTGCTTGTAGTGAGGATAGAGTTAGCACTGCAAGATAATTGCCCTTATACCCCTGCCAATTAATAACTATAGGAGACACCACATGGATAAACCATATCATTCAGCAGAAAAGATTTGGATATGCAGTTGCATCAGTTACTCCAAGAAATATATCTCTATTCAATAGCATAAGAAAGGGAAGAAAACAATCCTGACTCTTTCTGAGCACATGTTGGAAAGACAGTGAACGTTAAGGCATTTAGTAACTTAGCACCAGTAGCAGTGGTAAAGGTGTCTGGGTCTGTATACCTATAAATGCCCTTTTTTTCTCTGGATCACTAAAAATATGGCATTTTTATGCCATACTTTATACATAATAAGAATATAACATATACCTATTTTTCCCAACCAAAATTTTATATCTAGAGAAATAATTGTACACAATAGATAGGAACTGGATTTTGGGAAAATGTAATAGATACAAGAAGTGATTTTCCAGAATAAAAGAAGTATGTGCTGCAGATAAGAGTGTATTTAACAGGAAATACTGTTGCTTCAAGCTATTCATTTTCAGTTGAATAAATTCAGTACAAAGTATAGTTCTTAAGAGTTACTGTTTGAGCCATTTTCTTTCTTACTGTACTGATCTCTGTTGGATTTTTTAAACAGCAAAACGTTTCATCATGTATATAGCATAAGACTTTAGTGTACTGAAGCTTTATAGGTATCATGACTGGCTTTCTGCAAGATATTTTAGTTGGTAAAATAAATACTTCACTGGCATAGAACTAATTTGCAATTACAATTTGTGTTATGATTACATTTAGAAATAGTTTATACATAATTATTGGATAATTAGTAAATCAAAAAGATGATACAGGAACATGAAAGTTATATGTGTGTATTTGTAATTATAATGGAAGTTTTAAAGATTTCAATATAGTCAAGCTGTACTTATCTGTATATCTCATTCCTATTATTCAGAGAATAAGCCTCAGTGAACTAACCTGAATAGCTGTATACAGTATATTTCAGTCAGTACATTTAAACAACTCATTTATCACTTACTAGAACTGTTGCTCAGAATTCCTGATTTTGATTATAGTTGAAGCAAAGGAGAGAGGGAAGGAGGGAGGGAGGGAGGCAGGGAGGGAGAGAGAGGGAGGGAGGGGCTGGTTAAAGGTCTTTTTCCCCAAATAGTGTAACAGCTGTGGTTGGCCACCTAATGACTTTTCTAAGTCCACTTTTCTAAGTCCACATCCAGTACAGTAGTCACTTGTTGCAGACTTCCAGATAGTCTTATCTCTAAGAAAGGGTTACTTTGCAGAGATGCTGCATTTTCCCAGTCTGCCAAATTTTGTTGCTGAGAAAGTGCAATTAATTCCCACAAGGATCCATTCATTTCTCTTACAATTGCCATGTGGAATGTGATCGCCGAAAGTGCCATAAACTGCATAAGATTATTTGTAATTTAAAAAACTAGTTCCATTTAGGTTCTGCTTCATCTCTTGATCCAACATTTTTAAAAGAACGAGGGAGAGATTCTGGCAAGATGGGTGCAGAGTCATATTCGGTCAAGGAAGTTAAATATACCTATTTAAAAATACAGAACAATGATCTGCTTTCTTTTCAAGCATTTAAGAACAGTGAAAAAAGTCATAACTAGAATGTGCTCTGATACTAAATTAAATTTCACCAGAGATGTCCCCAGAAGAGATTTTAAAAAGCCAAGCTGGCAGTCATGATCATGTGCCTAAAGCTCCACCCCCTTTTACATCCAAATATGTAAAAATAGGGCCAGTCTCTTACTATGTCAGAGGTCTTCAAACTTGGCAACTTTAAGACTTGTGGATTTCAACTCCCAGAATTCTCCAGCCAGTATAGCTTGGGGACCCCTGTACTATGTAGTTGTGGCCACCATCTTCCCCTGTTTGACCTTCCCTTTTGTAGATGCCTCCATCCTTCTCTCAGGTCCACATGCTAAATCAAAGGGAGAAAAATGAAAAGTACCTTTCCCCTTTGAAATGTCACCTGCAATGGCATTGCCTTTACATTTGTTTTTCACTCAGGTAGCCGCCATGTGCTGCCTTTCTGCCTATTCCAGAGACATGGCGACTGGGTATTTTTTATGTATGTGCATGTTATGAATCACAGTATGATTTTAACAGAATGATTGTTAGCTGCTTAGAATGAGAGCAGGAAGTGGATATAAACAATAAAGTTAGGGACTCCAAGTAGTATTTCTATAATTTCACTTCTCTCTCTTGAGAGCAACCCCTAAAAACTATAATTCCATTCCTCCAAAAGAATACACACAAAAGAAAGCATTTGATAATTGTTATTGCTGCAGGCTTAAAAAAAATAGTTTTGAAGCAGGGTAATCGAACAAATATTCAGCATGCAGCAAGTCTATGCTGTTTCTGAAAGTCTTAAACATTTCAAAACACTTTTGCTGCTGCTCTTGCTGCTTTCATTGGAAAAGATTACCTGAACCCAACATCAAATTGCTGCACCGTTTCTATCGTAAATCTAAATGACAAAATGGCTGACTGTCAGCCATTTTGTAAGAATGCAGGCAGCGAAACTAATCCTGGGCTTTTGTTTCAGGTTAATTGTTTCCAAGTTTGGCTATCACACTGAAGGACTGACAAGATTTTAAGAGAGACTGGCACCACTTTTCTATCTGGGAACTGCCTCCGATAATTTTGGCAGCCCTGCTCTGGACTGTGCTTGTACAAAAGCTGAAAGCACCATCTACTTATAAAGCAGCTATTTTGTTCCTTGTTTTTATAATCTGCCAGACTCTCTTGATAAGATAGAGCAGCACCTGAAGCTATAAATGCTTCTGCAAAAATATTTGGGTTTTCAGGCAAGCTTAGCATTAGCAATTGCTTGTGTTTGTTTTCATACAAAATGCTGTTTTGGCCGCATTTGGAATGGTTTGGCTTTGCCAATGCTAGAATTTTAAGACAGTCGGTCAGAGATGTTGGTCATGGACAGTGGCACTTTGATATAAAGCCACAGGAAAACATAGATGTGACATCTCTTTTCTTAGAAATGTGCATGAAATAAGGATTCAGAGCACTTGATTCTTGCCACAAGGGATAATTTTTTTTATTATCTACATATGATTATTTGGGAACCTTCCAGTCATTAAAAACCCTAAGTGTCTCCCCTCCACAATATATTGTAGCACTTGCACTGTTTTACTGTGTCCAAATAAAGTCCCAGTTCCATATTTTTCATCAGCACTCATTCTGAAGATTTGAATAGATATTTCCTCTAAAATTATGTAGAAACAATGCTACTTCCTTTTATGAAATTTCAGGCTGTGTGGGAACATAACTATTTTTATAGGAGATTGAAGTTTTCCAAGTAAATATATTATTTGAAGATGGGGTGAGGGTACTTTCATGTTATATACTGTATATGTCATTTCCCCCTGCTTTAATTAGATACTTTTTTATATTTGTTTGTGGAGGCCCTTCCCTTTGCAATCAGTACCTTTTCTTCCCCCCCTCCCCCAACAACTAAACAATCAAAAAGAATAATTTTAAAAAATGCTAAGGCACCTAGTTTTGCTTCTTGTTTGGGGGCAATAAAACAAAACAAACAGGTTTTTTGTAGCCTTTAAGCTAGATACATTTTTCTGCTCAGTTGCAGTATAATACCCACTGAGAATATTTTATGTTCAAATATTCTATAACTGCTGATAATTATTAATTGCTTGTTTCAATTAAATCTTTAAAACAAGCTCTTCTAACCTTACATGAAATGTTGGGTACAGTTTCAAAATGAGTGAACATGCTTTTGATTTCAACTGCTGTATTCAAGGAATGTGAATTCAGAGGAACAGAAGTCTTCAGCATCAATTTTATTTAATATTTACAAATTTATCATATCTTGTGAACTATTGGGGCTCCATTATTATGAAAGAACTAGTTGTGAAATTTAGTGTATACCACCGAAAAATGGGATTTGCTCCTATGTGACTTCCGTGTTCTCCTAGGTGTTCTGTTCTCAACAGCAGTTATTTTCTATTGTGCTTACACATTCTGTATTAAAGCAGGGGCCTGATCACACGCTGACCCTTATTGTTATAATAAAAATAGAAACAGGGTTTCCTGGATCAAATTAGGAGTACTGTAAGTCACTGTGGTGGTTTAATTCCATGTCTGCTACTTACTATATCCAGCAGCACTGCCCTTGGGAACTCTGTGTGTGTGTGTGTGTGTGTGTGTGTGTGTGTGTGTGTGTGTGTGTGTGTGTGTGTGTGTGTGTGTGTGTATTTAGTAATCTCTCACCTGAAAATAATAGAATAGATTGTTGCTAATCTAGGTAAATATTGTTAATATTTAAAATCTAGGTGGAGTATGACCTTTAAAAATGAAAATGTGTGCATCAAATAGCAGATGAGAAAGAGCACTTATGCAGCCATTACTGAAAGCAGACTTACATTGAAACTGGATTATGAAACTCTTGTTGACTCTCATATGGTACACATTTTTTTTATCAATACAATGCTTTGAACTTTTTTGTTTGTGCTTCCCTGCACCATACAGGAGTGCAGCACTTACCCTTGTTTCAATTTCTTTGTAATGACATCACTGAGAACTTCAAATATTTAGAAATCTGAATATCTATACAGATATAAGTGCCCAGTAGGGAGATAAATAATAGAAATATGCTTCCACATCAGATCTCCAGATAGGCACTACTTAAATCCTGTTAGCTTATACAGCTCCAAAATTTTGACTTGGTCATATCGTAGAATTAATGCCGGGTCTGTTGTACTGTATTCTTTTAAATCTAAAAAAAAAAATCTATTGGTGTGGTGTGGGGTGTGTGTGTGTGTGTGTGTGTGCATAGACAGATTATATGATAGAAAATTATATACATACATACAGTATGTGTATATGTGTATGTGTGTTTGTCAAGAAGCACTCTTTTAACAATTTTTATTGAGAAACGTTAAATATTTCACACTCAACATTCATTTGTCAAATTCTATCTGCATCTTGTCTTCCACAAGTAGATGTTCTTCAGATGTTTTAGACTTCAGCTCTCATACGCTTCAAGTAGAATAGTAACATTAAAATTTTAGCTCACGGGCTAAGTGAAGAGCCTAATTAAACAATTTGAAAAAATGAATGGAGTAAATTAGTTTTTTTTATCAAGTTTGAGGCAAATTCTGACTTAAGGTTACGTGTTTTCTGTTGATTGGCATGGGTTACCCACAGATACTTACAACATTTATTGTATCTTACATACATAGATTTATATCATGCATTTCTTCCAAAGACTCACAATAGCAGGGGAATCTTGCTGCAATTTTATGTGAAGTAGGTTAGTTGAGGAAAAAGTCACATGGTGAGTTTCTATGGTTGAGGTTGGATTTGAACTTAGTTTTTCCAAGCTCCAATATTACAACAATATACTTTTAATGGAATGGAATAATCTTTGCAAGGATAATAAATGATTCCAACTTCAGAGAAATAAGTGCAAAGATTTTGGAGCTAGGCATGTTAAATCACAGAAAAGAACAGAAAGGAAAAAGAATTTATAATGTTATGGTTTGGCCATATATAAATTGTACTCTAGCATACTTGCCCACTTTTGTGAAAAAAGATTGTGTACAAATTAGTGGTAGTAAAAATGAGTTTGTAAATCATCTACGTAAACAAATTTTAAAGAAATTCAGTCTGGTAAGAACCCTTCAGAATGGCTTAAGATTATGAAAATGGACTTAGAGCTCAATTTTTAAAATATACATAATGAAATGTATATATAATTAAATATATATACATATATATGTGCAAACATAAAGTTATAGGCTTGGCTCATGCCTATAATGGATGGGAGGGGAATGTTTATAGAATCAGATGACATTTGCAGGCAAAGATTAGCATTAATATTTTCCTCTTAGATACTGTTGATGAAATCAAAAGATGTAAAATAAATCCACTGTCAAGCTAGATTGAAATACCACTATCTGACATGATTGCCTGAAAGATTTAAGTTGCATTAGAAATTTTGGTTGCGGTAAAAATCCAATATTTTCTGTGGAAAACAATTTAAAAATTATTGATTAGATAAAATTGTCTAGAAAAATAGAAAAAAGTTATGTATAATTTTTAAAAACCTATATGGGGGTTAATTGTGTTACATCTTTTAAAAACATTATTGTTACTTACATCTTAAAAAAAAAACTTTATTGTAAAAAGACGATATACAGCTTCAAATTTTTCAGGATGCTTTTATTATTTTAATTTGATAAAATAAGAGCCCCAATTGAAAGCACTGAATTGATGAAGTTTTGTTTTCTTTGGGGTTTCAAGGGTTGCTGTTTTTTCAGCTTCCTGCTGAAAACTGGCAGGAAGTTGCTACTTTTCAACTGTTTATCACTGAACCTAGGAACACAAGCTTGATTAAACTGTAATAACAATACTTTTAAAAAGGAATGTGGAGGCAAGTTGATATTATAGAATATACCATACATAATTTAACCACTTAACTGCAGGAGACCACTTAAGAAAGATGTCATTTTTAGAAATGGAAGTGCATATGAGGACAATAGGACAGTAGGACAGGGACGGTAGGCACGCTGGTGCGCTTATGCACGCCCCTTACAGACCTCTTAGGAATGGGGTGAGGTCGACAGTAGACAGTCTAAGGTTAAAGTTTTTTGGGTTTGGGGAAGAAACCACAGAGTCAGGTAGTGAATTCCAGCATATGGGATGGGGGGGGAGGGGGGCAGAGAAGAAAGAGTATCAGAAAGAAAAGTTAGCCAGATGCCAAAATGTCAAATGCATGTAGTGAATCAGTGCTACATGGTCGTAGAACCTAACTTTAATCCTGGTGGTGCAGTGGTTAATGTGCAGTATTGCAGGCAAACTCTGCCCACAGCCTGGAGTTTGATGCTGATGGGGCTAAAGATGACGCTGCCTTCCATCCTTCTGAGTCAGTAAAAAGGGGACCCAGATTGTTGAGGGCAATATGCTGACTCTGTGAACCACTTAGAGAGGGCTGTAAAGCACTATAAAGCGGTATATAAGTATAAGTGCTAGGGCTAGGGCTATTTAGGTGTATTCTTCAGAAATCATTATCTATCTCTCACTCTCTCATTAGGATTATTTTACTGTTTTCTTTTTACATTTTGGGCTGCCATAGGAATGCACTTGAATGAAAATATTTTCATTAAAAAATAAGCAAAGATGAGAATAAGAGTAGATAAATACCATTTTTAATTCTTAACTTTCGTACAAGTCACAGTTTTAAATGTGTTCCATCCTGGTTGTCACATTGTAGGAACCTTTAAAAAATAATATAAATATTTGTTTTCATTTTTTCCCGCATTTCTAAAGTGTTCATTATTTTAGAAAGGGAAAATTGTTTTGTCTCCAGTTCTGCTCCTTCCTCCAGTAGCCCATTCAAAGGCTGTTCTTAAAGCATAAACTCACTAAACAAATCATTTTTGCATATTAAATTTTCAACTAATTTATGTGTTTCTCTTAACTATTTGCTCAATATACAGAAAGAGAGGGAGAATGGATTCTACTGGATGCAGAAATGATGGCAGAAGGTAAGCCAAGAAAGTTGCTTTTCCTCCAGTTCTGCTCCTTTCTCCAGTAGCCCCTTCAAAGGTTGTTCTTAAAGCGGGAGACCCCATGCACTAAAAAAGAGCTATTCTGAGATAAGATGGCAATAAAGCCTGTTTTCTCCCATTCTCAGAACAGCTCATGTTTGGACCTAGACCTGAGAATGCTCTCTAGTCTATACACTATTTTTCATTTATTATTAATTTTATTTCTGTGTCCCATGTAATGGCAATTGAGTTACTATAGGTACTATTGCAGATTAGATAATGGACTTTGTCCATCATCTAAAATCTCTGTATTATTCAAACTAAGTTTATAATTCAACTTTTAAAAATGGACAGATCTAAACTATATTAAACATAATATATTATAAAATTATTCATTTTTTCTTCCCTTAACAGATATTCTTAACTAAGGGGGGGGGGGCAATAAGGAATTGTAGAGAGAAAATTATGCTGACTAGGGACATTTTTTGCAATGTAGCCTTCAACTACTTGTCTTCCATGTGTGAACTGAGTGGAAAGGAAGCCAGCTTAAGAAATTCTTATCTAAGTTTCAGCTCCTTCTTCCACAACAATGGCAGCCTGATGTCCAACCTGGTCAGAATTACCAAGATTTGCAATTGGTGGATTCCCTTGCTTTTTTACTCCTCCCACCCACATTGGAAAAGCAAGCACCAATTGCTTTTCTTTTTTATGGCCTTTGGTTTTGAGTTCTGATAGAAAAAAATAAGTTTTATAGTTTTTCCTGTCACATAGATTAGAAATGGAAAATTGCTGGAAGGAAGGAAGGAAGACAGGTCAGTATTTCACTGCTCCATGAAAGAGAGACTACATTTTATTGTTCTACTGCTTAAAATGAAAACCAAAAACAAAACAAAGTCTAATATCATGGAGTCCAACAGTACAGTATAAAATGGCTGTCGGAGAACAAAGATTGAGAAGTACACTGCCTACTAGCCATTGGTGTAAAATGGAATGAAGTGCAGCAGGTGGACCAGGTTACCCGACTGCCTGCTTCCACCAGAAAAGGGCAAGATGAATATTTTTCATGCAAATCAAGAAAAGATCATCTTCCCAGAAGCCGAGATGCAGGCTGAGGATGAAATGATCCATTCCTGCCCTCCCAAAATGGGAGGAAGAAAGAAATGCGGATCAGTCCAATCTGGTCTCCACTCTGTATATACTTTCATGGGAGAAAGAGGGCAATTACAGAATGAAAATGAAAATTGTGGAACTGGAAAAAAATTGTGGAACTGGAAAAAAATCATAGCGGGTCTCTTTTATCAAGCTTTATCAAACTGATTTATTGTGGATGTCTGGAAAAAAACAATGAAAACTTGTTTCAATACAACTTCAAGAGCCCAACGCTTTGTATTTGCTGATATTTTCTCATTTTCTGTTTTTGTAGATTGCATTTGATCAGCCATCTTTATCTGAACCTCAAGACCATCAATGTTCTTCTTAGCCATCATTGACGTTTGCCAATCCTAACCATCAAAACAATGCTGTCCTTGAGGCTGAGGTAGTAGATTGAATAGTTGTGGAGCCATCTTCTCCCTTTGAGCTAACTATACAATCTACTGTCTTTCCTAAGGAGACAGTCAATTCAACTGCTCCCATGGGATTACCCATTCCTACATGCAAGTTATTGTTATGAACAATGATCATTTTGGGGCCCTTGGGTATCAGGCATGCAGTTCTACAAATATGCAAATGTGTGAGGCCTTTGTGTTGCTTTGTGGAGGTGAGGTAGTAGGTTGTATAGTTTGTGGGAGGGATTAAATCCCATTTCAGGTGATAACTATACAGTCTATTGCCTTCCTTAAGGAGCAGCAAATCTGCTTTCAGAGGTGAATGATACAGCTATTATATGCCACACAGAGCAACCTAACAAAACCCTGGCTCCTTACTGATTCTAAGTTGGAGGAAAAACTTCTACCTGTATTCTGGATTAAATACAACAATCATGCACTCTTTTTTTTCTTTGCTAGATTTCTTCATATGATATGTTCCTTTCCTCTTTTTCCATCTTGGATTTCCCTTTTTCTTCCTTCCAGCACACCCACATTGCAACTCTGCCCCTTCTCCCACATCTGTGGAAAATCTAGTCATCAAAGATTCATGTTGAACACTTGGTAGTTTAATTAAAAGCCTTCCTATATTTGACCTTATCTCTCATTGGCAAAGTGATCTTATATACCTAGCTAACCAGTGCAATGGCACTCATTCAAAAATATAATAGCATGCTAAAATATATGCATGCTAACAGGAGCTTAGATACAATTTCCTCTGGGCTGGGAACTAGCATATATATATCAGCTTTCCAAACACTACTCATGTGCCCAGGTGGCTGTGTGATCCCAACTTCGTCTTTTTTCTCTCTGAAAGGTGTTAAAGAAGGTTGTTGTAATCTGCCCCTTATGCAAATGTAACATAATACAAATGCTATTTGTGTATGTCTGCTTCCAAGTGTGAAATTGGGATAATGCTATTAGGAAGTGTCAACACACAAGAAACGATTGCTTCGTTTATTTGGCTTGTTATCATTATTGCAAAAGCTTTTGTTGCTCATGTCATTATAGATTTGCTGAAATTATATTCATTTCACTTCTTCCTTCCTTCCTGCGGTGGCAGGAGCAGCACAGCTGGTTTCCCTCATTATTGAGGCATGTCTCTGTGGAAGTCTGCCCCATTTGTTTCCTAGGTTGGCAACCCCTGGGCAGGAGAGCCAATTTTCTTCCGATCTTTGTTTTTTGGATTTGAAATGGTTGAATTTTGAGGGGTTGGGAAGTGCAGCTTTCTCATTGGTGGAATCTCTCACCAATGCCTGACCCCGATCCTCCCCTTCCCCAGCAGCAGTAGGCCAGCTCCTTCTCCATGACACTTCAATGCTCTCATACAGGGCTTCAGGGAAGTTTAGCAAGCAGTTTTCTTATATTCCCCACTATTGTGAATAAGTGGTGCAGCAGAACAAAGAGAGGGAGGGGGGAATCTTGGCTGGCAGCCATTTTTTGTGCTCATCAGAGGAAGGGACTGCTGGTAATTCAGCCTGAGTTTTCAGGATAATTGTCTGAGAGTGAGCGTAGGAGAAGACTGGATGTGTTTGTTGTTGCTTTTTAAAAAAAGCATTGGTGATGTGAAAAGATCCTTATCTGTCAGAATGCCCTGAATGATACATTATTTCAGGATATTTGTTCATTTATTTATTTAGCGTATGGAATATCATACATGGACTAGCAAAATATATTAACATTTCACCTAGATTAGTAAAACACAGTAAGATATAAATGTTAAAAAGCTCTATGTTCAAATACTAATGTCTAGGCCCGTGATGGCGAACCTATGGCAGGCGTGCCTGAAGTGGCACACGGAGCCATGTCGTCTGGCACTCGCGGCGTCGCCCATTCCTCTTCCAGGTTTCTGGCACGCATGCGCGTGTGACAATCAGCTGGCCTTCGTGCGTGTGGCAGTGCCAGAAAGTGGAAGAGCTGGTCTTCCGTTTTCCTGCTTGAGCATGCACGCCGGCCAGCTGATTGTCACGTGCACATGCATGCCAGAAACCCAGAAGACTAGCTGGCCCGTGCGCATGTGCACACCGGAAACCGGAAGTTCATTTTGGGGGGGGCGCATGCGCCCTGGGCAGCTCCTCTTCACGCGCGCTCCTTTTTCGGCACTCAGTGCTGAAAAGGTTTGCCATCACTGGTCTAGGCCATCTAAGCATTGAAATGCAGCATCATTTATATTTTAAAAAAAAAATCAGATACTGAACCAATGTATGTCCTCAGCTTACAGCCAATCATGATGTGATCTACAGTTTGACATGGGACCTCGCAGTCACACTTAGGGGAGGATACTATGCCCCATTTAAACAGAGAATCCTGGCAGACGCTGTGTGAGGTATCAATCCTACTCAGAATTGTCCATTGCTGACGTGGTAGTTCAAAGCCTGGCACCTTTTTTTGTGGGGTTATTTATATGTCTGCCTGTGTCTAAACGTTCAGCAACCCATTTGGCTTTCCATTGGGAATCAATGCTAAAGTTGTTGGGCAGATGATGTGTAAGTGCCAGTGGAGGCTTCCTGGATTTGAGTCTTCTGGCTGATAAATGAGGAAGATCAGCATGCACTGGCAGAAGTGAGGAGTTCATACTTTTTCTATATTCTTTCACTAGTGATCTTTCCTTTGTAAAGCTGGTGGTGCTATATGGCTCAGAACAGGAAGCCAGCAAGTCGGAGTGGTTCTAATACATACACTTATAATCCTCATGGTGTCATTGAGTCTGGCATCTAACTTACTAGTAGGCAGCTGTTAAGCCATACAGGGGCACAGTATTCTGCTGCGGAGTAGACCAATTCTAGTGCTGATGACCTGAGGGTGGCAGCTGAAGCTCCCCATTTAGTTCCACATAATTTCTAGAGTATGTTGTTCCTAGTATTCATTTTTGCTGCCAGATTCTCTAGATGTATCTTATAAGAGGGAGTCTGGTTCAATGTTACTCCAAGGTACTTTGGATGGGGATTATAAAGGAGTAAGTTGTTGTTTAGGTAGACATTGCAGCTGACATTTTCAAAAAAACGATCATGTAATCATGAAGCAAATAAAAATAAAATAGCAATCCCCAAAATCAGCATTAACATAGATACTAATATAAATGCATTCTTTTACCCCTCTTTCAAACCAATGATTTAAAAGAACCCATCTATGTTGGAACTGAATACCCCTCCCTCAACAGAGGGGGAGGAATAGGACACCACCTATCTCCAGTTTACAACACAATTCCTGCAGCAGTTTCAAGAAGATTCCACAACCAACTGCACCCTGATTCAGGTGACCCTGGGGGCACAGATAATCCTCCAAGTGGCCTCAACAGCTATCAGAGAGACTTATAACAACCAGATGACTGCAAAGAAATACAATCCTTCCATCCCCCCACCACCACCATCATATCAGAACCTATCCTTCCATCTCCCCACCATCCAATCTCAACTGTCAGTACCTATCCTTCCACCCACCCACCCACCCACCATCAGAACTGATGAAGCTTTTTGGATGAGAAGTGAAACATTTTCTTCTTCCTCCTCAAGAAAAAACTGTCCAGTTGCCTTTTGAAGGGGGGGGGAAGCACCTTTGAGACAACTATGACTTGGATGACTGGGAATCTCCACAGACATACTTCCCAGTTTATTTTTTCAGATCAATGGTGTAAATACCTCTATATGTCTATATTTGTGCAAGTTTGAAACTTTAGGAGATATCAGCCAATTTGGTGGACAGTGTTACATATTGCTTCTGCTGCCTAATCCTTAAAATAGTCTGAAGCTGGCCTGTAATCATCTCTAGAATGCAAAAACTAAAGTTATAGCAACTGAATCACTATCAGAGCAGAAGAAAGAAACTGAAAGGTAAATTTCCCCCAACCAAAGCAAGAACCATCATGTGCTGCCACTCTATAGTGCTTTTGGGCAAGAAAATCAGTTTTATTATTATTTCAGATGCACCACAGTTGAACTATCAATCAGGATGTGGCTCCTGGATGTGGCTGATGGTACTAGAGTTCTGAGCTACTGCAAAAATGTAGTATGCAAGCATCTTTTTGCTTTTTCTAACTTCATCAATAGCTGAGTTTGTCTTGGCCTTGCCTTCATCCCATTCACCAGTTATGAATTAAGAAATTCAGCATTTCTGAGTGTTGGAGGTTAGGGATGAAAGACAATCATGCCTGTAACATACATAGGCAAACACCAGGGAGGTTGACTGTACTTGTATTTGCCCTGATTCCAGGCCAATTTGAAATTCTGAAGCCTGCACAGATTTAAAAAAAAAGAAAGAAAGAAATCTTTTCAATGGAAAACAGCAAACAATTCCCAATGGGCTGTTTCCTTAGGCTGTAGAAGTGTGATAGAGTATCGTGATGAAATAACAATATCATTGCAAATTTCAAAAAATAGTTGGCTTTTCCTCATTTGCTGATAGAAGTTCTACATGAGGAGGCTTCTATGCTGTAGAAACTGCCAGTAGGTGGGGCATTACGCTGGTAGTGTAGAGCAGTTAAAAGGTTTGAATATTATCTTCCATTTTAACCCTTTTATGTTTTATCACTTCATCCAGCTCTTTTCTTTCCAGAAAAAAAGTTCATTAAGGAGGAAAACACCACACAATGCCTTTTAATCAATTGCATAGCCATTTGTTTGAAGAAGAGGGGGAAAAATCCCAAGAATCTTGGCTTACATATCCTCCTGTAAAAACAGGATGCTTCAAGCTTGATGCTTGCCAAGGAAAATTTTGAAATGTGCTTGCAAGGAACACACATAGTTCAGCAAGTGACATGACTTGACATGAATTCCAGCCGGACATTACGGTTAACACACTTGCTCTTTTTTTTACAGCTTTTATACTGTGTCTGCACTAACATGATTTTTGTCATATTTAATATAATTTATTTCTTTATCTTTATTTGCACTAGATTCTTCTGTCAGTTTAACTTTGAGTATTTCAATAAGTATTACTAGTGGGCAATTCATTTGAAGGGCTTAGGGATTTCCACATAAGTTTTTTTTTTCTTGTAGCATCATTCTGCACCATTGAAGAATTTTTACAGGAATACCCATGTATGGTAGCCTTATGTTTTTCTTACTGGAGTGGAGGCCTATTAACCAAAAAAATAGAATAGCTGCCTTTTGAATTATACTGTAGCAATTACTATCTTCCTCCTGCTCCATCAATTCCCAATAAGTGTTACCTCTCTTCTTTTGTACTCCTGTTCTATATTATGTCCAGATCTGTAAGATATAAACATTGCAATAGAATTACATGCAGTAAGAATTCTGGGTACTAGGTTATTTGGTATAAGACAACTCCAAAATTGTATTTTAAAAAATACATTTTTAAAAAATTGCATTTAGTTCCTTGCCAGGAATAATTCAAGAACTCAACATCTCAGAGTTTGTATAAACTTTTGTTTAAGCAAAAGCAGATGTAGAACACTATTTTCATGTCCAATAGTCCTGCACAATTTTTGACCATGCATAATGGTGGGCACAAAAGTGGAGCCAAAAATGAACTTTTACAATAATGCTAGTATCACTTCTATGGAAGAAAGTTTTGGATTTTCACAACGGAAACACTGAATCCAATTTGCCAATGATGGGTTTCCCCTCCGGCTTTAGTTCTGAAAGAAGAACAAAGCAAAGCAGTTCTTTTTTGCTCAGTGGAAGTGCAGAAGCCACTGTTAGCAGAGAGGAATGAAACACCACGGCTGCTTATCTTGGTTTTCTCCATTTTTGTAGGTGGGTATTGTTTTCTTCAATTTTGTAGATGGACATTGTTCAGTCTCACAATGGCATGAAACTGTAGCGATTGTCCATAGTGCCAAAGATTGCCAGTTGCTTCTTGCCCCTCTTCCCGTCTTCAAAAAGAATATCGTCATCCACACAAATGGATTAAAAATTAGTTTTCCATTAGGTCATCTTGCTTTCCACATATACAAAATGTTCTTTCTTCCCTGAACATGAACTATGAAAGGACAGAGATAAGGCATTTTCCTAATCCCCAAAGTTAAAAGAGTAGTATTTTGAAATTCCAGAAATTCCAGTAAATTATAAATACCTTTTAAAACATTCCAAATGTTTTAAAATGTAAGCAACCTATTTGCTTGCTTACATTAACTGATTTCACATATTGGCTGCTTCTCAATTAAAATTAAAATTAAAAAGATGATTTAAGATGATCGTAATAAAGCAACAATGAAATCAATTAAAGAACACTTGAAAACTAAAGAAAATAAACTCCCCACAAATGCAGTTTGATTTCTAGTGGCTAGACAGTACATCCTTGTAGTATTGTTGGCAACAGTATGCAAGCAGTTTGCCACTGCCGTCTTCCAAGGTAGTGTTGTAAGGAATATCCTTCTGGGTTCAGTTCCAAGTGGGGAAAAAGACATGGGATTCATGGAAGTTGCTTGGAAAGAAGGTTTAATGGTGGACAGGAGCACATGGCATGAGTTCCTAAACAGAAAAGGTGGATCACATATGCTTCCAGATGTTGTGTG
>QLTV01003654.1:4894202-4907443 GCA_003457575.1 Thermophis baileyi
ATATAATATCCTGCCTTTTTATTTTTTTTCCTAGGATCTTTCCTTTTCCCCGGAGAGGGGTGGGTGCTAACTTCCTACAGTAGCCTTCCAGTTTCCCACTCCAGTGTACTGTACAGTTAAATGAAGAATTAAAGATAATCAGAAATATAAGCTTGAGAGAAGAAAAAGCTTTTCACCTGATGCCCATAATTAATATAACTGCTAGATAAGCTTCCACAGGATATGACTAATTTCTCAAACAGGAACATTTTCCTAAAAGCCTACAGCATAGAAAAATTGGCTAACTGAAGCCTGCATTTTAAAAAGGAGATCTAATCTAATGTAGATATTAGAAATTACAGACTAGTTAATATTTGCTACTGCAAGCAAACTCTTGTCATATTCTCAGTATTCTTAAGCATTTTTAAGTTATATACAGACTGGATTCATGTATTACAGTAAGTAATCTACCCACGTTAACAAGCACCAGACATTAGATATTAGACTGGTGCTTGTTAACTTGCTACTAACTTGTCTGCCATTAGGAAAAGTGAGTAGTTTGATGAATTTTCCCATATCTTACAATCATTTTAGTAATTAAATGGGGAATAGGAAAAGCTCTCAAAAGATCACTCCAGACTGGAAGAATGGATGTTAGACTTGTAAATGAGGCTTAATAGAAGTAAATATAAATTATGTTTAAAAGCTATAATCTCACATGCATGCTGATAGAGTCTTGGCTGCCAGTAATTGACTAGCAAAAGGGTCTTGGATTTATATGGGTTACACACAAAAGTATACCTCACCCAATTGAATGAGTGCTAGAACATCTATGTAGAATTCTATTGATGCAAGCATCAAAAATTTAGAGAAAATATAAAGAAATTTAGCTATCACTTAACATAAATCTTTGGTGCAAATTCCAAACTAGAATCAAAAGCCATCACAGTGAAATGAACATACTTCACAGGTTTCAGACAAATGAAAGAAACTCACACACAAACACACACACACATTAGATTTTTCAAGGGGTTCTCTGTTACAGGAAGTGTAACCAGGTATTTATTAGAAACTAAAGGCTCAAGTTGCCACAATGAAGGAAATTATTATCTGAATTAGAATATTCAATCTGTTGAATGATAAAGACAATCCAATTTAATGAAACAAATCCTGAGCAAATAATAATATTTTAAACTGATGTCTAAAAGAAAGTAAATTATATATATANNCAGACTGCAGCTGCATCATTAACCACTCCAAACCCCTCTAATCCATACAGGAAGCAAACTGACCCCCAACCAATTAGAACACAGCCAAGCCCCCAACCAATCCCAACACACCTCCACCCAATCAGAACACAGCCAAGCCCCCACCCTATCAGTTCAAACCCCACTGTCAGTTAAAAGGAAGAAACAGCTGCAATTCTCACGTTGCTCCTAGAAGCACGAGGCTGAAGACACAAGCCTGATAATCAGCCTGAAGATGACGAATGAGACTTCGTCGAAACGTTGCAATGACATCTCCAACTTCACGCGGGAGAAAACCCGAATAACCACAGACCTACATACAAATACCCGTGAAAACCTCAATATATATATATATACAGTATATATATAACAAAGGAATGTATGACTATTGTAATTTCTGTCCTCAGCATTTTTGTCTCAAATTCATTTTGTCCCATATGCACATCTATTTTTTCTAATATATACAGTTCTGTATGCAAATTTGCCAAATGTATGCATATGTACAAGCAGTTTAATATAATACATCTTGTATGCATTCTCCTTTAGCTTCTGTAAAATTGCTGTTTTTATGCATAGCAACTTCAGAGACGATTAACTTCCATCCACAATTTGTATTTGGTTCACATAGTGGTTCAAAAGTGAAATAAACTAAATTTGCCTTTAAATATGAATTTCCCACTTATCCCAACTTGATAGATAATCCAGAGGAGGGCATTTGAAAGTCTGCAAATAAATCCATTTCCAGTCATTAACAATCTCATTTCTGAAGAGGAGAATCCTGAAGCCTTAAAAGAAACCAGCAGAACTGCATGAAAACAAATGAAAGCAAATTGAGACTGACATGTGAATTTTGTCTGAACAAAAAGTTGTAGCCAGGGAAAAGGCCTCAACTATATGCTTACATTCCTAAATGACATTTCCCAATTTGGCTGTCATGTTCTGCAGTATTTGTAATGAAATTACAAAATGTGTTCTTTCACGACAGCCTCACATTTCACCTATTGCAGTAATCCTGATTAAATATTGTTCCCCAAAATGGATAACAAAATGGATACTGATGGGATCAGGTTTGCTCATAGTGATAGCTATTGCTGCCTTCTGCTCATCTAAAGTTACGAGTCTGGCTAAGATCAGAGCTAGGACTATCATGGCGCATGTTGTCACTGTGTGATGCAATGCATTTCCAGAAGTAAATGGAACTATAATGCACTCTTACAATTTGGAATGTGAGTGGGAGAGTAGACAGTGAAATCAGACATTTGGAACAGCATATTGATTTTTACGATTGTAGCATTATACTGCCACTGGAGGGCCTCTAGCACAATCATTCAAAGACACTGTGCATTATTCCATCTCGTCCTTCTTTCTTTTCTTAATGGAACTTCTCCAGAGAAAAATGTAGTAAGATTGGAGGAGGGCATTTCTGAACTCTGATCTCTAAATAACAGAGGGCAATTATGCCATCATAGTTTCCTCACAAAGTGCCAAATGTGAACAATCAATCTGAAGTTTAGATCAGCAGGCTGGTTCTTCTCACAATTTCAAGGAGCCATAGAAACTGCCCTGTGAGTCAGGGAATCCATAGCAGAGCTCTGAACTCCAACAGCAAGGACCTTGGACGGGAGCTGCCTTTTGTGCCCATTGCATGCAAATACCTTTGTTGGTGCCAGGGTGCATAGAACCGCCTCACCATTGGTGGTCGCCATAGTGAGGGCTGTAACCTCAGCCTGGCACAATCGGGCCTCCCAGAGCTTCGTTCTTCTTTCCTGCAGGCAGAATGCGTAATTCAGAGACTTGTGAAACCTCTGACGAAGGGGAGGGGGAACTTGGAGCCAGTCCATGAATTTTAACAAAAAAGCTTGTGTTCAGCAGCTTTAGCTGCTATAGCAACGTGTCTGCAGATAAAGAGTGTTGGCTCTTCCACCTTGCAACTCTCTTAGAGGGCAGGCAAAGAGAAGTAATTAATGCCCATGGCCAGCATGGCAAGGGAGGGTATTACTCCATCAGGCTGCCTCTCATCGGCTTGCTTTGGCAGCAAGAGAGATTTATGGCTGCCATGGATCTTAGTCTTGCTCTTTAAACCTGACAGCAGGTTTTTTTTTTTTTTTAAATCTTGGTTAATGCCAACCAGGGATGATTCTTTCACAGATCTATCTAATATGTAGTGTGTGGGGGGAGTCATCTGAAGCAAACTGATTTACAGTTTTAACATTCCCATCTATGATCAATATTATTCACATTCTTTTACCCATTTTTGGCTGTATTTTTGTAGCTTCTAATGTTTTTAATAATGCTAATAGTTGTTATTTGTGTATTATTGCTTTTTAACTTTCTTGTATGCTGCCAAAAGTCCCTTGTTTTGCAAGATGGGGGCAATATAAATAAAAAAATATACTTAAAATACATTTCATCAGAAAATTCAGCCAAAGTCCCCCTTTGGTATCCTCTGTACTTGACAGCTAATTGTTTTTCTTTAGGATGCACAATAGAATGCACAATAGAAACTGATGCAAGCCCTAGTGTCATGGTGTTTGGAGGATGTGGTCATCAAAGTCAAGATTCTAGCCACCTTGTCAGGGGTGGGTTCTAACTTACCTCTCTGCCGCTTTGCTTCCTCCCGTGTCACATGGGTGCGCATGCGCTTCACGCGCGTGCGCATGCGCGGTGCCAAAAAATCCGAAAAAAAATTTAAAAAGCCAAAAACAAGATGGTGATGCATGCGCAGTGCCAGAAACTCGGCTTCTGCACATGCGCAGAAGAAAAAACCCCCGGGGAAAAATAAAAAAATAAAGAAAAATTCAAAAAAATTCAAAAAAACAGATGGCAGCGCCCACGGACTGGCACCAACCGAACCGGATCCGTGACATCACTGTGACGTCACCAGCAGGTCGCTACCGGTTTGGGCGAACCGGTCCAAAGCGGGAGGAACCCACCTCTGCACCTTGTGATCAAAACACCAATTGTGTTTATGCATATTTGCCACTAAAAGAGGATCTACCCTGCCCATCTAACTTCAGGCCTGGGACCCAACCAAGTTTTCAAAGATTGCCTGAAGGCAGGCACTGTAGGAGCCATGTGGATCTCCTACAGAGAAGGTCAACTTTCTGGATTCTATTAACTAGCACTGTTTAAGTGATGGAACCCAGAGCAGGCTAACCTGTTAGAGCATATAGGATGGGCAGACAGGCAGTCCCTCAAGTAACAAAGCCATGCAGGGTTTTATAGGTGACAACCAGCACTTTGACTTCACTGGAAGCCGGCTGACAACAAGTGCACATCATGTATCAGGAATGGGTATAGTGAAGCTTCCCGTCATTGCTGGTGTTGCTGCCTTTTAGATCAGGCATAACTTGCTAATGGCCTTTATGGGTGGCCAAAGCATGGGTGATTGTGAGAATGGCCTCTCAGTCCAGAAAGCATACACCTGATGCACAAGATGAATCAGTGCAAAGGCCTGCTTTTCTATAGTTGCTATCACCTTCTCAAGCAAGAGCTGAGACTACAGGAAGATTCCCCCAGTTGCAGATAAATCCTAAGCAGGACAGTGCAACCCCATCTTATGACCAAAGTGAAAAATCAAATATTTCAACAATATCACTTGGTCAACCAAAGGTCCAGATTGGCTATCATCATTAGTGTACTAATAATACTTGACATCAAGCCAACAAATAATGTCCAACAACTTCATCTAAATGTTCAATAGGTTGTGAGTGGGCCAAGGGTGTTGAAAGCTGAGATATCTCACAACCAAGGCTTTAGGTTTGATCTCGCTCACCTCCTATCAACACCGAGTACTTTAGATCTGTGGCCTATCCTCTATAGGAGCCATGCCTATCTCCAGAGGAGTTTGAAAATGACTGCCATCATTCTCAGTCAGTGTGAAAAATTCTGCAATCAATATCCCTTTAAACACCCAGTTTATAATTCCACACACTCAGAAGAGTTTGTGTGTTCATTTGTTTATACTCATATGCCAAGGTTAAATTGCTTGCTTTTGATGTGAATGTAGTCCATAAAAGCAATAAATCTGTCACTATTTAAAGTGTTACAAAAAGCTGTTGTTTTGAATGGACACTGTTGCATGATCATTTCACCATATTCCAAATTCATGGCACAGTTAGGGAGAAATTATGTATGTCTGCCTACATTGTTTAATGATTACTTCAGAAAAAAGACCTCAAAAGACCTCAAATCCTTATGTCCCAAGCTTAGGATTTAGTCCTCGGAAATACTAAAAGTTTGTCAGAATCTAAATGGCTTGATTTTGATGCTTCATATAAGAGTTTTTGAATTAATTAAGTAGTTGAACAGAATTTCCAGGCATCTTTTTAAGTCCTCCAAAACTTTTTCCACCTACTTATAGTTTTATAGTACAAAATGCTTCTTATATCCAAACTGGCTTATATGCCTCGTTTCTTTTTTGTAAAGGCAAACATTTTTTTTCTTTAAAGTCCTCAACATGACCCCACTATGATAACATTAAACTTTGCAAGGAAGAGACTTCATGACATTCCTTCCACTTCCCGTTCTCAGGGCTGCATTATGATTTTTGTGAACCCTAAACACTTCTGCATTTATGGATTCTCCCTCCATAAAAATTATGTTATTAAAATTATATTTAATATAATTTTCAATATTTTATTCATATTCTTCATATAAATATTGCATATATATGTGCATGTGTATAATTCTGTAATTAATTATGAAGTCTGTTATATATCATCAAAGTTACTAAATTGTAGTATTCCTGCTACAACTATAGGTTCCACATAATTCCATTAGTTTGAGCTTCAAATTTTATGCATTCCTTGCCTGTTTCAATTAAATGTATTAAATGTTTTTGTGTTGTCTTTTGTCATTACTATAGTAATTTCGTTGGCCCTAGGCCCTGTGGCTACTAATGGATAAATCAGTCCAGCCTGTTCTCACCTTCACCATGCCATTTTCCTCTGAAAATGAAACCAAACGGATCAAACCGTAACATTTGATCATATCTTCCTGCAGAGAGCTTCATGTTTTGCTTAGAATTTGATCTTCTTTCATTCTTCCCAGCATCTCTGGGCAAAAAAAGCTTTTTCCAGATTTAACATTGTGCAACAATGGCTGCAAATTTCAACACAGGTCTGCAGGTTACTGACATGCATTAATTTACATTTTTTTACAATTGATTTTTCCTCAGCATAATCTTTCAGCCTCTCAGGATTTGGAGGGGTTTTGCTTGTTTGTTTTTGCTATCTAGTGAACCACCAGAAAGTGAGGCAGAGGTGGGAGAGGAAAGAGAGAAATTATAGAAAGTTCTTTCCTTTGGTGTGCAGTATATGTGTGGAATAATTATTAGACCCACCCAAAGAAAGCAGGATTTATGGGTGGGCACAAAGGATAATCAGCCAGATGGGGATAATTCAAGTGAATTCTGATTAGTAGGCTGTACAGCGTGCTCTCTTCAGACATGAACATGAAGAAGTACTGCAGACATGCCTGATTGCAGCAATACTGGTCATCAAAAACATTTTTTCAGGCTTTTTCATGAACCTTTGGGGGGCGGTACGGAAGAGCCACTGCTTTAATGGTTGCATTTACTTTAATGCACAGACCCCTGAAATGAATTGCAGAAAGGGGCTGTGCTTGCTCTTAGCCCCAAGTACTTCTAAATCATTCCCAAAGTGTACCCTACATATTGACTAATGTTCTTGATGCAAGACATAGATTCATAAAAATTAGATCTACTCAGGGGTGAAATTCAGCAGGTTCGGACAGGTTCTATAGAACCAGTGGCGGCGATTATGCGCAGTTCGGAGAACTGGTAAATTGCACCACTGACTGGGCCCTCCCCACCCCGCCCCTCCCATTCACTCCTTCTCTCCTCCTTCTCGGGCTCATACACACAGAGAAAACATGAGAAGGAGGCGAGAAGCAGCCAGGTTGAACGCTAGAAGACTTTTTATTTTTTATTTATTTATTTATTTATTTTATTTGTTAAGCGTATATATGTATATGATTACAGACAAAGTATAAACAAAGTATAAGCATGGTTATAAGTACATGATATTTTATGAATACATGGGTACATTAGGACAGGGACGGTAGGCACGCTGGTGCGCTTATGCATGCCCCTTACAGACCTCTTAGGAATGGGGTGAGGTCAACGGTAGACAGTTTAAGGTTAAAGTTTTGGGGGTTTGGGGAAGAAACTACAGAGTCAGGTAACTTGGCCGAACTTTTCTGTCGGTTCTGTGGGCGTGGCTTGGTGGGGTGGTGCCGCCCCACCTTGCCGTGAGTGATGTCAAATTGGCCATGCCCACTCAGTCACATGATCCCCCCACCAAGCCACGCCCACAGAACCGGTAGGGAAAAATTTGAATGTCACCCCTGGATCTACTCATAAGTATACCATAGCAATATGAATGTTGGCCTACAGTTTTGAAAAAGATGAAAACTGCCAAGAAGTACAGGCAGCCCCTGAGTTAAGACCGAGATTCATTGCTAAGTGTATCTTGAACTTGAATTTTTATGTAAATCAGAATTTGTAGAACACGTGCATAAGTGCACCAGCGTGCCTACCGTCCCTGTCCTAAAGTCCCCATGTATTTGAAAAATATGTACTCAAAAAATATGTACTCAAACTATGTTTGTACTTATTATATACTCACATTAATATTTATACTTTACCTGTAATCATATACATGCTTGACAAAATAAATAAATAAATAAATAAATAAATAAATAAATAAATAAATGGACTGCCTCTTACTAAAAATGGTGGACGACATGCTCCTTCCTTGAGCCGCCAAACCTTTGAAGCTGCGCAATGTTTTCATGGACCGCTGAAAACCACTGAAAACCGGCTGTATATTAGAAACATGTGGTTTCAGCGGTTCATGAAAACATTGCACGTCTGCCATTTTTAGCAATAGGCAGCCCGCTTGTAAATACATGTTGCCCATAAGTCAGATGTACTTAACCCAGGAAATGCCTGTATTCTAATTTAAACATGCATTGTAGACATTTGGGGAATAGAAATGGAGCTAGCTTGAAAGGCTGAGTCTCTATCCCAGGAGCATACTTGCTTTCTATTCAGCATTGTCTTCATCAGTATCATTCAGTGCCTAGAAGGAGGAACAGCTACTGAGAATATTTAACCTTAAACACCTTTTATCTTGCAATTACACAAGTGCTCCATTATCCATTCAGATATTAGCAAATGAAGCACTCTCTTTTATGCAAGAGACATCAAATCTGTGAAATATTCTTGCTGAAATCTCAATCCCCCAAAAAGCTTTAAAAGTTATATTACCTTTTAAAGCAATAAGAATAAGTTGGTGGTGTTCTGAGCAAGAGTGTACCACAATTTAACTAATGCAAACATGGCTTAAACACTATGGTTGCTTGGACCTATATATACTACCAAGTTCAAATTGATTTACATCAGGGGTGAAATGCTCCCGGTTCGCTTGTACCTGTCGATCGCCGTAGAGCTGGTCGCCAAGGTAGCACGAGGCGCCGCCCACCCGCCCAGACTGCCGCCATTTGGGTTCTTTTACCCTCTGCGAATGCACAGAATGCTTTGCACATGCGCAGAGGGTAAAAGAACCCAAATGGCGGCATCCGGGCGGGTGGGTGGCGCCTCGCACTACCTTGGCGACCGGATCTACGGCGACTGACAGGTACGAGCAAACCGGGAGCATTTCACCCCTGATTTACATCTAAGTGATAGAACTGTGCAGAACTTTGGAGAGTCTGTGACAGAAAGGAGAAGCTAAAAGTCATTGTTATGTGACTGCCCAGACATACAAACTACTTTTGGCTAATAATCTGAATGCGGGGAAAATGCTGAGAGATGAAAAGGTATGGGATATCACACAGAATGTCTCTCTCATAGTAAAAATTGAAATGGCTAAGAAGCTATCAAGAAGGAGTTGAATGAAAGCTGGAGAAAGGGAGAGGAGAAGAAGAATGGCAAGCAAGCAAAGATGGAATTGGGCTTTCTTGAGCTGCTAAAGAAAAGCAAGTTCCAGCAGGATTCAAGACTACCAAAATGGATTTGATGTAACAATCACCTTTTAAGGAAAATGACACAACATCGCAGGTGGGTTTCAGCAGGTTCTGACCAGTTCTGGAGAACCGGTAGCGGAAATTTTGAGTAGTTTGGAGAACCGGTAAATACCACCTCTGACTGGCCCCACCCCCATCTATTCTCTGCCTCCCGAGTCCCAGCTGATCGGGAGGAAATGGGGATTTTGCAGTAACCTTCCCCTGGAATGGGGAGGGAATGGAGATTTTGCAGTATCCTTCCCGTGGAGTGGGGTGGAAATGGAGATTTTACAGTATCCTTCCCCTGCCATGCCCACCAAGCCACACCCACCAAGCCATGCCACACCCACCAAGCCACACCCACAGAACCAGTAGTAAAAAAAATTGAATCCCACCACTGCACAACATGGAATAATTTCTAGGCAAGAAGCATAGCTACAACAGCATTTATTGACTCAAAACTGGAACTGAGAAACTGCAGGCAATTCCCTTTAATTTATACTCTGGGCCTACAGGGCCTTAACCAATCATAATACTTGAAAAAGCCCGCCCAAATATGAATGCTCTAAATTTCCCTCCAAAACAGTTGGAGTTAACAGTTAGGGTCATCTAAAGGTTAGTTTCACTTTAGCAGGGCTTAATACAACTATATATATTCAATGCATAACAATTTCTATACTGAACACCGATATCCAGAGAGAGAAGAGGAACTGGAGACCTCAGAAAAAAAGAGCCCATTGGAAGCTTTCAACTACGGTTAACTGAGTTCTTGATTAACTCTTTGGGAAATCCATTAGCAGCAACTTTTTAGGAATACCATCATTTCAATAGAAGCTGTGCTATTGCCAGCAGAGTGATAGTTAATTTTTGAATTGTAGAATAGTTAAGTCACAGGGAATTTGTTACATTCCAACTTCCAACAGAGGAGGGAGAGCAGAACTGTTTGTACATACTCACTGAAATCTGTTTGTTCAGCTGACCTCCTTTATCTTTGTTATGCTGGGAATACAGAGAAAAATCTGAATGGTTCTGAAAGATCTTGCATATGATATTGTGTTTGGTCAATACAAGTCATGGCAGACTCACTTTTCTTCAAGATGCTTCTTAAAAACTGCCTTGCTTGGCAACGCAGCCTGCCCTGGTTTTTAAGCAATGAAATAAAGATGCCACGTGCTCTGTGCTGAAGCCTCTCCCAGCTATTGGCATGAGAAGGAAGCTTCCAGAAGCAACATGTCAAGGCACATTGTGTTCCTTGCAGCACAAAGCATTTGATTGAGGCAAAGCACAGCTGTCTCACATAAGTCCATTAAGTGACTGGACAGAGAGCAGTCAGAGTTGCTATTGGTTTCTCCTAAGGTTCAGGATAGGATCAAGTCCTCACCTATTAGTAAGAATGTATACTTTTTTTTAACCAAGGCATCATCAGGTCACCGTAGAAGAGACTTATATAACTCCCTTCCCCTGGATATGACCTGCATAACTCTCTTCCCCCTCGTGATGCAACACTTGCAAGGTCATAACCAGGGGTGAAATGGTCCCGGTTCGGACCAGTTCTGGTGTACCGGTAGCGATGGCCGCCAGTGGTTCGCCGAACCGGCAGCGATGGCTGGCTGGCCATATCCCCGAACCAGTCCCCTGGTCGGCGCTCACTCACCCTGCAAGCGGATGTCCCGGGACTGCACATGCTGTAGGACGCGAGTCCGCACCGGAAGAGGGCTGCGAGAGATGCAGTGCGCATGTGCAGCAGCCCTGGGACATCTGCTTGCCGTTTCCCGCCTTTTGGGCCTGGCGCGCTCTGCTTCACGGGGCCTTTGGCCGCCAGCTGCCTGCTTGCCTTCCCCTCCGCCTCCGCCGCCGCTTTCAGACTCAGCCCCATAGCAGCAGCAGCAGAAGGTAAGGCCGACGCTGGTGGGGGGGAGGAAGACCCACTGTGCCTCAGGTCCCAAAGGGCAGGGTGTGCTCTGCCACCGCCACTGGTGCCGGCACCACGGCCGCACAGGAAAATTCCCCGAGCTGCCCGGCGAGGCTTTGTTTGAGCGTGGGTCAGTGTGGGGTGCACGCGCCTGTGTGTCCCATTCCCACTCCGTCTGGCGAGCCATGCGTGGATGGCTTCAGGGAGTCCCCACCTCCTTTCTTTTCCTTTTTCCCTCTCTCCCGCGAGCGTGCGGAAGTTCCAGCCCACCCGCTGCCCTGCCGTGAGGTGGATGGGTGGGTGGGTGAGTGAGTGGCTGGGAGGGGAGAATAATTGACAGGCAGCCAAGCCCTGCAGGGATGCCAATCCGGGGCGGAATCGGCTTTGAATCGTCCGCCAGTTGTTTGCTTTAGCTCCCCGATCGGTGGCTCTAAGAAGAAACAGCTCCCAACTTTTTCCCCTTCCTCGCTCATGGGGGAGGGAGGTGGATGCCCGGCCACAGAGAGGGTTGGTTGGGAGGGGGTAGTCTCCCGCCCGGTGCTAGGCTTGGCTGCGGCGATGGGGAAGGAGGGGGGCATCAGGCGCTCCGCGCTCGCTTGTTGAGCATCCATCGCCGGGCAGGCACCGAAGTCTCAGAAACTGCCTGCAGTGGCTGGATGTCTCTTCAGCTTTTTGGATGCCCGTGATGGGTGAGTGTGGTGGCAGTGCCGGCGTGTCCTCGCCGCGGATGGCCAAGGGCTCCCCGGTGCCCTGAAGGTGCCGGAGGGGCTGATCTTTCCACCGGACCAGGCCTGATGGAAGCTGCCCTCCGCCTCGGGTCCCACTCCCCGCATCCAGCCCATGAGACTGGCCGGCGCTTCCCTTGGCCCAGGCCATGGGGGCTCAGAGCTGCTCAAGTGGGCATCGCGAAGCCCGCAGCCAGGTCGGGCAGGGATGCCGGCTTGCAGCGAAGCCCACCACCATGAGGCCTCTCCGCACAATAGGCTGCGCTGTCCCGGCCCCGCTCAACTGTGCTTCTTTGCTGGGCTCTGGTGGTGGCTTCCAGCCAGTGCCCAGCAAAAAAGCATGGAAGTTCCAGCTCATCCACCCCACGAGCGAAGCGGGCGGTGTGAATGAGACTCGGTCTCAGCAGCAGCAGATTGTGCAGAGGAGGGGCGCTGGGGGTGGGGGCCTCCTGCCCTCCCCTCGCCTGCCCTCCACACATGAAGACGAACCACCACCTGCCCTGAACTGCTCACCGCTCCCACGCTACCAGCCCATCCGCCCCATGGCATGAATGAGACAATCAGCCACGCCTCCCTGCCCGGGCTTCCTAGCCGGGAGCTGCACTAGTGGCTCCACCCTGCCCAGCTCCGCCCACCGCCACTTCCTGCGAACTTCCCAGGAGACGGCCGGAGCAAGGGGTGGGCGGGAGCACGCGTGGGCCTGGCCGGTGCTCAGCCTTCCTTGCGAGGCTCGGAGACCACCTGACATGCCCATCCACCAGCTCTCCAGGCAGCGCCACTGTCTCCCTGCCCCGCCAAGTCCCCTGCCAGCCCTGGAACCTGAGGCCGGCGGAGCTCTGTAGGTGCATGCCCCGACGCTGCCCAGCCCGCAAAGGTCCCAGAGCCGAAGCCAGGAAGGCGAGAGCGGTGGCAGCAGTGGCAACGCCATTCTGGGATGGCACATGACAGGGGACGCACCACTGCAGGACCAGGCCACCCACCCTCCCAGAGCACTTTCTTTCTTCTCCCGCCGCCGAGAAGAGAGAAAGAGAAAGAAAGAAAGAAAGAAAGAAAGAAAGAAAGAAGAAAGAAAAAAAGAAAGAAAGAAAGAAAGAAAGAAAGAAAGAAAGAAAGAACGNGAAAGAAAGAAAGAAAGAAGAAAGAAAGAAAGAAAGAAAGAAAGAAAGAAAGAAAGAAAGAAAGAAAGAAAGAAAGAAAGAAAGAAAGAAAGAAAGAAAGAAAGAAAGAGTGCTGGCTTAACAAGGGTTTAGCCTAGAATTAAGAACTGTCTCTTTAAGACATAGCATTCTGGGGAATGTAGTCCATGCCATGTAGTCCATGCCATGTGATCATAACTGTGTAACTGTG
>QLTV01003654.1:4917526-4930408 GCA_003457575.1 Thermophis baileyi
GGAGGGGGGCTTGGGCACGGAGGGGGGCTTGGGCACGGAGGGAGGCTTGGGCACGGAGGGGGGCTTGGGCACGGAGGGGGGCTTGGGCACAGATGGCAGTTTGGGAGTGGAGGGGGTCTTTGTAGTTGTGAGAGTAGTTACAAGTCGCTCAGTTTTGATCAAGGATGTTTGGGTTGTGATTAAGACATCAGCAGAAGTTGGATGCTCTGTGCCAGTAGTTTTTTTGGTTTCTGTTTCAGGAGAAATAGAAGACGGGATTAAGTTTACAAAAGAGGTAGCACTGGTTGTGGTCATCAAGGATTCATCAATCCCATCCGTGCCTGTCTGCAGGTCAGGTACTTTAACATCCACATCTAGCCCTTCTGTCACAATGGGTTGTGCTTCTGTGCCAATTTCGGAGCCTGAAGTGGTGTCTTGATCGTCTGTAGTGGGAGGTTCTGATCCTGTTTCGGTGCCAATTTGGGGAGTTTCTGGTATGTGTGCTGCTGAAACTGTTATGATGGACTGCAAACCTGGGCTTGCAGTTAGGATAGTAGTTGCTTCCAACTCAGGGGCTGTGGGTGGTACAGTAGTTTCTTCTACATCAGCAGTGGGATCTGGTAGAAAATACAGATTGACAGCAAGTCAGCAATAATCTGTGGGGCAGGGAAATAGCACTGCACTTTGACACACATTTTTATGCTGCTGGAAGGGATTGCTGTGTACGAGACTCTGGTGGCTATCCCAGGTTGAAGATTTTGGATGCCTTTAAAAAGCAGCACATAGACCTTTGCTTTTAAATTAAATCTAGATGCCATCTGGATTTTAACAGATGCCAATGTTGCTTAGTTGGGCCCTGGAAAGCTCCATTGCAATCCATTATAAGGAATTCCGAGTTCCGAGATGAAATAAGCATTTGTGCCTCCCAGAGGCATTGCAACTATTTAGAGCATCATTTAAATGGGACTCCATTAGGACGCAACTAAAGTTAATTATTTAGTTTGGCCTTCACCAACCTGGGTACCAGATTAGGAAAAGGTTATTTAATTCTTATATTTTGAAACAATATCAAGAAGAGGATACCACTGGGATTTTCTATCTCAGTCAACAGATTTATTCTCATATTTAGCATCGGTTGACATAAAATACTGTGAAGAGATTAAGCATGTATACATTAGCATTGGTTTCCTCATACCTCATGCATAACTTACTTGGCTGCTTATCTCATACAGTGATCCCAGGCAGCTCACAACAATCCATAAAAACAATATAACAATAGATCATATCCTTTCCTATCCTTCCATACCCACCAGAGCCTTGGTGGCACAGTGGTTAGAATGCAGCATTGCAGGCTAACTCTGTCCACACACCAGGAGTTCAATCCGTATGGGTTGACTCAGAATTCCATCCTTCCAAAGTCAGTAAAATGAGAACCCAGATTGTTGAGGGCAATATGCTAACATTTGTAAACTGCCCAGAGAGTGCAGAGTATATAAATCTAAGTGCTATTGCTATTCCCAGAACATTCATCTTCTGACCCAACCTTAACCTAGCCCAATTTTGGAGGGAAGAGACAAGATTTCACAACCTTCTTGAAGGCTAAAGGGAGGGAGGGCAAATTTACAAGGAAGCTATTCTAAAGGACAGGATGGCTATAGAGAAGAGATCCCTGTGAGGTCCCATAAGATGACAATGTTTAAGGAAAAGGACTTGGACTACATCTATCATATCTGACTGGGGATGTCATGCAAACCACCATGAACTAGACATGTATCATTGTAATCAGCTGTCATCAAGAAGCCACGTTCCTAAGGACCAACTCATGATTTTAATTAATTAATTAAATGCATATGGCTGCCTACTCACAGATCAATTCCAGGTGACTAACAGGGTTTAGAAAACATTGCTACAAAAAGCAACCATAAAAAAATAAAATACATAACAAATCTAGAAGTAAGCACAATAAACATACCAGTATTTACATTTCCAGCAGAAATATTTGATTTGTGGTTACATGAGACAGAAAGCTTAGTCTGAAATGTTTGATCTCTTCTCTTATGTGCCCACCCAGCCGAGTGCCTAAGAGAACAATCTAATTTTTCCAAACTTTATTAACGGGAGGGTTGGTGTTAGCCAAATCTTTTGAGAGATGCTGTTCCATGAGGCAGGCACTGTGACCGAAAAGGAGTGCCTGTTTACTTGATGGAATCTAGAGCATGCCATTCCTACTGGATCTTGTAAAATAGGCAGTGATAATTAGAGACAGACTGTCCTGCATGTCTTCTGCCATATCCAGATCCTATATAGATGAACATCAATACCTTGTTTTATACTACCGGTAGTAATTCTACTGGTAATCAGTGCAGCTCATGCAGTAGTAGTTTTCATACAGTAGGCATACTAAGGTGCACCCATAACTATTCATGCTACTACGGCACCAGCTATAGCTATGAGCTGTCTTCAAGGACAACACCATGGAACATGTATTGCAATAGTCCAAGTGAGAAATCTATAAGACATAAATGATTGTGAGTATAGTCTCCCATGCATTGTGTGCTATTTGCTATCAATGCAAATAGCACACAAAATGAACTATGCGAAGTTTCACCTAGCCACTGCTTCCAGCTGCTTTTTGAGCAGGAGCCAAGAGTCTAGAAGGACCCCTAAATTTCAGATCTCTTCTATCTGGAGAATTGCAACCCCATTGAGAACCAATGCAGGTACTCCTTGGGTTGTGAAGGCAATTGGGACTGGGATTGCCATTACTAAGTGACGAGGTCATAAAGCACGATGTCACGTGACTGCATCTCTTAGCGACAGCGATCCCAACAGTCCTGGTTGCTGTCTTAACCATGGGTCATTAAGTGGGAAAGGGTGGGAGTACCAGGTAGAGTGGGAGAGCAGGGGCTATATGATGTAGCATCATGCAAGTCCAGAGAGGTTGGGCGGGGGGGCTATTAGAGCTATTTGTGATCTTGCCTACCAGCTTCCCATTTGCTTATGGGAAGCTGGAAACCAAGGTCACAAACAGCTATCACATAACTAAAGGTGCTGCAGCCATCATACGTGTGAACCAGTTGCCAAATGACCAAACTGTGATCAGGTGACTAAAATCAAGGTGCACCAGCTGGAACTGTGAGAACCAGTCATAAGTACTACTTGTTCAGCAGTATCATAACTTTGAACAGTCACTGAACGAGTGGTTGGTAGGCAAGGATTCTGGTAATCGGAGCTTTCTGGAACTGAGTGGCTCCGATATCTATAAGCACCACTCTGTGTTGCCAGGATTGAGTCTAAGTCACCTCCATCAGCCTCAAGCACTGCGACAAAACCTTAATAGCATCACTTGCTCAGATAGGGATTGAGATAAATAACTAGGTATCATCAGTTATTGGGCCTAACCCAATGCCTTTGGATGACCTCCCTTAGCATCTTCATGTAGATGTTATACAGGAGAGAATTGTGAGCTATAAAGGACTTCATCATGAGAGAAAAATAGTCATTTAAATCGTTCTTTTCCAGTATAAACCTCAGTTGGAACTCTTGGGTAATTTGTCAGCAATAAATGTCCATATTTTAATCCCCTCATTATTCAGAATAGCATAGCTATGAGAGAAGATGAAGTAATCCCCTCATTACTTTGTTCGTGATGGATTTCAATTGAATATGTCACTGTCTCCATAGAAATACGTTTGATTTGTGGTCACATGAGACAGAAAGCTTAGTCTGAAATGTTTGATCTATTTTATACATGCACTTTATCACAGTAATCGCAGTTACTGAATTATAAAAAAGTAAATCAGCTTCCCTCTTAGGACAGTAGAAGTCAAACACATCTACTGGTCATCAGTTTTTGAAATGGTGTATTTGCAGAGCAGCAGAATTAATTAAATTTAAATTCAACAGATAATCGTGGAGGAAATAATTAATCTTCTAGGACATAAACAAGATGCCTTTTTTCCAACCTGCAGTCACATGGGAATATTTAGCCTCTCAGGTTCCACTGACTTACCACAGAGATTGTTGTTGCAGAAGTAGCCATCTGGGCATATGGAACATGAAGCTCCCTCGATATATGGCTTTTGTCCCCTTATATTTCCCCTAGGAATTAAAAAGTGAACATGTGATGCAGAAGAACAAAGCAGAAACAGCTTGTTCCTCTCCTATAGAAGGTAGCAATCACTAAAATATAGAAGGTGGTCATCAGTGATTATTTAATACCAGGAATTCCATAAGGAGAAAGAGCTAAGAAAAAGATGCTATGTGATTCTAGAATAATTTACATAAAAGGCTCATTTGTCCACATGTTTATGTATTCTGGGCATTTACGTGTTTGTAATAAATTTCTAAGTATTTGTGTTTTTATTTGGAACTTTGGATACTTTGATTCAGAGATGTAAGTGAGGGAGATAAGTTAAAATAAAGTCAAGATGGCAACCACATCTGTTCAATAAAAATCTCACCCCATTTTTACATGTACCATATTGACAACACATTTCAAAAGGGTCATGGTGTCTTTTGTGTGGTCACAGTCAACATCTTTACTTTCTAACACTATCCCTTAGGATCAGGGGTGGGTTCTAACTTACCTCGCTGCCAGTTTGCTTCCTCCCGCACCGCGTGGCCGCGCCTCGTGGGCATGCGCACATGCGCAGTGCAAAAAAATAAAAAAAATAAAAAAGTTTTTTAAAAAGCCAAAAACAAGATGGCAATGCATGCGCAGTGCTGGAAACTCGGCTTCTGCGCATGCGCAGAAGGAAAAAAAATTAAAAAAAATTAAAAAAATTAATTTTTTTTGAAAAAGATGGCGGCGCCCACGGACCAGCACCGACCGAGCCAGATCCGTGACGTCATCGTGATGTCACCAGCGGGTCGCTATCGGTTCGGGCGATCTGGTCCGAACCGGGAGGAACCCACCTCTGCTTAGGATGTTCCTGCTTTGAATGGTGAAAAAGAGAATATAATTGTATTCATGTTAACTATATACTGTATTTGTGTATTTACACTCTGAAAGTTAATTAACTACCATCCAGTGAATCCTTTACTCCAGAATGTAGGCTGAGACTGATTTAAGAAAAAAAAATTATTTAATTTTAAGATTGATACCGAGAATAATTGCAATTTGAGTAAGATGGACTCCTGAAGTTGGTTTACAATGAAATCTCTAGGGCTCTTAACACATTCTAGAACTAGAAACATACAATTAAATCCAGACAATTATTAATAGTAGATACTGTGATCAAATGTCAGTTATACTTTAATTAGAAATGGAATAATGCTTCTTTTGTTATCTGATTATCTGATTAGCAGTTGTGGTAATTCTGTATATTTAATTCTATAAATTGTATTTATATTTTCTGTGGCTGACTTGCCTTGAAAGAAAGGGAAATATTACTAGGTCTACTCTATTTAATTGAATATATACAGTCATTTTGAACTATTCACTTTCAAAATAGGTTAACACTTAGTAAGATAATTCATTTACATATTCATTATTGATAATAATTGTTTATTGATGATTATTGTTCATATTCAGGGGTGTTCTTGGGGTAGGTGACCATGATGATATGATTGAAGTTCTGCCTACTTTTTATATGTGTCAGGTTTTGCTATAGCCTGCATACACCCCTTCATACACACGTCATATTTTTCAGGTTTCTAGCACAAGGGAGACATGCCAAGAAACAACCAAACCATCCAATCTTGCAAACTTCTGACACAACAGTTACATAACTATGTCATGCACTCTCACATAGTAAATGAGGCAGCTTTGTGGTGCACTCACAATGTTTGCATCTACATTTCGTGGGGAGCAATACTGACTTTTTCTGTGTCACCTCCTTCCTTGTTAGCAGATCCTTTTGATTATGGAATGGTTCACCCCACTGCAAAGCTGTTTGAAGCAACTGCCAGTGCAACAGCTGAGGAATTTCAGTCAGCACATCAAAACAATATATTCTCATGGATTGGTGGAGTCTTTTAACTCTTGCTTTGCAGTCAGTAGAATCCTGTTTGTGCTATTGATTTAGAAGAATATGTTTCATGCACCTGGTTCTTGCAGTTACTATCAACCTTACATTTTTCATAGGTCATTGATTCTGGTTCATTCATTTTTCTATTATTTATTGGGCAGTGGTCAGTTCAGAAATTGTCTTCACTTCACTGGGGAGGGGAGAGAGAATTCCTGAAGCCCATAATAGGGACCAACATGTGGTTTGCATGCAAAAGACTCCAAATTGAAGCCTGGGCTTAAGGATGCATTACTGAATTAAATTCACCATTAGGGTAAATCCATACTTTCTGTGGTCCCTCCCTCTGCACTAGTCACCCAGGACTTCTTGAATGCTCTTTTCCAGTTTAACTCAACTTAAACAGATGGTTTGCTCTACTTCCTTCCAATCTACTGACAGCAACATATCTAACTAGTTACAGGGTAGGGCACATTCTCCCCCCCTTTCCAGTGGGCTGGTTGTTGCTCTATGCAACCTTATCCATGGTTTCCAGGCTCTCCTGATAATTCTCATAATCAGTAACTGTTTTGTTTTTTTTACAGTCTTTGATTGATTCAATGATGGCCTATAAGCCAATGATTGCTCTTTCTAGAAATTCATCACTCCATTCAAATCTCACATTTCCTAATGGGCACTTTTTCATTTTCTGCCCAGATTATGGAAAGGATGGTTCCCTTGCTTTCCTACCCCTTATCTACAAAACTTCCCTGTTATTTCTTATTTGTTTCTTTAAGCGGAAGTATTAATTCTTCCCTGCTACAAATTTTGCATGGACCTGTAGTGGAACACAAGAATGAAGGAACAAGCTGTTCTTTTTCTTTAATCTTTAGAGTATCAGAGCAATGATGACACAATAAGCAGGGGGAGAAAGAAACTTACGGGGGTTGGTAATTGCAGACAAACAAATGCATGTCAGTATCGTTTATCAGTTCCAGGGTTTCACAGAATGTTGTCCCACAGCCAACACGCTCACTGGTGGCCCAAACTACCTATAGAAGAAAGCAATAGCCCATTTATTCATTATCAGACCGAAAAGATATCTATGGGTGACATCTGCCTAACCTTTACTTGGCTACTGAAATGATTTATCCACATGTCTATGGAGATTCTGAATGGAATCTATGGAGCTGAAGAAGCTTCTTGGATGAGAAGCGAAACGTCTTCAAAGAAAAACCAGAAAGTCTAGTTGCCTCTTGAAAAAGCACCTTTGGGACATTTATCTGCATGTTTTCTTCAGAATCTTTCAGGCAAGTTTTCAAATTGTGCATGCATGGATTTTTCATCCATATTGGCCAATATTTTTACTTAGGTTTTCTAAAGGCTCATTCCTGACCTTCTATTACAATTTGCAGTGCATTTTTTTCCTAGTGTGAAGCAATATGTTACTACCCGTTTCACCTTCTTTAGAAGCATAGACCTGACCTTGTTAGAGACGGTATTTAATCAAATATTTCTCCATGAGTGGATTGGCATGCAACAATTCCTCTCTCTCTCTCCATCCTCAGTTCATTATTTTCATCACAAGATGTGTATGTGCCTTGAAATTAAATCCAATTTGTCTTATTACAAGGGTAGGGATACTCATTGCTGATTCACATTAGGCCAGGTTACAGATATTAAGAGTCCTAGGGAATCAGAGGATCAGAAATTTTCAAGTCCTCGTTTATTTATTATTTTCCTTTAAAAAAAATACAAATTGACATTATGCAGTGTCCTGTATACATAAACTATTTAGGAAAGAAGGTGTTGAAGCAACTGAATCTCTTCCATTAAGCAACAATCTCAAAATCAGATTAGGGGAGTTCTGGGTTCAACTACTCAGTCAGCCTTGAAGTATGATGGGTTTGAGTCAACCCTCTCAGCCTGCCTACTTTATACGACATTGTGAAGATAGAGTATAGAGGAGAATGGCATGAGTCTTGTGCAAGCCTTACATCCTATTGAAATATTAGCATTTGTTCCCAACAAATATAAGAGCAATATAAAATGAAAACAATCCATCAGGACTAGGGATTCAAATCTGCAGGCATGCAGGATGATAATTTCATGTCTATCCCACAAAGGGACATGAAAATGAACTTTTCCCAACAGCAACAACTGGTTTGAGTTACTCAGCTGAATTCAGACCATGTCATCAATTTCGGTACCACTGAAAATCAACAGAACCCTTATTCATGAATGTGTGTCCCATTGGTTTCATTAGAATTGTAGTCGCAGTTGATGGATCCAACTTATAGTTGATGGAAGTGGGTTTTTTGTTTTGTTAAAAGTTATATTATATGCTAATCTAACCAGCATTGTGTGCACCCAAGCTCTTTTGAAATGAAAAAAAAAAACCCTTGGTAACTGCCAAGTGGCTTAAGATGTCTCTTACAAGACTAAGGAGAACAACTTCTCTACTACAGTCTTAGCTGGGAATTTAAATGGAAGTCAGAACCTAAGAAATTCCCTCACTTGCAATCACTGTCAATTCTGCGCTCTATAGAATAACTTTTATCTTTCTATCACTTATAAGCTCCCTATCCCTCTGGGGATCTTCATTTCAGTAGGTAGAACAATGATGCACCATTTCCTAGGCATTGACTCTAAGCCTCTACCAAGATATAATTAGATACCTGGGTGTAATGACCACACATTTCCCCCTCTTCACATGCCAATGTGCTGTAATTATAATACTGGTACTCGGTATACCAATCTTCCATCGCTGTCTCCAGATCCAGGTTTCCAGTCATGGCAAAAAGATTCTCGCCTCGGTAGCCACGTTCTTTATTATGTTCCCAAGTACATTTTGTTGAGTAGTTTTTGGCAAAGACTTCCAGTTCTGAATCCCAGTGCTGAAATCACAATAATCCAAAACATCATCAACATCAAAATCTCACAGAGGGGCAAAGTACAGCAATGAATACCCAGAAAAATGGCCAGAGTCCCAGGCTTCCTAGCAATAGGCACGCTTAATGCCATCGGGGGCTAGAAAAAATGGGGTCAAGAATCTTGATGGTTGTTCCCAGTTTCAGCTGGAAATAATCATTTGCATTTTGTGTGCAGAATATCATCCATCCAAATTAGTTCATATACCCCACATTCCACGTTGCTCAGAGACTTTTGGAAAGCTGAAGCTTCTCAAGGTTACAATCTTAATAATTTCTGGCTATTAAAGACAATGAATGCTGGTTCCTGAAATCCTCTAGCAATGTTTATAAATTCTAGCCAAAGGTAAGTATGTCATCAGAATTCAAGATTATCAAATTATCGCATAATTGCTCCTTTCTCCATGTTATTGCTGAAATAAGGAAGCTGAGAGGATATAAAGAAGAGTTTTCAGACATAAATGCCATATAGAAATATTTGCAATGAGAGCTATAATACTGAGATTCTGCAGGTTTTTATCTTCCTTACTTGATAAGCATTTTTGTTTCTACATCATGTCATGTAACACAGGCACTGCCAACATCTAAATATTTTTATATTTAATCCATGACTATAACAGTCATACAACATTTTAAAAATATTTCAGTATCTTTCCTTACGTCCTATGGTACATAATGCAAACTTAAAGGTAAAGGTAAAGGTTCCCCCGCACATGCGTGCTAGTCGTTTCCGGCTCTAGGGGGCGGTGCTCATCTCCGTTTCTAAGCCAAAGAGCCAGCGCTGTCCGAAGACGTTCTCCGTGGTCATGTGGCCGGCATGACTCAATGCCAAAGGCGCACGGAGCGCTGTTACCTTCCCACCAAAGTGGTCCCTATTTTTCTACTTGCATTTTTTACGTGCTTTCGAACTGCTAGGTTGGCAGAAGCTGGGACAAGTAACGGGAGCTCACCCCGTTACGCAGCGCTAGGGATTCGAACCGCTGAACTGCCGACCTTCTGATCAACAAGCTCAGCGTCTTAGCCACTGTGCCACCGCGTCCCCTAATGCAAATTTACACGGTGCCAAATCTATCAAGTGGGTTTACTAAAAACTTGCTGAATGAGGTAGTAATATTTTGGACTATAGCTATAAAATATTTTTAAAGTCTCCATGGCACTTTCTTCATGTGGAGTAAAGTAGCACATATCCGCCCCCCCCCAAAGGAAAAGGAAAGGAAAAGGAGTGAGACTAACTCTTGTGCTGAACTAGGTCATTAGACCAAGCCAGGGTTTTATGCAATAGGGCTGTGGTACATCTAAAAATGTTCTCTCGGTGCAATAATCTTGCCCACCCATCAGAAAGAGCTTCAATCCAAAAACTCACAGGCTGCCACCTCATTTGACATAATGTGGAGGAAGATTCTCCGGCCAGTAGCTGGTATGAATCTTCTTTTTCCCATGAAGAGGAAAGGATAGTAAACATGCAAACACTCCCTGCCGCAACATGCCTAATTGAACAGCTGTGCTAGACTAGAGCCAATGCAAACATCTGGCATACGTTGCTTAATAGAGTCCAACAGCTGTTTGTCAACTGATCCCTCCAGTGTAGTGATAGACAGGCCCTTCTTATCCAGCTGTGCTCCTTAGGCTACTTTAGAAGCAGTTGTCAAGCAGGAAGAACTTTTATGTATGGAGGACGACTAGGGAATACTATGGTACACAACTCAAGTTCTGGACCAGTTCTGGACCATATTCTGTCATACACGTCCAAGTGTCTCTAAGTTCTGGTGCAAAATAGTCAGGCAAAGGCATAGATTCAGTTGCAGAAGGGCTCAGAAGACTTCCTGAAAGGACTAATTTGCAATGCGGAATGCTCAGCACTTTAGTCAAGAAGGGAATGAAATTCGTTTTAATTTCCAAGTATGTAACATAACACCAGACAATTCCAGAAAAACATCTACATCTGCTTCATTGACTGTGCTAAAGCCTCTGATTGTGTGGATCACAACAAATTGTGGCAAGTTCTTAAAGAGATGGGAGTACCAGACCATCTTATCTGTCTCTTGAGAAACCTATATGCAGGTCAAGAAGCAACAGTGAGAACTTGACACGGAACCATTGATTGGTTCAAAATTGAGAAAGGGGTTCGGCAAGGCTGTATACAAAATTGGGAAAGGAGTTCGGTAAGGCTATATACTGTTGCCCTGCCTATTTAACTTATATGCAGAGCACATCATGAGAAAGGCGGGGCTAGATGAATCAAAAATTGGAATTAAGATTGCCAGTAGAAATATCAACAACCTGAGATATGCAGATGATACCACTATAATGGCAGAAAGTGAACAGGAACTAAAGAGCCTCTTGATGCGGGTGAAGAAGGAAAGTGCAAAAGTTGGCTTGAAACTCAACATTAAGAAAACTAAGATCATGGCATCTGGCCCTCTCAATTCCTGGCAAATAGACGGGGAAGAAATGGAGTTAGTGACAGATTTTATTTTCCTGGGCTCCAAGATCACCGCAGATGGGGACTGCTGCCAAGAAATTAAAAGACGCTTGCTTCTGGGGAGGAAAGCTATGACAAATCTAGACAGCATACTAAAAAGCAGAGACATCACCCTGCCAACAAAAGTGCGTATAGTCAAGGCTATGGTTTTCCCAGTTGCAATGTATGGCTGTGAAAGTTGGACCATAAGAAAAGCTGAGCACCAAAAAATTGAGGCCTTTGAACTATGGTGCTGAAGAAGACTCCTGCGAGTCCCTTGGACTGCAAGGCGATCAAACCGGTCAGTCCTAGAGGAGATGAACCCTGACTGCTCTTTAAAAGGCCAGATCCTGAAGATGAAACTCAAATACTTTGGCCACCAAGTGAGAAGGAAGGACTCACTGGAGAAGAGCCTAATGCTGGGAAAGATTGAGGGCAAAAGAAGAAGGGGACGACAGAGAATGAGGTGGCTGGATGGAGTCACTGAAGCAGTAGGTGTGAGCTTAAATGGACTCCAGAGGATGGTAGAGAACAGGAAGGCTTGGAGGAACATTGTCCATGGGGTCGCGATGGGTCGGACACAATTTCACAACTAACAACAACAAACATAACACTGGTATAGATCTGATATTGAACATAGGATTTGTATCCCTGTGATAAATGTGGCTTCTAGTACAGACCATATCATTCTGTAGAACTTGGTCACGGTTATATATGTTAGGCAAGATTCAGTTCCACAGATAGACATGTGTTTAGTGGTGTAATCTTACTAGTTTGTACTAGATTTCTATGAACTATGGATTTTTCCTTGACTGGATTGTGTCTCAATCTCAATGAATACAGTAAATTCATAGAATCTGTTGCATATCTGATTTTATAAAGGAAAGAAATCCAAAGAGGAATGGAACCAAAAGCAATGGAACTTATACTTCAGGGAATCATCTATCTCTACAGAAGCCATTTTGACTTGCCATTTTCACAATTTCCCTGTGGCCTCAACATAGCACTAGCGTTTTTGTGCTATATAAATCCAAGTTGCCACTAAATGGCAACAAGATACTGAAAAATCCAACTCTTTTAATAAAATTTAATAGTAGGGAAAGATATAGTACAATAATAATGAAATGCATCTATTTCTATGCAATTCAAGACAATAAGTTGCATCTTTATATAAAACTCTCTTTTTAAATGAGTTGAACACAGAGCACCTACAATGTATTGCCTGTTCTTTCTTTTCCATCGACAGCCAATTCAAAGGAGGAACATGGGTCAATTCTAGGATTACAGAGATCTGAACACTGCAGCCCTATCCACCCCCACCACAAAAAGATTGTCACTGCTTTATTTATTTTATTATTTTATTATTTTTTTATTTTATTTTATTTTATTTTATTATTTTATTTTATTTTAATTTTATTTTATTATTTTATTTTATTTTATTTTATTTATATAGCCGCCTATTCGCCCATGGCGACTCAAGGCAGCTTACAGAATTTAAAACCACATTTAAAACAATAAAACTAATAAAAAGAATCAAATAAATTAATATAGTATAATATAAAAT
>QLTV01003654.1:4930623-4953704 GCA_003457575.1 Thermophis baileyi
TCCCACCCCTGCCCCGGCGACAGCAGATCACACGAGCCATTTAATGGGCTCCATCCTGCTCTGGGTTCCCCAGGGCCGCTGGCAGGACCAGGTCTTCAGCGCCTTCCGGAACAGTGTCCAAGCGGGGGCCATTCTAATCTCTGGGGCATGATGTTCCAGAGAGAGGGAGCCACCACGGAGAAGGCCCTTCTTCTGGGTCCCACCAGATGTATCTCCCTTGGGGATGGGACCCGCAGCATTCCCTGCCTCCCCGCTCTGATGGGTCGGGTAGATGTGACCAGCAAGAGACGGTCCCTCAGATAACCTGGTCCCAAGCCATGAAGGGCTTTAAAGGTGACAACCAGCACCTTGAATTGCACCCGGAAGCAAATTGGCAGCCAATGCAGCTCCCACAGGAGAGGTGATATACTGTATGTGTACACCGGGTCTGCACAAAACCATGCGGGCCCTTGCATTTTGCACCAACTGGAGCTTCTGGATGCTCTTCAAGGGCAGCCCCATGTAGAGCACATTGCAATAGTCAAGACGGGAAGTGACTAGGGCATGAGTGACTGTGAGTAGGGATTCTATCTCTACAAGAAGCCTACTGTTGACTTGCCATTTTCACAATTTCCCTGTGGACTAGAACAGTCTTCTTCAATATGGACCTCTTCACCCTTCCCATGAACCCTACCAGTGACCAGGGACAAGAGGTATTATAAGAAAACCTGCAGAGACCCAAACTGAGTAACACAGATGTACAGTAGAAAACTTTTCTTATTTCAAATTATCCTGATTTTATATGGCAAATGAACAAAGACTATACGTTTGCTCATCTGGTCTTGGGCAGGGCTGGGAAGGAAAAAGAAATGGCACAAGGAGATACCAGAGTCAAAAGGTTGATTTTGGGGTGGATACTTAAGAGAGAGAAAAGCTTCCCACATTTACTCTAGTATAAAACCAGTAGTCCTAAAGCTTAAGGTGGCTTTAATAAGAAAGGAAAGTAGCTCGTTAAAATGAGCATTTATAAAAATAGATTTGGATCATTGAATCACATTTAGAATTTCAACCATTTCAGGTTGGAAGCAGTGGCAGGTGAGACCATTTCTTCAAGGATTTGTGTTTAAAATAAGCCGCATTTCTACCACCCGAGTTTTATTCATCTTATTGAAGTTGCAAATTCCTGGAGAAAAGGGAATTTTTACAATTCTGCGTTGTTAAAACCCAGAACTATAATATACATCAGAACAAGATGACAGAAACCTGACCACTTGAGATAGTTCTAAAGTAATGTCATTTTTAAATATTTGTACTTGCACAGACTATACACAAATACACACACATACACAATGTACCCATGGACATGCATCTTTTTCTGCCACAAATAAAGAACTGACTCACAACAGATGAACACTTCAAGCTTAGTCTGCTCCTTCACATAAGCTATGGTATGTGTGGGAGATGGTATCAAAAAAGCCCAAAATGGCAACTACAACCATACAATTAAAGCCTTGGCCCTTTCTTACAGGTACCACACATCCAACACATAGGGAAGAGTGCCAGGGTGAAGTAATTGCTACTATTTAAAATTTTTGACCCCATTCCAGGGGTGATATTCAACAGGTTCTGACAGGTTCTGGAGAACCGGTAGCGGAAATTTTGAGTAGTTTGGAGAACCGGCAAACACCACCTTTGGCTGGCCTCAGAGTGGGGTGGGAATGGAGATTTTGCAATATCCTTCCCCTGCCACGCCCACCAAGCCACGCCCACAGAACCGGTAGGGAAAAAATTTGGACTTCACCCCTGCCCCATTCCCTACAGATACGGCTTTGCAGGCCTTTGGTTGGCCTGGGCTGTGAGATAACAGAACAACAAAACAGCAGAATTGGAAGGGACCTTGGAGGTCTTCTAGTCTAACCCCCTGCTCAAGCAGGAGACCCTAACCCTAACCCTAACCCTAACCCTAACCCTAACCCTAACCCTAACCCTAACCCTAACCCTAACCCTAACCCTAACCCTAACCCTATACCATTACAGACAGTTGTCCAATGTCTTCTTAAAAGCCTCCAGTGATGGAGCACCCACAACTTCTGAAGACAAGCCATTCCACTGGTTAATTGTTCTAAGAAATTGTTCTAAGATACAAGATTAGCATCTTAGAGGCTTAGTTCACAGCCATCTGAGGAAGCAACAATAGTAGGAAACAGAGGCACATTAACACTTATTGTGAATAGCCACATATCCATAGCTGGTCCATCTTTTTTTCTTATTTTCATAATGCTTACTTGGGCACACACATTGTGCAGTGAAGTATGTGATCACACAACATGCTGGCCTATTTAAAAATGTAAAAAAAAGGGATAGATTAAACTTTTGGCAAGACCTGGTAAACTGGACTCCAGAAGAAAATTAATGAATCGGTCATAAGCTAGGAAATGCATTGAGAGTGATGTATGCTGGTCAAGCTATAAATCAGGTTTAGTTTTTCACGCGAGTCATGAAAGATCATATTGTGCCTGAGTCAGTCTGAGATGCAAAATGTCTGTTCCAGCTGTAATGGTCAAGTACCACAGTTGGTTTCCAAGAGGTAGTCAATCCAAGTTGTTCAAACTAATTCAAGAGTGAGGAATACACATAACTCATAGCTATAGGTTATCACTATATCTCCTTTCTAGGGAGCCCTTAAATGCCTAAAGCTCTTATTCCCCACCCATGCTCAGTTGAAGCTAAACAACCCTAATTTATGAGGTCAGATTTGCAAAGCAGCTGCCTTCAATTGCCTTCCCCTGAAATTGGCCAAAATCCTTTGCCTGATGATCTTCTGATACTCCCCACACTGACACTGCGATTCCCATGGATTGGAACAGGGGTGCCCAAACTTGGCAACTTTAAGACTTGTGGACTTCAACTCCCAGAATTCTCCAGCCAGCTATGCTGGCTGGAGCATTTTGGGAGTTGAAGTCCACAAGTCTTAAAGTTGCCAAGTTTGAAGACCTCTGGATTGGAAGCTTAATTTCCAATTCCAGGTCAGAATCTTTTGCTGTATATCAGGGTTGAGAGCTGGAGGAGCAGCATCTGTGTTTTCTTTGATGGTCCTGGGTTTGTTCTTTTGGTTTCTGAGTTTAAAAAGCTGGTTAATTTGTTCATCTTGTGAGGAAGAAGAGAATCCAGCTGAGACCTGATATTTGGAAGGTTAGAGAGATGATGAATGGGCATCAAACCCAGAAGATTGAGGAAGGAGCAGGTTGGTTAGTGCAGACCGACCAAGACTTTTATTGAACCCAGGAAGGGGGAGATTAGAAGATGCCCCTCCAAGGACTGTGCAAACATATGGAAGAGCAAAGGAAAAATGGGGACTAATAAGGAGGGAACAATACTGAAAAGGAAAAGTAGACATTGGTAAATCATCCACAGAGGTTCCAGCATGTAAGATTTGCTTTCCCTGCATGGATGAGAATGGCAAGCAGTAGGGGAACCACCATTCAAGGGCAGCCGTAATGAAAACTGAGCATCAATACAGCCCAATTGCCAATTTACCAACCCAGTGCAATCCAACCTGGAGTTTTTAATGCTGATTTCAGATATAGCTGAGACAAGCAGCTTAAGTCTTTGTGTGGAATTGTCCAAAGTTCCTTCATCTTGCTGAGAAACCTAGGTGAATCCCTTTTTTTTCTTAAGACATACATGGTCATTGCAAAGTTGTCTGCACCATAACACTCAGAAAGCGTACCTTCATATTTCCTACCTATCAAACACATGAAATAAGTGTGGGATTGTTCCATGACAATAGAAAGGCATTCTCCCTGAATGCCATCTTCCTAAATAAGCAGAGATAATATACTCAACAAACCTCATAAACAAAGTTCCGGTCAGGGGTGAAATCCTACCGGTTCGGCCCGGTCCGGGCGTACTGGTAGCGGTGGCTGCCAGTGGTTCGGAGAACCGGTAGCGGCGGCAGCGTGAGGCTCCACCCACCCGCCCGGACGTTGCCATTTTCTTGTTTTTAACCCTCTGCGCATGCGCAAAGCGTTCTGAAAAAGTGCACGCGATGGGCGCCCCCACGCACGCAAAGCGCTGCTTCCAAACTGGTAGGGAAGGTAAGTAGATTTCACTGCTAGTTCCGGTCCAGGAATTGTCTTCTGCTTTAGCACTACCAAAAACCAGCTGCCCTGGAATCTTAGTGGGGAGGAAGATTCAAGATCCAACTGGTAGATTTAATTATGAGAATGAAGGATCGTAACTGGGACTTCTCAGAAAAATCCATCCTTATATTAATAATATTTGCAATCTTGGGTCCCAACAAAAGGAATACAAGTAGTCCTCATGTTATGACCACAATTAACACCAGAATTTTGGTTATTAGGCAAGATGAATGCTATGTGAGTCACACCCAATTTTACGAACTTTTTGCCATAGATGTTAAATGAATCAGTGCAGTCAGTTAAGTGAATTATGTGGTTGTTAAACGAATCTGGCTTCCCCCATTGACTTTGCTTGTTGGAAGTCAGCTGGGAATGTCGCCAATGGCGATCACATGATTCCAGGATGCTGCAACCATCATAAATATATGCAGGTTGCCAAGTGCCCAAATTTTGACCACATGATTGTGCGGATGCTGTGACGGTCATACATGCAAGGAACGGTTGTAATTCACTTTTTTTTTAGTGCCCTTGTAACTTTGATCACTAAACAAATGGTTGTAAGTCGAGAACTATCTGTAATCAGCTAAACCATCTTTATAGAAATGAGAATCCAAGCAAAATCTATTATCATTTAGACAGAATAATCATAGAAGAAACCAGAAAGTAAACAAACTACCCCAAAGATTTCCAAATTCAATAAAGCCATCCTAATATCTAATTTAATCTTTTAAACATACATTCAAATATTGGATAAATGAATGAAAACATGGCTGAAGAACTGAAGATGAAGAAAAATAGTGTGACGCTGTTCTGAAATGTTCTGACTGGTTTGTTATTTTTTATTTTAAAAATAATATTTTACAGTACCATTCCACTTAGAGTTCATCCACATAATCACTGCCACTTCCCAAAGATGGCTGATGAAGGTCTTTATCTAAGACCCTTTTGGCTTTCCATCAATGTCTTGTTTTGTCTCTTCTCTACCTTGCAGCACATACAGGGCTGAGGTGTGGTCAAAAAGTCCAAAGAACAGCTGCAACTATATAGTCAAAGCCACCCATTTTATGAGCCTTATTCATGCAAGAGGTTAAAAAAGGTGGAGGACTTTGTTTGAGTGATCATGACTACGATCATGAATTTTTTTGGCTTCCTTCCCCTCATGGAAGCCCCTGTTTCATGACTGGTGCAACAGAATTATTATGGGCTACATGACATGTATTCTGTTAGACTCTCACTGTCTATTCCAATCAACTGGATAAATAATGAGATTTTCATATCAAACAGATTAATCAACAACTGGATGGTCTTGCTCCAATCTAGCACAAAATGTGCAATACAAGTAGTCATCAACTTACAACCGGTCATTTAACAACCATTTCACGTTACGGCACACTCAAAAAAGTTACTTACAACCTGTCTTCAAAGTTACAACTGCCACATCATCCCCCGGCAGTCGTGTGATCACATCTCAAAGCACCTGGCAACTGGCTTGCATTTCTGACCAGTTGCAGTGTTCCACAGTCAAATGATCGTATTTCTGGCAAAAAAAAATATGACAAAAAGTGTCCATTAAATAAGCTGGATTTGACTTATGTCTACATGATTCACTTAACAACCGCATGATTTGCTGAATCATGTTGGTGAGTTGCTTAACAACCATAGCAAAAACAGTCACAGGGCGACTCAACTGATGATCGCAGCAACTTACGAACAAAATTCTAGCTCAACTGTGGTTTTAAATCAAGGATTACCTGCAGAGGTGGGTTCCTCCCGGTTCGGACCGGTTCCCCTGAACCAGTAGCGACCCGCTGGTGACATCACTGAACCAGATCGGTCGGTACCGGTCCGTGGGCACCGCCATCTTTTTTTTTTTTTTGAATTTTTTGGATTTTTTTTAATTTTTTCTGGTTTTTTTTCTTCTGCGGATGCGCAGAAGCGGAGTGTTTGGCACTGTGCATTTTTTTGAATTTTTTACTTTTTTGAAGTTTTTTCCTGCTGCGTGAAAGTGGGCCTGCCCTCCCGCCCCCGGGTTTATACTGACCTTTATTCCTTCTTCCGAAGCCCAGCTGATCAGCTCCTCAGCTGTGTTTTGGGCTGATTTTCAACTACTGAGCATGCATTGAAGCAAAATTGCACGAGGGGACGCGCGCATGCGCGCACAAAACATGCACTTCCGTCGCGATGCGAACCGGTGGGGAAGGTAAGTAGAACCCACCCCTGATTACCTGTATTTGAGGCTGGTGTATTGATGATTGCAAATGAAACTGTTTTAAACTCATACGAACATAGATGTAATACTGAGATGCTGATGTAGATCCAGGCTGGGTGCATTTTCCCCCTTTTGTGATTCACAGTCAAATGGAAGGGCTCTGACAGCTGCATTTCTCATTCCATTAAATATAGCTTGGCAAGCATAGCTCAATGTACAGTATGTAAGTATTTCCATGACAACCAGCACTTACTGACCCAAACAAAATAAAAAGCATGACTTTGGATAGGAATTCATAACAGGAAAAGGAGCTAACCATGGGACCCTAAAGCCTGCCCTAAAAAATAAATAACTCTGATACAGATTGTTGAGATAACCATCTGACAAGCACATTTAGAATTGAGGGAAGCAGCGTGAGCAAAAAGCACCATCCCAAAAAATTTGCACTGAACGCAATGCAATACAGCAACAAACCTCCCGTTCACAAAACCCTTGAGCAATAAGTAGCACCCTTATACGTCTTTTTCATGCTTTGGGGAAGAAAGGGAACAAAAGAGAACTGTCAGCCCCTGGGGTCAACAAAATCCAGGTGATGGCAGGATCACACCATCAAAGCCCCACCAGACCTTTTTAAAGGTAAATAGCAATAGCAATAGCAATAGCACTTAGACTTATATACCGCTTTACAGTGCTTTACAGCACTCTCTAAGCGGTTCACAGAGTCAGCATATTGCCCCCAACAATCTGGGTCCTCATTTTACCCACCTCAGAAGGATGGAAGGCTGAGTCAACCTTGAGCCGGTGAGATTTGAACCGCTGAACTGCTAAACAGTCAGCTGAAGTAGCCTGCAGTACTGCACTCTAACCACTGCGCCACCTCGGCTCTAGGTTCCCCCGCATATGTGTGCTAGTCGTTTCCGACTCTAGGGGGCAGTGCTCATCTCCGTTTCTAAGCCGAAGAGCCAGCGCTGTCTGAAGACGTCTCCGTGCTCATGTGGCCGGCATGACTCAACGCTGAAGGCGCACGGAGCACTGTTCCCTTCCCACCAAAGTGGTCCCTATTTTTCTACTTGCATTTTTTACGTGCTTTCGAACTGCTAGGTTGGCAGAAGCTGGGACAAGTAACGGGAGCTCACCCCATTACGCGGCGCTAGGGATTCGAACCGCTGAACTGCTGACCTTCTGATCGACAAGCTCAGCATCTTAGCCACTGAGCCACCACGTCCTTTTTAGCCCTTTTTAGGTGTGGGCATATGTCCTTGTCAGCCAGACTCATTAGCATTTAGTTCTAATAAGAGAAAAGGCTTGATTCAGAGCAGTAGTTGTTCTCATGTTCAGAAAGTATGATGATCAGATTGATACCTGAGTTTATCTGGGAAGACACCGCCCTACTAACATGCCGTTTGTGCCTTCACACCCTTTTTTATGACCCATGCAAATCTGACTACACTGTTGACATTTTCAATGGTGAAGTATAAGACCTAAAATAGGCTTCGGACAATTAAGAACAGTCTCAACCCATTTTTCGTTTCTCAGAACTTTGTTTTGGTTGGAGGGAGGGTGTCTTACCATGGGATTTTATGTTGCATTAATTGCCATTACTACGATGGGCCCTTGTTTTTATTTAGTCTGTGGCACTGTTCCCTGTCCTTGCCTTCATATGGTGTTTATATTATCCTGAGAAAGTTTGTTTCTTTTATAATAACTCACAGATATATTTTTTACAAAAAGCCCCAACTTTCTCTCCAAAACAAGAGAGAGAAAAATAGAAAAAATCCAGCACCACCTATGTTGGGATGTGATTTTTCCACCTGCTGCATCTTTTTCCTCCATCAGAAAGATAGTAAAATGCAGCCTTCAGTCACCAAAAACACATGCTTCCTTGGATGAACCCATAAGGGAAATTCGTATATTTTTTTCTCCTTTCAGGGCTAGTAAAATGAATGAGAAGATCTGCTGCCCTTTAGTCTTTGGCTATAATTCTACTGATGTTTGTCATCAAAAAGAGTCAGTTCTCAGGATTCCACTGCAGGTTCACTTGGACTCTGGGGAACAACCTGCTTAAAACCAGACAGACCGCAAGGCAGAGGTGTGGTCTGAGCCATAGCTATTAGCAAACAGCAATCATTGCCCTTTCAATTTATTCCAAACTAATTTATTACTCAGATCCTCTACACAAATCATTTGTACTCGAATTAATTTTCTGGCAAAGAATCGATTTCTCCTCTAGCAAGCCTCCTCTCCATATTCTTACCTTACTCATACCTGCTCAAAGCTCTCTGTAGATGCACCTCTCTACCAGCTGAAAGAGAGTGGATTAAGGGCCTGTCTGCACCAGAGGTGGGTTGCTCCCGGTTCGGACCGGATCTATAGAACCGGTAGTGGGAATTTTCCCCCACTCGCCGGGAGCGATGGCCAGCTGGCCACACCCATGAACAGGGTCTCTTGGCGGCACCATAGGCGCCACCATTTTGTTTTTGGCTTATGCGCATGCGCAGAAGCTGTTTTTGGCTTCTGTGCATGTGCAGAAGCTGGGTTTTCGGCACTGCGCAACGCACACGCGCCCACGTGGCACGGGAGGAAGCAAACCGGCAGCGAGGTAAGTTAGAACCCACCCCTGGTCTGCACTTACTGTTTAACTGCTTGGGTCCTGTGCTCATGCCACCTTAATTCTAGGAAGGCTTGAGAAAATTGGGTCCAGACGGAGACATCTTGACAACCTGAAAGGTATTCAGGTCAAAATGCAGGGTACCACATTCTCCCATCAGACTATTTCCCTGCTGTTATACTGCCCTGTCTTCCTGTTCCAGGGAAGCAATGACCAGTCACCTTTCTTTCTTTCTGTCTTCCTAGACATATACATCCTTACAGGTGTGAAATTTTTTTTTTTGAAAAAAAATGTACACACGCATATACACTCACACAAAGTGAAGCACCGAAATGCATGGGCAAACAGGCGTAACACACCTGTTACTTTTGCATGTCTTTTAGAGCCTCCTTTATTATAAATGCTGTAATGACTATAATTCTTGCAAATAAAAGGCTGATTATTTGAAACAGTGCAGTTTTTTAAAAAAATATTTTCATTTTCCTGAGCTTGCTACTTTTCCCTGTGCTTTTTTATTTAAGTCATAGAGAAAAGTCTAGCGGTGTATCATTTCATCATTTTTGGGGTTAATGTAGAGTAGGAGGCTTTCACTTCAGCTTCCATATAATTTAAATAACTATGGGCTTTGGGGGATCTAGAAATGTACCCTTTTATCTCAAGTGTAGTTTTTTAAAAAAGAATTCTGCTGCATTGCAAATCAGCAACCTTTTTAAAATAAGAAAATGTTATACAGGTAATCTTCGACTTACAACAGTTCCTTTAGTGACTTTAGTTCAAAGTCACAACGGCACTGAAAAAAAAGTGACTTATGACCATTTTTCACAGTTGCAACCTTTCCAGCATCCCCATGATCGTGTGATCAAAATTCAGATGCTTGGCCACTGGTTCGTATTTATGACCATTGCTGTGCCGAAGGTCACCTTTTGTGACCTTCTGACAAGCAAAGTCAATGGGGAAGCCAGATGCACTCAACAACCTGGTTACTAACTTATCAACTGCAGTGATTCACTTAACAACTGTGGCAAGAATGGTCGTAAAATGAAGCAAAACTCATTTAATAAATGTCTCCACAACAGAAATTTTGGGCTCAATCGTGGCCGTAAGTCGAGGACTACCTGTAGTCATTGTGCTATCCTAGAATTCAAAGTAAAATGCAGCTCTGAAAGTTTTGAAAGAGCATGGTAGGCTTTGCTTCAGTTGAAGGAGTAGTGTTTCTGCTTCATCACAGGAGCCAATTAATGCTGGAGTTAACTTGAATGAACTGAAGCATACTGACCCAAATGGGCACAAGCTCAAGGTGACATAATATAGAAAAGTGTATTTTGGACGTGAATCAGGAAAATGTCTCCTGACGTTGCTTTAGGGGTGAGTGAGGGATTAATAGAAGGTGACATCATCCCTTACTGCCCTCCAGAAACAATTGTCATCCCATTCTGGTGATAGGACAACATGGCCATAGTCTCAAAACGTGCTGCTGGTTTTCAATCAATGGCTACTTGAAATCTCAACAGAAGAGTTTGCCTTCATTTATAAATATCTTTGGGAGATGTCCAGCCTTTGATTTCCACCAAGCAAAGCAAATCCCGAGATTCTTTTTTGTTAATGCTGATTTTAAAAGTCTGAATCTGTATCTTGTACCCTCCCTTAACCCTAACCCTCCCCAACCAAAAACAAAAAAAAGTAGGAGGGGCAGATATCAGTCTGAACAGCGAAAGGGCAGCATTTATAAAACATACACAAAAATGTGCATGTGTAGTGGGAAGTAGTGGGTCAATATATTTACCTTGTTGTCAATAACATTGTCGGTATTATCCTACTTGTTACAAACAGAAGACCTTAATGAAGTTGTAGCTGGTTGACAGGCAGGCATGGAGAAGGGGAAATAATGCAATCAGTAATAGCAAATTCCTGTTTGATTATTGTGTTTCCTAGAACAGTAGCAGAGCTGGGATGTAAAAAATCTGTTTTGTATCCCATGCAACTAATGAATTTCATGTGCTGAAACCATATTTTCTAAAAGGAAAAAAACACACATACATACACCACCATCACCACCCACCTGTAAACACCCAAAGGATGTTTCCTGAATAGAACTGTAATTCAATATCTAGGGGCTCTTCATACCGAAAATGAAAGCCTTTTTTTAGACTTTTATAGCCCTAGTATTATAACTTCATACAGAACTCCTGTAACCATGGCCCACACTGACTTCCTCACCTTAGATTCACACAAAATACTTTATCATAGCTCTAATTCATGAAATGCAGGAATTTGATAAGAATCAGAGGATTGTTCCATTCAAAAGTTCCGGAAGAAAAGTTAAGTTTTCTGTAAATTCCAGGTGAGCAGACTGACTTATGAACAGAAAAGCTACAGAGAAACACACACACACACACACACACACACACACACACACACACATTACCCTTTGCACAAAATTAGGTCACAGTTGTTTTAAAAAGTAGTTAACTTGTAAAATACACCAGGAGACACGAGGCATGTCCAGAAAGGTCATTTAACTGGTGACTGAATTCAAATTCCTCACCTTTCTTTCCTTCAATTGAACACAGGGACACCAAAGAGTTTTTTTTTTTTTGAAGTTCATTTTTATAACACTCAAGAAAAGCTGCCATATATTCATATGATAAGAGATAGAAATCTCTGAATTCCCCAACTCCACCAAAGCCCGTCACCACAAACTTACCATTTTCCGCATGTTTGCAGCCGAAGGAGAAACCATGGAACGATACCGGTTATGCTGGTCCACGATCTGCTTCTTTTCCTCATCTGTAAAGGAGCAGCTCAGCTCCATCGCTGCGAGCAGCAGCAGGAGGAGGAGGAGGGAAAGGAGGGGAATCCGCAGGCCTGAGCTCAGCATTGTGGCACTGTCTTGTTGTAACAGCCCACGAGTCTGGCAGACAGCTTTAAATCCTTTCCCAGAGTAAGGAACACCCAAAGCCCAAGAACTGCAAGGAGGATATTTATCTTTTTTTTACTAGAAATGCCTTTCAGAGCCATAGAGGGAACACACCCATCTCATATAGGATCACTGATGGAAGATGAATGGTCCTTCAGGGACAGTCAGAGAAACCATGCCTGTTTGGTCAAATGGGTAAAGGGCAGGTTGTTTGGCAGGCCAGGCTGCTCTAGCCTTCCTCGACACATTATTAGCTCTAAAATTTAGCCCACTGGAGCGAGCGTGCATATTCCACACACTCCTCACATTCTTCTTCTCCAAACACTTTTAACACTAAGCTGCCCACCAGAATTTCTTCACTCGTTGGAAAAATCTCTTTGGACACAAGGATTTCATGTAGTGATGCAATCAGCAATACTGACTTCTTAAAGAAAAGAAAAATGGGATCAAAGCCATTGCTAAACTGACTCAGCCCTGTGGTCCTTTCAGACCATCGATGATCCTACTCATCTCAGGCTCAGGAAATGTGGCAAGGCTAACAGATAAGCCAGGACAATCCTTTTCAGATATGGGGATACTATGGGCTGCAAATTACATATACCGTAGGTAGCGGTTTGCCATCCATGTACTCAGATGGAAAAAAATATTAGTGACAGTTTTGCATTCACACCACCGATCCCGGTTGAACTGAAAAAGATGGGTAATGTATATTATTCTGACGTCCTCTGGAAACAGGGAACAAAAAGATAAAGGTGCTGCAATAATTCAATAAGAGACCATCCTTCTGCCCATCCTACCTGACCTTGGGTAAAAATGGTTAATATATAGTTGCATATATTTCCAGATGATATTTTTTTTAATCTAAAATAGGTATGTTTGTTATATTTTGCAATTCACATGAATCCAGAGTTCATAGTTCGTTCACTCATGGCTTGTTTGTTGGGTTTTTTTTTTTTTTAAGTTCTAAAGACTTCCTAGTTTCCATCCTTGGTCAAAGAAATTTATATTGATACCATTTCAGGTTTTTCAATGCTGCATAAAGTACAAATCTTGCTATCTAGCATTATTTGCAAAAACCATAGCATGTGTTACATTTAAATAAAGGTTGGTTGATTGGTTGTTTTTTCTTGCTTAAGTGGATCACTATAGCTAAGGTCAGATAAATAAAATAATTACAGAGGAAGCAGCCCTAATCTTGAAATTAGGTTGTCATAACCAGTACTGTCTAATTATCATGTCTATTTGCATTCTGCATATCCACCATATAATTGTGTAGATTGACTCAGTTATGAATCTTTGAATCATTGAAATTAATGAGGAATTTAGTTGTAAATCCATAAGGAAATTTCAGACAATATCAAATTTGTCAGCTTCCCATAATATGTAGCAACAATTACTTGTGAAATCTAGTGAATACTAATGGGCTGGATCATGACTTGTTTACATGTAAAGTAAAACCATTAAAATGAGTGTTATTCATAATCTGCTTGTACAATATCAATTTGTTTTATAGACCCCTTACACATATAAAAATAAATAAGCTAGAAGAGGGATGATTTAAAAAAGCAAATTGTACACTAGCAGGAGTGATGAATAAGCTCCCAAGTTTTTATTCCAAAATAAGGTCATTAACTAATTGTATTCAGGATAATTCCATTAGAAAATCCTTTCAGATTGAACACAGCGTAAAAAATAAAGCAGCATTATTTTAATAAGTTTATTTTGTAGAGCACATTCATTTCAGGAGAATGTCAAATCCTCATAATATATTTGTCTTTGTCTAAAAATAAGCTTTTCTTGGTCTCCTTCTCCATCATCTATATCAGGGGTGTCAAATGGGCGGCCCATGGGCCGGATGTGTCACGCGCAGGCCACACCCACCCCAGCTCCGCAAAGGGGGAAAATGACGTGAAACGTCACATGACGGCAACGTGACGCTGCGAGTTTGACACCCGTTATCTATATAAATTCACTTGATCTATCAATATTGCCAGCAACACTTGATGTAAGACACTTGAAGAAATTGGAATCTAGGCTAGAACCAGCTAGTTGGATAAACCAGGAACTGGGAAGTCTGTTGTAGTATCTAAAATTTGGTTCATCAATAAGACTGAAAACATATATATTGAACATAGTAGCCAATGTCATAGTGGCCACATTTTGGCCATAGGATCAAAAAGACAGATGTAAAGCTGCATGATCCCGCAAAACTAATTTGAGGCCCAAATATGCAATTTCCAACAGCAGAAATAAAACTTAACAGAGAGTTCTTCACCATGCCAAAAAAAAAAAAAAAAGTCCATGCAATATTTATTCTTACAGCTCATATTTTGTTGACATATCTTTAATTGCACAAAGATTTATACATTAAGGAGTTTTATTCATTCCTCAAATCAGCTGCCATGAATGTGAGAATAGCTCAAAGAAGGACCCAGATTTCTTGAAGATTATACAACAGTACGTTTTATGTAGCGGTTAAAGCACCAGGCTAGAAACCAGGAGACTGTGAGTTCTAGTCCCATTTTAGGCATGAAAACTGGCTGGATGACTTTGGGCCAATCAATCTCTCTCAGCCCAATCCACCTCACAGGGTTGTTGCTGTGGGGAAAGTAAGAAGAAGGAAGAAGTATTAGATATGTTGCAGCCTTGAGTTACTTATAAAAATAATAAAGGCAGGATAAAAATATATAAATATAAGTAAATAAATTTATTTTGGATTGAGCTCCAACTCCATGTGCATATTGTAGATATAAATGGAATAAATTATACAAACTGTAATCCTCTTTATAATTCACTCCCCTCCCTCAAAACACATTTCAAACAGCCAGATGGTTAAGATGTTTTAATGTGTGTACTGTTAGGAATTTCTGTATTTTTCCTGTATTTGCCAATGTAGTGTTTTTGTTATAATTTTGAATTGCTTTATGACTTTGATGAAGTCTGAAACATGAAGCTGCATTTTGTAATGAGAGACAGGATTGTTGTTCTTTTTCTCTTTCTGGCCTTGCTTATGTTTGTATTAAGTTCTAGTGAGCATAAAAGTCAGAACGCAGATAAATGGCTGAGGAGACACAGAGTCTGCAGAACTGCCAATAAGGATACAGCCAGGGTCATAAAACACACAAGACATTGGGAGGGGACCGAGCTGGGGACTGTAATATGACCTCTATCTCAGTTCTCCGACCCCAACTATGCGATCCAGCAAACCAGACCTGACCCATGGCAATACTAAGGTATTTGATGGCCACCCTGGATTCTCCATCCTAACCAAAGACAGATCTGCTCTTTGGGCTTGTCCCATACCCTGAATGGGCCACCCACCACTTGCCCACTGCTAGAATGGAGGTCACCCTCCACTGACTTAGAGGTGGGTTCCTCCAGGTTCAGATCGGTTCGCCCAAACCAGTAGCAACCCGCTGGTGACGTCACGGAGCCGGTGGGGTCGGTGCCGGTCTGTGGACGCCGCCATCTTTTTTTTGGATTATTTTTTTTTGAAAAAAAATTTGGGGGGGGGGTTTCTTCTGCGCATGCGCAGAAGCCAAGTTTCCGGCACTGCGCATGTGTCACCATCTTGTTTTTGGCTTATTTGGGGGGGGGTTATTTTTCGGCACTGCGCATGCGCGTGCGCACAAAGCGCATGCGCGCCCACGAGGCGCGCCCACGCGGCACAGGAGGAAGCGAATCGGCAGCGAGGTAAGTTAGAACCCCCCCCTGCACTGACTCCCAGCCTACTGCAAATGGAGTCTCTCCTGCTCCACTTCAAAACTGCTGTTTTCCATCTTAAAACGTTTTAAGCCTTCCAAGTGGATGGTTTATAGTTGCTACAATGCCCAGCACATCCCTTCCTCTCATGGCCGGTCACTGTCCTCTGCAACCATTTTATCCTGGATTGATGATCTGTTATGTTCTCCACTACTTAGCAGCTGCGTGTTTTTTTTTTAATCTTGCAGTTGATCCAGCAATGGCCTGTTAAGTAAATAAACTTTCTTTGCCACAAGTTTTCCTGTCTGCTCTAGAAGCTCCTTGCTTCATTCAACCCTTACCTCTCCCAGTGGGCATCATTTCTGCCCAGATGGGGTGAAGCACATTCCTCTTACATTGCCGGGGGCCCCCAGCCCCCCAACAGTGCTGCAAGACACTTCCCTTGACATTTTTTGTTATCTAAAATTTTTAAGTTGCAGTGAAGGAAGGCACTTTGGAATGAAGCTACACAATTCCAAAGAATGCTCTTTTTGCATTTGTGAAATTCAACTTGATACAAAAATTTCTACAGCAGAAATAGGTACAAAGGAACAATCTGTTCCTTGTTTGATACTTGTGGCATCAGAGCAACAATGAGACAATAAAAAGTGGGGGGGTGGAGAGAAATGGTCTACATTAGCATCAGAGAATGTGTGAAAGCAATCTGAAGGCATCTGTGTGTGCAAACATCTGTGAAAGCAAAAAAACAAAAAACAAAAAACCAAAGTGAAGAAGGTATAATCCCAAAAGGAGATGGCAGTCCAAAAAAATCATGCTGCGGCAACTCCAGTCTGGAGGACTGAACACCGAGCCAGTCAAACTGTGAAACCCCTGCAATCTGTCAATTTGTCCCAGGGTGGTGATAGTGGTGTATGAATGGGTTCTAGCAATGGTGAACTCTTCCCTGAATGAGGGGTTTGTTTTTTTGTTACCTCTTAAAGAGATTTGCTCTCAGCTCAAGAAGCCACCAGTGGATCCCACTATACTGGACATTTTTTATCTATTATCTAACCTCTGTTTTCTGGGGAAGGTAGTGGAGAAGGTGGTTGCACAGAAACCTCAGAGGAACTTGGATGAAGTGGATTTTCCAGATCCCTTTCAGTCAGGATTCAGTCCTGGGTATGGGACGGAAACAGCATTGGTCATGTTTTTAAATGATCTCTGATGAGGGTGGAATGGAGTTTGTGCATCCACCCTTGTCCTACTTGATCTCTCTGCTGCTTTCAATGCCATTGACCATAGTATCCTTCTGGATTGGTTCAAGGAACTGGGAATGGGTGGCACTGTGTTTCCTGGTTCACCTCCTTTCTCCAGGGTCAATTCCAGTCAGCGGTGATTGGGGAGAAGAGGTCCCATCCCTGGCCTGTACAATGTGGGGGTTCAACATCTACATGAGACTGCTGGGTGAGATCATCCATCACCATGGAATGAGTATATGATGATACTCAATTATACATCTCTGTGAAGGCCTGATGGGGAACAATAGGCATTAGTTGAACCCTAGCAAAGTTGAGTGGTTTTGAGTTTTGGGGCCTGTCAGTTCTAGGACTATGCCATCTTGGGTGCTCGGATTGTACAGGCCCTGACAGCCCCAGAATGCAATCCGAGGGTCCTTCTGGGTTCAAAGAGCAAGTGGCTGTCATGGCTAAGGGGGCATTTGCATACCTTCATATTGTGTGCCAGTTATGCCATTCCTTAATTGTGAAGCTTTATTCACAATTACTCATGCCTCAGTCACCTCCCAATTGGATTATTCTAAGACGCTCTACTCTCGAGTTTGCTTCCGGATCTACTTCAATGTAATGCCTTTGTCCTTTAAAGCCCTTTGTGGCATGGGGCCAGGTTATTTGAGAGACCACCTTACCCAATTACATTTGTCAGTACTGAAGTGATTTCAAGTGCCTGCACTGGTATATTCTAACCTCACAAATTCTTATCAGTGTTGAGACTTCATCAGGAGGGGTTTAAACTGTCCACCATCCTTATACCCAGTCCTCCTTTCATCCCTTACCTCAAACCTTGAAAAACATGTCCCAATGTCAAACTGTGGTTTAATGCACTATATATAGCTTGCTTGTTAAGCTGCTTTCTCTACATAAGCTTCAAACTACAGATTTATATGGAGTTTGATATTTTTATAGGGAAATCTGGCTTATTAAGCACAATTCAAATTCCTAATCTTTGGATAGACAGGCTAGATTTATATTTATTTATTCCAATCTACAGACAGTAAGACAAGAACAAAGGCAAGATCTCAACAGCCTCTCTTGCCTGGCCCAGGGTGACTCTGAATAATGGGCTTTCATCAGTATATTGAGGATACCTCCACCAGTGCCTTCACAGAGATAGAATAAAAGGAAGGACCAATGCAGTATACCATGATGGAGCACCCAACAACTTGATCTTTTCCCCCCTCCAAATGACTGAAACTGGACACACCTGAAGAAGACTCAAGCATAGTCTAGCCCTAACAAGCCCAGAATTCCAAGGAGAACTCTATAGTCCAGAACAATACCATGATGGATGGTCTTAAAGGCAACCAAGATCTCCATTTAAAACCAGAGGAATGGCTTTCCTTCTTTCTTGGGCCCACCACAGTTTATCCACAAAAGTGACCAATGTGGCTTCCATCCCAAATTCAGACCTGCATCTGAACTGAAAAGAGTTCAGATAATCCTCACTGGCTCTATAGCTGTCACATTCTCTTCAAGTGGGGTGCTGTCATGTCTCCTACTTGTTCTGACTTTCCAACAATGTCTTAGGACCTGAACGTATTTGGGATTTCATGACATTTTATCATAGTACCTTTTGTTGGCTCTTTTTTTTTTCCTGATGTATCATTAAAGTTCTGTTTTCATAATCATACCTTTCAACTATTTAATGTTTATCTTTGCGAGTAAAATAAAGGCAAATATAAATAAAAAGGACATACATAAATTAGATAATACAGTACCTACTGACACCTCAAGGAAACAGTCCTAGCAGCAATAATCGCTTACCGCAGGGAGGGGATCCACTATACGATCTATTCCCAAAGACTTTCTGGACCAGCCACAGCTTAGCAGCTTTTCGTGAGCACAGACCATGTCCATTAAGACATCTAAACAAACATATGAAAAGTCCCATATGTTCCCTTTCCTGTAAGAATCTTGAATTTTTCTTTGCTTCACTAATGTTTGTTTTGCAATTCTCCCAGACTCATATGAAAGTTTCAACATGGGGATAATGTTAACAATCCAATTCCCTTCCAATTTTACCCTGGTTTATTAAAATAGATTTTGTTTTTAAAATCTCATATTTAAATGTAGTGAAGGCATGCCGCTGTGTTGTGAATTAAGATTTCCATTCGCTTTCAATAGAGTGCAGGACATTTTCATTTGTTGCTGGCTAGATTCAATTATCATTTATTGAATACAGCATAATTGGTTACATTTACATCATATACTAACCCATAAACTGTTATTTACAAAACTGTCAATGGCTGGGTTTACCTAACTTACTAAATCAAACCAAAAGATACTAATTCAGGCACCAAGTGGGTACTGTCAATCCAACTGTATCAATATACAGTGCACTGTATCAATGACCAGTGTATCAGGGAAACCAATAAGATACCTTCTAATAACCTGGACCACAATCCTCCATCAATACTTCTATAGTACACCTGTAACAAATTTCCCAGAAGCATCTTCATTTCACCAAGTTTCCTATGAGCCTCCAGGATCCTGAATTAGCTTGATTTTACTGTTCTGTGTTTGGTGTATTTATTTGGACATGGATAAAGTTAACTTTGTGAATGTATTGTACTGTACTAATAGGCCAGTAATGAAAAGTGGTTGGGGAACTATTATTTGTAGTTACCAATTACAGAATGACTTTTTTCTACCTACAGACAGGACAAATTATCCTTTATAGGGCCCGTAAATAAATCTTAAAATGAATGCATAAAGAATTTATCTCATTAAGTGCTTTAACCCTGAACGTATGATCTGACTGACTATAATACACTTGTTACATCTGCAGAAGATATAGTTATACAACAGCCACATGTGCTTTAAGTTTTGACAAAATGCAGTCTAAGATCCAAGATGACAGACTTTCAATGAGGCCCTTATTCCTGTGCATAAAAACATATTAGGAACATATGAATGTTCTGCTGGCTCAGAGCAGTCATGCAATTATTTCAGAATATCCCAGAAAATGACAACTCAAGCCAGGTAGCAATAGCACTTAGCACTTAGACTTATATACCGCTTTACAGTGCTTTACAGCACTCTCTAAGCGGTTCACAGAGTCAGCATATTGCCCCCAACAATCTGGGTCCTCATTTTACCCACCTCAGAAGGATGGAAGGCTGAGTCAACCTTGAGCCGGTGAGATTTGAACCGCTGAACTGCTGAACAGTCAGCTGAAGTAGCCTGCAGTACTGCACTCTAACCACTGCGCCACCTCGGCTCTATTTTAAAAGAGTGCCAAGAACCACAGTAGGTAGCTGTGGCCTCATCCATGTGCATGGCAATTTTATCCAATGTGGCCACATGACTCTTCTGTATAGTTTTAGGGGATTAACATGGTCAAGTGATCAAAAATATTCACTTGCCTGAAAGATGAACTATTCTTTGAACTCTGCTGTAAATATTGTTCCATGTAAAAATTGCCCACATAAATATATAAAAACAGATCTTACTGAAGTATCAAAATTGCAGTGTTTCTACACATGATGTAGAAGCATGAAATGTAATACAGGCGTAGTTCTACATACCCTACTCATTAGAAAAATCTGAAAGTTAACCTTCCCATCTCTCTTTCAATGAGGGCATATCCCAAATATCGTCATTAGATTGCTTCCAAATAAATGAGATAGAATTTGATGCACAAATGGCTCATAGTATTCTGGTTACCATAACAGTGTGTCTCTAGAAAAGTGTGGAAAGGGTAAACAATAGTAGCTTTATCTCTCCATGAAATTTTCTCATACCCCAAGTCCTACAGATATTTTATCTGAAACTGTGAAAGCAGGACATTTCATACTGAACTATACTTCCAATTAAGATCAACATTTTAGTATTGTACGTAGTGACTCATGTTCAACTATTTCTTCAGATTTGGAAGCAGGGAGCAAGGCAGAATTTAATCCTCATTGATTAGAAAGTGAATGCACATTGATGTTTCCATGTACTTAGCCTTACCCATTTTAGTGATGCTTACAAAACATGTTAGTCCATCTTCATAATATGAATTTAATCGTGTGCACTGAAAATTCAGGTTACAATGAAGTTCACTTTTTCCATGTGGGAGAAGGTTGTATAGTATGCATGTATGCTCAATTCATATCTAGTGATGATAATAATGCATAACTTTTGTGTTTAGATTAGAGTAACCACTATTACATGAGATCAATTTGATGCTTAGAAATCTTAGTTGGAACTAAATGTAATAATGTACTCTCTTGCCTTTGTGGCACATCAACAAAAGGATACACTATTCTGTGTTCTAGAGTTTGCATTGAATCCTCAGTTTCTCAGGTACAGCTCAATGTGACTTTAAATTTGTAAAGACTTATAAAATTAGGGCCTTGTTTTAAAAAAAACCCACTCAGTTCTCAGTTCACTTACTCATTTCAGTAGCATTTGAAAACATTATATTTTATATTTTAAAATTTGCTGGGAGTCCAATACTACTGTGTTTCCCTGAAAATAAAACCCTGTCTTATTTTCTTTTGGGCCCCGAAATAAGCACTGGGGCTTATTTTTGGGGGTGGCTTGATTTTTTTTGAGTGCCACCGCCGCAAGATGGGGGGGGGTAGAGCTGTCCGACGCACACACTGGCTTACCTCAGGGCCCCCATGGCGCCACACCCCGACAACAGCCTGGCAGCGGCAACACCAACAGCCATGTGCAGCAGGAGCCCATGTGGCTGCCGGCTCACTTCTGGCACTGGCGTGGCACCTGGCAGGAGGCCGAGCGACACAGCCAGGCAAAACACTCCGTTCCCAAGCGCCCCATAGGCACTCAAAGACTTTTCGCCCAGACGGAGAAATGAGGGAGACTCAAAGCTTTATCTGCTTGCAAATGGGACACTTTGAAAGGGGCGTTGGTCTTACCTGATACGCCTCTTCTCATAGGGTGGAGCTAACCTCCAAGAATGGGATGACACTGTCCCTTCAGCCAATGAGGACTGAGTCTGCCAAATTGTATATCTTCGTCCTCTTGCCTCATTATCCCCTCTTTGACGAAGAACGAAGCGCAGACTCGCCATGTAGCTCCCAAGGTCAAGACACAAATAAAAGATTACAATTTGCCGCCCAGGATGTCCAGCAGGTCATAAAATCACGGCCAGTAATCAGTCTAGAGAAACCTAGGGCGGGATTGGAGGTTAGCTCCACCCTATGAGAAGAGGCGTATCAGGTAAGACCAACGCCCCTTCTCCCTAGTGGGTGGAGCTAACCTCCAAGAATGGGACATACCAAAGCCGTGTGTCCGTTGGGAGGGCTAAGACTGACTGGACTCCCCTGCTCGAGGCACTACATGCTGTAGAACCCGGCGGCCAAACGCCGCCTCCGCCGACGCAAAAACGTCCAGCTTGTAGTGGCGGATAAAGGGCGAAGGAGATGCCCAGGTGGCCGCGCGGCACACCTCCTCGATGGAGGCTTGAGTGGACCAAGCGGCGGTGGTGGCAGCGCTGCGGGTCGAGTGCGCCATCACCCGTTCAGGCCGAGGCAACGACTGTAGATCATAGGCCTTGGCTATAACACCACGTAACCAGCGTCCAACGGTGGAGGATGACGCCTTCTGACCCAGGGACACGGGAAGAAATGAGACAAAAAGCGCCTCAGTTCTCCGTAAAGTCGAAGTCCGTTTGATATAGACTTTAAGAGCTCTGCGGACATCCAATTTGTGCCATTGCTTCTCAAGAGGATGTGAAGGATTGGGGCAAAAATTGGGCAGAACAATCTCCTGGGCTCTATGAAAATAGGAGTTTATCTTCGGTACAAAGGTTGGGTCCAGCCGGAGTACCACCCGATCAGAGTGGAAAACACAGAGATCTCCCCGAACCGATAAGGCAGCAAGCTCGGAAATCCTACGAGCGGATGTAATTGCTACTAGGAACGCCACCCTATAGGTTAGAAGCCTAAGTGACGTGTCTCGCAAAGGTTCGTAAGGAGCCCCAGTCAATGAAAGTAGCACCTTGGAAAGGTCCCAGGTGGGATAACGGTGAACAACAGGAGGGCACAGATTGACAGCCCCCCGCACAAACCTGCGCACCAACGGATGGTGGGACAAGGACTCCAGCGACCCACAGGACAGCACCGACGAGAGGGCAGCAACCTGTCGCCGAAGCGTGTTAGGGGTCAGGCCCTTCTGGAGGCCCTGCTGCAGGAACTCGAGAATGTTGACGATGGAAAGGTCAACTGGCGAGTACCCCATGTGGGAACACCATTTACAAAAGGACGCCCAAGTGGCCGAATATATTCTTTCGGTGGAC
>QLTV01003654.1:4954536-4979866 GCA_003457575.1 Thermophis baileyi
AGGACCCGGATCTGGGCTCCGAAATGGGCGTTTGGAGTAGGAGAAGGAACGAAAGGAACTCTTACGGGGGACAGAAGGGAGAACCTTCCGTTTATCCCGCGATTCCACCACTATGGGGTCCAGACACTCTCCAAAAAGATGTTGACCCTTTAGGGGGGCAGAAGCCAGACGCCATTTATGGCGTACATCCGCAGACCAACTGCGCAGCCAGTGCATCCGCCTGGCCACTACTGAGGCCCCCATGGCTCTGGCCGCAAAGCGTGCCGATTGAAGCGTGGCGTCGGAAGTGAACTGCGCGGCCGCCAACAGCTTGTTCAAATCCTGGTTGGCCCGCAAGTCTGACACAGGGAGATGCTCCTGAAGTTGATGCAACCAGCGTAATGAGGAACGGGAAAGGAAGGAAGCAGTGGCGGAGGCACGAACGGCCCAGGCAGCCGCCTGGTGAGCCCGCTGGAGCGCCTGCTCCGTCCTGCGGTCTTCCGGCTTTAAAAGCTCGTCAGAGGCTCCAGGTAAGTGGCTTGATGAATACAACGCCAACACCGGGTCATCGACTGGAGGCAACTGCAAATGAGAAGCCAGTTCGGGAGCCACATTAAAGTATCTCTTGTCCAGGTGAGATGGCAAAGGGCCCGAAGAGGGGGATTGCCATTGACGGAGAACAGCCTCGACAAACAGCGCAGGAGCCGGGATCACTTCAGCTTGTGATGTGGTCTCCTCAAACAGGGGATCCCTGGCAATAGAGAAGTCAGAAAGTCCCGATGTAGATGGCCCCAGGTTGGCGGCGTTGCGGGCCTTAAATAAAAGTGGAAGCTACATTAAAGTATCTCTTGTCCAGGTGAGATGGCAAAGGGCCCGAAGAGGGGGATTGCCATTGACGGAGAACAGCCTCGACAAACAGCGCAGGAGCCGGGATCACTTCAGCTTGTGATGTGGTCTCCTCAAACAGGGGATCCCTGGCAATAGAGAAGTCAGAAAGTCCCGATGTAGATGGCCCCAGGTTGGCGGCGTTGCGGGCCTTAAATAAAAGTGATTTGAACAGGGCCGGATTAAAAAGTCCGGAAGAGGCCGGGGGATCAGGTGCAAGGCCCTCATCATCCGAGAGGTCCAATCCAATCTCACCTTCTTCCAAGTCCGACTGAGAACCCAGGGGTGAACCCCGGGAGTAACGATCGGGAGATTGGTCCCTGGCCTCAGCACGCGCCGTGGAAATGGGCAGAACAGAGGTGCCCGCGAAATGGGAGGAAATGGAATGATGTCTCTCCCTCTGCTGTAGGCCAGCCTCAATGCCCTGTTTGATTGCAGCCGCAATCAGGGCCTGTACCTGTGGGTCCAGAACCGTGTCAGGCGAATGGTTCGACGGACCAGCAGAAGTCGGAGGCGCGGCAGGCGGAACTGACTCTCTGGGCCCTCGGCCCGCGTCGTCAGGCGGGGCCTCCCAAATGTCCTGCTCTGCGATGGTCAAGCCTGGACTGTCCAAAGACACGGAATCATCCCGGTGAAGGCAAGGCCCCAGTGCTCGGGTAGGCAGTAGAACATCTGGTGCGTCCCCAACAGATTGCTTGTTCCTGCCAGACCTGGCACATATCTTATCTAGCTTTTTTGCCCGGCGAGACTCGTCCCTCTGCGCTGCCTTCGATGGGCGTGAAGAAGAAGGACGTGCCTCCTGAGAATAGGATGATGTACCAGCAGCAGTGGGAGGCTGGCCAGCCGGGACCCCAGACACCAAATGATGGGTCTTGGCACGTGCCTTAACGTGGGCCTTGCCCGATGCAGCCATGGGGGTAGCTATGAGGCCCCAGGGAGGGGTTTGTCGCAGTTGAGATGCGCCCAAGCACAGTCACTAGGTCAGACACACAAGGCCCGGAAGGCCCAAGAAGGTCTATTTGTCCTAGTTAAAATGGACGCTGTCACCTTAGGTGTACAAAATGGCCACCGCCAGAAATGGCCTCCTCAAAATGGCCGCCGCCTCAATGATTCATCCAAAATGGCCGCTCTGGCAATGGGCACTCTCAAAATGGCCACCACGATGGAGGACCTCAACAAGATGGCCGCCGGAACCAAAGAGAGTGACCAAAAGGGGGGCTGCCGGCAGAGAAGACCTCCCCAAGATGGCTGCCACTGCGATAGTTGTAGTCAAATGGCTGCCGCTGTCGTCGAGGGGCTCAAAATGGCCACCACAGCCAAAACCCCTTCAAAATGGCCGCCACGCTCCTCCGGAGGCTGTCACAAGAGGCCGTTGGAGAAATGGCGGCAAGCTGGCCACAACCAAACAAGCGGCAGAGCGCGGGCGGCAGAGGGCGGGCGGCGATCGGGCAGCTGCAGGAATGGAGCCGGGCTCACAATGGTGCTGGGCGACCGAAGGGAAAAAGCCCTCGACGCAGCCTTTCCGGAGCCCTTGGGTTCCGTAGCACGCCAAATGAGCGGCAGGCGGCAGATAGTAGGCGGCTGGACGGCGTCTCGGGGAATGAAACCCACTGCCGAAGGGGGGGGTGAAATATCGTAAAAAGTCAGGCCGCAAGTTTGCCGGCCCTCCCCCCAAGCGGAAGAGCGCGAAGCTCAGCTGGCCGCCGGCCACTTGAGCGCTAACGCTCCTGTGTCAATGGATCGTCCGATCAACGGGTAGGCCAGACCGCTTAAAATAGGAGCCGGGATTGCGAGCAAGCAGCGAAGCTCTCCAAGGCCACAAACGGTCGGAGGGAATCAACCCCCCTGAGGAAAAAGGGGCCCTCGGCTCAAGCCGAAGCCAACGGCTGAAGCCGTAGCGACGACTGCCCTCGACCCAGTGACAGATGGAGACAGTCAGCTGGGGAGACTCACGGATTGAAGACAGGTGGAAATTCCTCACAGAATGGGAATTTAAATGGGAATTACACGAAGGTCCTTTCAGGCTGAGGACTGAGTCAAAGAGGGGATAATGAGGCAAGAGGACGAAGATATACAATTTGGCAGACTCAGTCCTCATTGGCTGAAGGGACAGTGTCATCCCATTCTTGGAGGTTAGCTCCACCCACTATGGAGAACGGAGCAATTAACTCAGTTTCAAAGCGTCCCATTTGCAAGCAGATGAAGCTTCATCTCCCTGTGGGCAAAAAGTGCACGGTGGAGCCAGAGGTATGGAGGGGAGGCAGGCGATCCCAACACTCCGCTCACTCCGTCCCACTGTCTCTCGGCTTTCCCGCAGCTGTGCAGGTGCCCATGCGGGGCATTGTGATCACCTCAGAGGTGAAATTCAGCAGGTTCTGATAGGTTCTGGAGAACTGGTAGTGGAAATTTTGAGTAGTTCGGAGAACCGGCAAATACCACCTCTGGCTGGCCCCAGAGTGGGATGGGAATGGAGATTTTGCAGTATCCTTCCCCTGCCACGCCTACCAAGCCACGCCCACAGAACCGGTAGGGAAAATTTTTGAATTTCACCCCTGGATCACCTGCCTCCCCCCTCCCAGGCCTCTGCCTTTGCCTGCTGTTGGTGCCGCTGCACAAACCTTCTGCGATCCTCCTGTGAGCCAGGCAGCCGCACAGCATGTCTCCCCCTGCCTCTGCTTCTGCGCTCGGACTTACAGGTATCTGTGCTGCGCCAAAGGGCCAGCAGGCCACGCCCATCCCCTGGGCTTATTTTTGGGGTAGGGCTTACATTAGGCCCACCCCCAAAAATCTGGCTAGGGCTTGGAGAAACACAGTATTAATACCTTATACTGTATATTTCAAGAGGTGAATAAAATAGCTCAATTGATATATATTGATTTCTTCCCATCATCTCTAATTCTTGCATTAAAATGTCAGTGATGTCAAGATGGATGTTATCTGCCTTCTATGTCCAAAATATCTTCCCCAAAGACACCCATGCTTTGGAAACCACATTTTTCCTGGAAGTATCCTTCACTTCCAGGAGTCCATAATAGATGTTCCTCTTCCTTTTTCTAACCTAACCCCCTCTTTATTCAAAAAATCCCAGAGTCACAAATGTTGTAGTCAAAGTTAGGCAACGAAATAACCTATATATAAGTTGTGTGTGTGTCTGGGAGTATACTGTAAGCATATTTCTTTGGCAATTAAATTGTTTTTTCCCCTTCTTGGCAGATGGCATATTGCTAAAACATACTCCCCCATGCCAATTTAAATACTTCATGATACAGCATATATACACAGAGGCTTTTGATAGAACATTATTTATTTAACAAAGGAAAAAAGCCATATGGGGCAAAGTGCATCAACAATTACATTTAATTGCAAAAAGTAAAAATTGACCTCTACTTTCAACATATAAATCTGATTTATTTACACTCTTTACAACCATTTCCCAATATTTACAAAAAGTTGCAATATATTACTTTATAATTGTTCATAAAACTCTGCATGTATTGCATATTTACATTCATTTATATGAAAAGTTCCATAATTTGGACTATATGGGTATTCAATATGCACACACAAATAACTACTTCCCAGGCAACCCTTAGCCTTTATAATATACTGTATAAGGTAGCAATGAGACACATTATCACTATTCTGTGCATGGACAAATAATATTAAAACACACTTTAAAACAAGAAACTTGAGTATTTCCCTTAGTCAGCAAAAGAGCAGATAATTTCGTTTCTTTAAAAAGTCATCCCTTCTAGGCTTTGTTAAGCTGTACATTTCCCAAATAAATGGAAAAAAAAAACCAGAAATATTCTGAGTTATAAATGCCTTCCATTCAAAGGTAGCTGAATTTTTGGTGAAGATTTTGTCTTTGTAGGCAAACAGTGGCTCCAGGGAGACCTAACTGTGCACCCCTAACTTATGCCATACCCTCTGCCAAAGTTATAGATTTTTAAACTGCCATTATTTTCAAACACACAACTCTCCTATAAATATGAATAATATAGGTAGTCTTCAACTTAAGAGTATAATCAAGCCTGGAATTACGGATATAAGTCATTGAGGTCGTAAATCAAAACATCAACTTGACTAGACCCAATTTTTTGACATTTTTTGTGGCACTCGTTAAGCAAATGCAGCAGTCATTAAGTGAATCAGTTTTCCCCAATGGGTGGCTTTTGCCAGAAATTGGAAATAAAAGCCAAAAACCAGCAAAAAAAAAAAAAACCACAGCAAACTGTGATCACATGACCATAGGATGTTGCAAATGGCTGTAAAGGTGACCCAGCTGCCAAGTGCTCAACATGCAATCATGGGATCGCAGAGTGTGTATGCATGCAGCCATTGTAACTTCAAAAATGGGCACATAGGTGGGTTTTTTTGGGGGGGGGGAGTTCTGTCATAATTTCAAGCGACTAATTGTAAGTAAAGGACTACCTGTATCTGCAATTTCTACTGTGTGCAAAAGAAAACCCTTTATGATTTCCCTGAAATTGTTTACAAAATTTTATAAAGCTTGTTTGCACTTGTTATATATACCTTGGTCCTGAGGTTTAAAAACTGAAATCTAGGAGCAGTGGTGGGTTGCTGCCTGTTCGGACCGGTTCTCCCGTACCGGTGGCGGAAATTTGCATCCACTCGCCAAACCGGCAGCGATGGCCGGCTGTCCACGCCCCCGAACCGGTTCTCCGGTCACCGCGGCTGGCATGCGCAGAGGGTCATTTCTGTGATGTGACGCAGGCACGCGCGTGCGCTTCGCTCTCGCGTGCAAAACGCACACTTCCGTCGCGATGCGAACCGGTAGGGAAGGTAAGTGGGACCCACCCCTGTCTAGGAGGAAAACCATAGTGGCCTGAACACAAAGTATCCATAGATATGAATGGGCAGCCAGGTAAGCTTCAGTAAACGCTGCTCATTGTATCACTTCAGTTCATCAATTCAATGCAGTTTGCCCAAAGACAAATATTTCATTCACTGCTCTGCAGTTAGCAAACAAAAATCTGCATCTTGGCCATTGAACCTAACCGAGAAACAAACTACCAATGCTAGTTTAGGACTGCACCTACAGGATGTAATGTGTAAGTTTTATAAGCGCTGCAGCACAACAGAGCAGCTAGGTTGTTTCTCCAAAAGAAGCAAAGAACAGATTGACCAACATATACAGTGAATATCGGACAGGAAATCTAAAGCATTTTCTGTCAAAAAAAATAAAATAATCTATCCATATCATGCAACAGGGTGGCAAAAGTTGCTATGAAAACATAGCAACACTGAATATATATGTATTCATTCATTGCCATATGCTCTGAAACAACTGAAGGTCTTATCTAAGTAAATGCTCTTAATCAGCTAAAAAGCAGAGAACTTGGATCTCGGATTCCTCTTGAGCAATTACTTCTGCTTTTAATTCCTTGCAGCTTGTAGAAAAGGAGGAGAAAATGTACTGGAAGTTTGAAAACAAATGATGTAAACTCCAGAGGGAATGAGACTTGGACACATGCACAGCACCTCCTAAACCCACATCTGAAAGCCAACACAAAGACAAAAGTGCACGTGGAAAACCAGAGTCCAAAAGTAGGATAGATACATTATCCCCTGTCCAACATGCTAACAATATCCCGGTTTGTATTTGAGAGAGAGAGAAAACAAACAAACCATTTTATGGAAATATTTGCACTTTTAAAAAATTGTTATCCAGAGATTCTTAGACTAACATCAATTTCCCTGCCCTCCAGCACATTATTAAACAGTGAGCATCACCAACTTAAATCTGTTAAATATATATATATATCACTACCAAAGCAGAAACAACTTTCTATAACTTTATAAATTTAAGTGGCCTTTGTCATCTGAAATGCTTTGGATTTTTTTTTATTTTAAATTATTTGTATAAAAATTAAAAATATGACCAACATGCAGTTGAAAGCGAGCAGTATTCTCTGGATAGATAGGTCTATATTTAACCTTGGTAAAAGAATGAATGAAAAAGAATTTAGAAATCTTCTAGCTTTTTCATTTTAAAAAAACCCACACAAAGTAGAGAGATATCAAGTAAGAAATACCACTTAGGCTATTTATATACAGTGAGGTTTTTCATCTATTACCTATACATGCCTTCTGAGAAGCAAGTGCCATTAAACTTAATGGGGCTTATTCTCATATAAAATGATATCGAAAATATTAATGAAAAACCAAACAACACATTTGCCACTTCTATAGCTATCATCACGCATGCACGTACCTTTAGTAAAATACTTAGCCCAGATTACAAAGGTTTCTTTTTTCTATACAAACCTAAAGTGACATTATAATGTGTGAAGTTTCTGTTTTAAAAAAAGATAAAAACACTTAAGTATGCAATAAAAAATCAGTGATGAAGATTAAGTTCCCACCCTCTAAAAGTTTAAGTTTCATAGTCCTATCATTTATTTACTCACAAATCCTTTAACCATCCATAAGGCTAATTCCATTATCATAATTTAGCCCTTCAATACCCCAATTAGTTATGCATGTTTGAGAAACAGAAGGAAATAAACAAAATTTGTCTATTTGCACTATGCCATGAGAATGGGATCATGATTCTGACAGGCTCCTTTATCTGTTACTCTGCTGAACAATTAATAATTAATCCAAAGATTCTAAAAACAAAGATATTATTCTAGTCCAATGTTTAAAACTGTTTTCTTTACAAATTAATGCAATTCTGCTTCTCATTTTATTACATTTTAATACAAAAAAATCCCCCAAAGCATATAAACTTGTACAAATATGCGCACTAGCCTCACTGCTGCCCCGGCTTCAGCCTGACACATCTGCAAATTATCTTAGCACAACAGGAACCTAAAGATTCACTCAAGGGAAACACCTTTACAATTTCAGTGCTGGAAAATAATCCTCTCTAAAGATATTAGATAGATGAGTTCACAAGAACCATGAGGAAATGCAAAAACCTGGGAAGGCAATCAAGAATCAAACATTGACAATGCTAATGAAAGAGAAAATACAATTAATGCTTGTAGAGAATGGCAAACATATTCATGGCACACATTAAACATTCCACACTGCAACTCTGACCTCGATTTTAAAAAGATCTGGAGACATTCAAACCAAAATTTTAGAAAACACTTTCAAGAAATACTTTCCCAAGCTCAGTTCAACCATGATAACAAATTAAAATGGTAACTAATTTGGAATGTCCACTTCAGATCCTCTACAAAGGCTTAATTTTTAGAAGAGGATGCTCACCAAGTCGTTGCTCTAACAAATTTGGCTCTTATTACTCATTTGGGGGGGAAATGGATTTGGCGTTCTACTGACTTAGTCCCAGGGAAAAGTGTCAAAAATACATATTTCAGCATTCATGAAAAGAGATGGAAAAATATATTTGCGGGATGCTTTTCTCTGTCAAGCATACAAACCCCACCTCAGCCACACAGTTTGGTGATGACTACATAAAGTCACACTGTGTTCTTAGGTAGAAAGACATGATTTTTTTCACTGGGAAGAATATTCTGAAGATGTGTCATCACAATACAGTGAAAGGAAAAAAAAATGCAGCTGTGGATCAAATTCCTGCTGCATTCAAACTGTAACATAGGATAAGAACCTGAGCAAATACTTTTCTCAAGAGACATTTTTAATTTCTCAGCCTATCCGATATTTTAGTAGTTTGCTCTTTTAAAGCAATGATCCAGAGACAGATTCATCAGCAGCTCTGACGTTACCTCTTCCAGGATGTCTGGAAAGAAATATTTTGAGACAACTCCTTCTGCAGTGTCAAAAGGAACAATGTTCACAAAGAGTACTTCACAGAACTTTCTCCCCCCCCCCCCAAAAAAATCCATCAGTCAGCTTTCAAGAATAACTCTACAAAAAGCTAGAGAAAAGAGGTCTTCCAGTTTCTACCAAAACATCTGAAAAGGCAATTCAGTGACCTTGAATAAAATGTTCTTTTAAAAGTGCACAGCTTTCTTCGTTGCAGATCAGAAGGGAAAACTTATCACTGGGAACTGTAGTGGTATCATCCCCATATCTTTTGTGATATTGAGGTCTTACACACTGAGTTTTCAACTGGCAGATCCATCACAAACGACTACAGGTTCAGATCCTCTGGAGTTAAAACTTGTTGTCCAATAATCTACATTTGTAAAACCTTTGGAAGAAAAACAATAACACCAGATTATTATGATTTATTATTGGATGCTATTGGAGGTGATGGTGCCCTGAAACATCCCATCATTCTATTTCCATGGTATGCAAGTACTTCAACAAGCTTCCTTGCCAGTATCCGGAATGGGACAACTCATCATGGCCAGTTCAGCATGGGACAACTCGGTGAGGGCAGCTGAAGGGAGAGTCGGGCAGGCAAACAAGCTTTAACAGATTAATAGAGTTGGAAGGAATCTTGCAGGTCATCTAATCCAACCCCCTGCCCAAAACAGGAGACCCTACATCTGCCTCTACCTAGGATCGAGCTCACAACCTCCTGATTGTGAGGCAAGAGCTCCACCTCTAGGCCACAGCAACTAAGCAGAGTGGAGAGCGATGGCAGCAGCTGGAAGTTTCCCACCAGAGGGAGAGCCAGGCGGCTGGGCACGCAAGCAGGTGGGCGGAGCACAGAGTGGTGATGGCTGGGGGCTTCCCATTTTCACACACACATGCCGCTGCTGCCGCACCAAGATCCAGGCCATTCAGAGTTCAGGGTGAGAAGCAGCGGCAGAGGTGTTCAGGCCGTTCGGTTTGGGGGGACAGCCAGGAGGTGGCAGAGGCCAGGCACATCCCATTTTCGCACACTCCACAGCCGCAGGCTGTTCGGCAGCAGCAGCGGCGGGAGATGTGAAAATGGGACATTACCCAACCTCCAACACCTCTCCCCCACTTACCCTGCCCACTACCACTGAACGGTCCGAACACCACTGCCGCTGCCAAACACCCCGAACTCTGAAAAGCCCAGAGCTCATCGCAGTGGCGGCAGCAGGGGATGTGAAAATGGGAAGCCTCCAGCCATTGCTACTACCATTCTGCACTCTGCCCACCTGCTCACTTACCCGCCCGGCTCTCTCTCTCTCTGATGGGAAGCCCCCAGCCGCTGCCACTCTGATCTCTGCCCACCCACTCAGCTCTACCTTCAGCTGCCTGCAAGGAGTTGTTCTCATGGCAAATTAGCCACATTGAGTTGACTTGGCGGCAATGAGTTGGCGGAGGCAACTTGGTGGTGGTGAGCTGGCCACGCTGAGTTGGCTGTGCCAAGTTGTCCTAGACACACCAGTATCTTACATAAAGTAAATTATCCATATATATGTTCTGGTCTAACAATATGATATAGTTTAGAGAAAATCAGTTTGTTAAGGCTTAAGCAAGATTTCTTTGGAAGTATAAAAAAAATACTTCAGCGTAATGTCTTCATAGGAACAATTTCATTAAGTGGCTTCAATAAAACAGACCGAATAGTCTCAAGAGTCCACTTCAAAACTCTACAAACACCAGTACATCCATGTACACCTCAAGAGAGCATGAGTTTACCCCAACTCAGCCCAAAACGGCCCAAAACCTGTGAGACCCCAACATTCTTGTATGAGATTTTGAGGATAAAAGTTCACGTAATTAAAAAAAAAAAGAATGGATGGTCATTGCCTGAAAAGATTGCCCACCCTTTGCCTGCCTGACTCTTGCTATATTCCAATATAATGTTTATACATAAGCAGTTCTACATTCTCTTCTTTGAACTGTAGTGATCAATCAGGTTTGGTCTGGCCTAGCCTTGTACAACAATGAAGCAACATTATTTACTAATTTGTAGCCTTCCCATAAACAGCACTTTGACTTTTGGCTGCTGCAATAGACTCAACACAAACTTCCTATAATGCCAAATGCAGTTTTCTAGGATAGAAAGCCAATTTAGAAGACCACATGGTGTATACAGAGTTCATGATTTTTTCCCCAATAGATAGGGTGTGGAATATATTTTCTCTGTTACTGCATTATAAAGCTTAAAGCATTTAGTAGGGCAAAATGTCAGGAGCTACAAGTCAGGGCTTGCTTTTTTTCCAGCAGTAACACTTAGTTGCAGATAGTTGCTGTTTGTAGGATAAACTCCTATTGCTGTATCAATTCTCACCAATATCTCCAGCTTCCAGCTCTACCATCAATGTCTTGCAGTGTTCTCTGCACAAGAGAGAGGGAATAACATATAAGTTGAGCCGACCACTTCCTACCACAAAGGTGTTCTGCAGTCTGTATGTCTGAAAAATAAAAAAAGAAGGACTGTTCATTTTATTATCACCCAGAAACCTTTATAGTTTTACTGGAAAGGGGGAAAAAAACATGAAATTGAATTCAAAGAAATTGAAGGCATAATGGTTTCTTCTCTAGAGCTCCTCTGCAACATCAAACCAGAGCCCAAAAAAGTAGGACCCCATAACCATCTCTCAAGGATCTTGTCAACCAAGCAGATCTAAAGCTTGATGCTATCCAGTGACATTGGCATAGCAAAATCTGCAAAATGGCAAGTACAATGTTGCAATCAGAGCACCACCCCTTTTCTATATGCATGTGGCAATACACACCAAATTTGTCACCCCATTGCTTATCTGAACAAATGCTCAGCAACATTATACCTGTCTTGAAGAGCTGGCTATTTATTGGGTTTCAGTTAGGTTTGTTTGTTTTCAACCACTTGCTTTACAAGAAAAAAGAGCAGCCCAGCATTGGAATCTTCTTCTTCCTATTGCTATAACCAACTGGACTAAAGACTATTCGTCTCTCCTCACAGAAGACAGGATAAATAACAGTTCCGTGAGAAAGAAGAACAGAACTATCTGTCCTGAAGGTGCTCTCTGGGCAGCCATTTCCTTCCCAATCAACCCTTTTAGAATAATGTTAGCACTAAGAACATGTCTCCCTTTTCTCTCCATATCTTTCTACCTCACATCTTTTTTGATTCTTAATCTGAGGGCATGAGGCCTTCTAGTTTTTCTATTGCATAAACCATCGTCAGAGCCTTTTAAACATAAATACAAAATACAAATGCTTTTAGGAAAAGTCATTCTTTTTCAGCCTAATGTTCCTGGTGTAAAACGAAATGTAAAAAAGAAAGAAATAGTTTAACACTAACACACCGACCTTATCTTGAAGCCGTGGATGGTGGATGAGGAAACAGCTTTTTAGAGAAATGTCCTTTGGAAACAGCAGCGAAGAGAAGATGGGAAAAATCTCTTGCAGAATCTGAGATTTATTCTGAGGGGTTTGCCTATGGGACATTTTAGAGAATAAGAAAGAAAGCAGGCACCTCACAATGGCATTGCTACTGAGTTCTAAACCACTTCAAAACAATCATTGTTTGCCATCCTAAAGGGCTATCTATATCTGGCTTAATTTAACATATATGACACGAAAACACACGCACAGTCACACACAAATCAGATGTCAATGTGTGGATATGAGCATTTGGATTAGAAAGTGAACCTTCTTTAGCTAATTTTAGATAATCTACATTCTCCAAGAAAATAATATAGGCAAGGAATCAGAAGACTGGTATTATCTACGGTAAGATCAGATATAATCTCAAAGTTTCTGTCTGAAAGGGGGGGGAATTCACGCTTATTATCAAATTAAATTCTGAAGATGTAAAACAAAGAAAGGCGTCACCTAGTCCAGCATTAACCAAAGCCACATGGGAAAGGCTTTGGGAATCCTAACTTACTCATCATTCTAGGAAAATGGAGGGCAGGGAAACATGAGAAATCCCAGTGTGGAGACTTGTCATGATTCATACTGAGATACTGTGCACCCAAACTGTCCATCATAAGTTCATTAAAAAAAATACAGCATTGGATGATAGGGAACACTGTATTTCACAAATAGGGAATGCCCAGATATGACTCAAAGCATCAACCATTACAATCCTGCAATATTTATGCAAAACATCACGTTCTTCCAACCCATTGCCAGAGAGCATGTCCACTGGAAGATTCAAAAATATGAAGGGAAAAACCTGGTGTACAAGGTAACAAGGAATTTAACCTTGAACTGAACTTTCAAACAAGTACAGATTTGCAAAAGGCTTCTTGGCTGTATTCAGTGGAATTTAGGATCCTGCAAGAACTTGATGGGATTCCAGGAGAAATTAAGGGGGGGGGGGATTGAATGCAGTCAATCTTTTATCAGTAGAGCTTTGCCTTTTGATTAGGGTTCTACAACTTTTTTAAAAAAATTAAGAGGTTCCACAGCCAGGGGGGGGGGGGAAATGAAAACTCCAGCTTTGGGTTAATAAACTATATAAAGGGACACTTCATAGATTGGAAACAATAAAATAAATTCAGTCAAGGGCAGATTAAAGATGTAAAACCCTACGGGGGAAATGGAAATTAAGAGAAGGAATATCCCTTTTCCTTTTTCAAGAACTTTTTGTTGTTTCCAGAAAAATTGGGGGTGAGGAGAAGAAAGATTGAAATATTTCATTTGAAATTCTACATAACATGATTATGTTAAGAATGATATTGATCACTGATTGAAAACTATCACATGAAACCAAGAAACATACTAACATGTGAAATATTACATAAGCTTGTAATATGTATCGCTAGGCCTTCGGTTTTCAAAAGCCCATCAAAATTTTTAAAAAATTAATTTTTGAACTTGCCAATGACAATAGTAGTCCAGTAATTAATAGCTCTGTGCACAATTTGCAAATTATTTGGAAAAAGTTCTTTAGTCTTATATGGGAACAAAGGGGAAATAAAAAAATGGCAGCCATATGCAATCAACAGGTCACATCTACACACACACACACAGAGAGAGAGAGAAAGCCCTGAGCACAAGTACAGTACTTCTCTGCCATCAGCTAAAGAAGCCGCGTCCTTTTCCAAACTTCTATCCAAGCTTGAAAAAAATATGTTGCTCTTGAAATAACTGACTCAGTAAAGCAACTCTTAAAACAGTAGCATCTTTTTGCACGCTCGTGGACAGGTGCAGTGTTTGTAGATGTCCCGCACATTTTTCCATATCATTTTCAAGAGTACACAACCCTACCGATTAAATAACATTTCTTTTGGCAAAATGCATATGCTGCATCTTGATTCCTTACTCTTTTTTTTAATCCACACGTTTTTTTGAAAAATGGCACTTTCAGTATCTGGGGTAGGAACATCGCATCCGTGTCCCATCTGGTTCTTAGTTCTCCTAATATTTTAACTCTGTGTTGTTTTAACCTTTTAATCTTTCAACTACTTTTACTTGTTTTATAACCTGCAAGCCACCCAGATTCACCTTGTAAGGAGGATGGGCAACATAAAAATTAAATAAATAAATAATCAGCATATTGACAGGACCACTTCTCCATTTCAATCAAGAAAGATAATTCAAAGAATAAAAAAGAAAATTATGGGGATAGCAACCGTACCTCTTTTCTAGTGCTGCACCACATCCCTACTCCTTGCTCTTCAAGGGCTTCTGAAAGTTGCATCACTGAATGTCAGCTGGGGCTACTGTTGAGCTAGTTCTAGAGAGGCAGGGGACCTCTAACTGCTCAAACTCACCAGAAAACAGGAAATGGAGGTTGCTGCTTGGAAGGGCTGCTCCATAACTCAGCTGCCTCCTCTTGTATCACAAAATTTGTCAATTCGGGGTAGAGGGACTGAAAATGTTTCATTTCAGCATAAGAACGATACTGTCCTGTCTGATGAGAAAAGGATGACATTGCTTTTATTAAAAGCCTTTTCATATGTCCAAGAGGTTTGCCACCATCTGCCAGGTCCCCCCCAGGGGTGGGTTCTGGTTTTCTTCACTCAGTGTCGCGCCACACGGGTGGGTGCACGCTTCGCGCATGTGCAGTGCTTAAAAAAAAGCTCCTGCACATGCGCAGAAGCAAAAACCAAAATGGTGGCGCCATAGGCACCGCTGAAAGAACCGGTTCGGGGGCGTGGCAGGCCTGGGTCGCTGCCGGTTCTAGTGACCCAGGCCACCAAGTTACTACCGGTTCTATAGAACTGGTCCGAACCGGTCCGAACCCATCTCTGGTCCCCCCATACTATTAAGTTACCTTGATCAAGAGAGGCTGCCCTTGCAGCTGCCTGATGTCTGATAGTTGCCTGAAATCAACTGGAGCAACAAGAGTTTTCATGGAGCAGCAGCAAGAACACTTGGCAGTTAGAGACATATTCGGTCTACAGTCTAAGCCCCAGCACTCTGGACATTCTTTGGAAAGGAAGGAGAGAAGAGATGTATGAACTTCATTCAAAATTTCAATTTTAAACAAATAGCAACCGATTCCAATCATTAACAGTTCATTTCTAAACCTGCTGTGGAATATCAAGTGATTACTGAAAACTTCCAAGACTAATTCATGAAGGAAAAAACTTTTAAACTCAATATGGGCCACATCAGAAATAGCCCAGGTGCCATATTTCATAGTCTACTTTCCAGAAACTCTTGGAACTTGGTAACATCTGATAATGTTGGATCCATGATTAAGACACATAAATACTTACACTTTTGATAATTAAATGTAAAACTGAAGAGTGTACCTTAACTACATGCAAAATACATTTAGGCATTACGGAGATTCCTAATCAATTTAATTAGAGCAATAATAATTACACTAGTACAATGAAATTACAACACTTAACAATTCTTTGGGGAAATCCTTTCGTTTGACTAAAGCAGCTTAGCTCAAGTGGCCTTGTTGTGATACTGCACAACAACCCGAGATAAATAAGGTTTTATCCTTTAAATGGTCCAATGTTTTGTTAATAACAGAGTACTTAAGTAACTCAATCAGCACAGACCGCTTTGCATATTAGGAAAATTATTTCCTATATGGATCTATTATCCTTTTGCAACAAGATACTAATATCCAGAACTATATTTAAGAAGAGAGAGGAAAGAAGCCTATTATTCTTTGGGGAAAGATTTCTTCTCTTACATCATAACATCACAATAGCTAATTCTTTCCAGCTTGTTAATCTGAATTCTTGATGTACTACTACTGGATATATGCTAAAACAATCATAATATGATTTGTTTGGAAAAAATACATTAAAATTATTTCAATAGGATAGCTGATCATAACCTTGCATTTCTCTGAAAGATAATATTTTTCAAGAGTTTCATTATGCCTTTCTGAAAAAGACGTGTCTTTCCTATTCATCATACATAGCTTTAATAAAAAAAGAGATTAGGAAAACTATTTAACAAGGCTATGGATAGCAAGTGTCTAAAGACTTATCTTCTATGACAAATTTCAGTCTCTGTAGCAATTTCTATTACAGTCTAAGTGTATGGTAGGACCAAAAAATGGAAATCCATGATAAAAGAGACCATTAAATTGTTTCTGAATTGTTAATCTCTGTAAAGTGTTTCAAAAATTTTATTCTGTTTGTTTGGCTATAATTTAAACTACATATTTCAGTTGGATAATTCAGAGTTATTGTTATATTTTTGGGATAATAGCCAAGTAGAATTGAAAACAAGCATTTATTTATTTTTAAAAATAGTCTGAATTTTATTGTTGAGGGGCGGCAAACTTCCCAAAAAGTGTAGTGGAAAGGGAAGGTCTTGTTAGAATTTGGGCAGATGGGGAAGGGGTGACAGAAAAATAATGGTCTGGGAATAGAATAGAATAGAATAGAATAGAATAGAATAGAATAGAATAGAATAGAATAGAATAGAACAGAATAGAACAGAATAGTGCATATGCTCTCAGTGTACATAAAAGAAAATACGTTCATCAAGAATCATAAGAATCATAAAATGTAACTACAGAAATACACAAGGGAAATGAATTGGATCTTTATAACACTATTCTTCTATTTTTCCAATTACACTCCTGCATTCCTTTTAGATTATCACTTTGCCCAGGCACACTCGAGGGTTATTTCAGTTTTCAGTGTAGCATGCTTTGTATATGAACAGCTCATACGGTAGATATTTAGAAAAGTATCAATATTGCTTCATGGTATAATTAAAATACAGCATTAAAATGTACAATTGGAAAAGTAATTATTCTTGGCTGAAGTCATGGGATGATAAAGGACCACCAATGAAGAGTGAATTTTTCCCTCATTCTATTAATCACAGCTTTGTGTAAAGTTCAATCAGTCTCAATTGTTGTACAGCTATGGATTTTCATTATTCTAAAATATTGGTTCTATAACATACACCTGCAAAAATATCAGCACATACATATGGTACTTTCTATCCAGCAATTAGAGTTGAAGATCATGGCGGGGCTTTTAGAACTGTGGCTTTTCTCTCCACCATTCTAGATTAAGTGTATGAGTTTCAAACTTTGCCTGGGTGGGGTACCTTTAGTCTCCAGATGTCTAATTTCCAATAGACTCAGTCAACTTAGCCAACAGGGAGGCTAAAAGTTGCAGTTCAGCAACATCTGGAGGGTCACAGGTTCCCCACCCTTGTCTAGACTTTGAAGGACAAAAAGTGAGAGAAGAAGCACATTCTGCATGGATAAAGACAGCCTTCCCCCCACCCTCCCCAGTCTAGACATTACTGACTTTAACATCACTCTAGCGCTTTAAGTATTTAGCATCCCTCATTGTGATTAAGGTACAATTTCGATTGTCATCATAGCATTTTTCATCCTGTACAACTTCTGTAGTGACCAAAGCAACTTCCTTCCTTATCCTCTCTGTTGTAGCTGATCTTGTTTATGTACCCTACAAAGGATGAATAATAAACCTGCTTGATCCTTCAGAGAACTACCTAGCTTAAAAATATAAATCTGATAAATAAAATAACAAAAGAAATAGCAAAAGTGCTTAGACTTATATACCGCTTCGTAATGTTTTACAGTCCTCTCTAAGCAGTTTACAAAGTCAGCATATTGCCCCCAAAACTCTGGGTCCTCATTTTACCAACCTTGGAAGGATTTTATTTTATTTTATTTTATTTATTTTATAAAATTTATATGCCGCCCAACTCCCGAAGGACTCTGGGCGGCTTACATCATAAAAAATAAAACATATAAAAACAATTTAAAAAAAGAAAGGGGGAAAAAAAACAAACCCCAACTATATTTAAAATAAAACATTCACGCAACCATGCATGGGCCAATCAGAACAACTATTGGCCCCAGGCCTGCCGGCAAAGCCAGGTCTTAAGGGCTTTACGGAAGGCCAGTAAGGTGGGGGTAGTACGGATCTCGGGGGGAAGTGGGTTCCACAGAGTCGGAGCGGCTACAGAGAAGGCCCTCCCCCGCGGTCCCTCCAGCCGACACTGTCTGGCCGACGGGACCGGAAGAAGGCCAACCCTGTGCGACGTCACTGGTCGATGGGAGGAATGTGCCATAAGGCGGTCACGCAGATAAGCTGGTCCTGAGCCATGTAGGGCTTTAAATGTAACAACCAACACCTTGAATTGTGACCGGAGCGCAATCGGCAACCAGTGCATCTCGCGAAGGATGGAACTCGTGTGGATGTACCTTGGCCCACCCACGACTGCTCGCGCAGCTGCATTCTGGACTAATTGTAGTCTCCAGACACTCTTCAAGGTTAGCCCCATGTAGAGGAATGTCCCCAAAATATCCAAATAAGCATGATCTGAGTACCTAAGAAAAGACATTGAAAAAAATCAGAGTGCCTCTAAATCCACTTTCCTGGAAAGACGACAAAGACAAAGAAGAAGACAAAGATAATCTAGATTGATTAAGAGCAAGTTTGTACAGTGCTTCAGATTCTAAGTCAGAAAGGTGACTTTGGAGCATGTGAAGCTGCAGATATAAAATATCATTAAAACAGCCTCACCAAAACCAGGACTGTAACCTTTTTGTAAATTAAGCGTCATCATGGTTTTTATCGTTGTCTTCTTAGCTGCCTTTGATTTGAAAAACCTCTATCCTTTCATGCGTAAACTGGGTATATTATTTGTAAAGTTTTGCAAATATGAAAACCTCCATCTCTGGCCCGCCAGAGATCATCCATCAGCGCGACCAAAGCAGTTTCCGTACTATAACCAGGCCTGAAACCCGATTGGAAGGGATCCAGATAATCCATTTCATCCAATAGCCGTTGGAGTTGGAGCACCACCACTTTCTCAACAACCTTCCCCACAAAGGGAAGGTTGGAGACTGGACGAAAGTTTTTTAAATCTGCTGGATCCAGGGATGGCTTCTTGAGGAGGGGCCTCACCACCGCAACCTTCAAAGGTTGTGGGACGGACCCCTCTCTCAAGGAGGCGTTGATTATAGCCTGGAGCCAGCCTCGTGTCACCTCCCTGCTGGCTGAGACCAGCCAGGAGGGGCACGGGTCCAATAAACAAGTGGAGGAGCTCATCGCTCCAATAGCCTTGTCCACTTCCTCAGGAGTCACAGGCTCAAACTCCTCCCACAAAATTGGATTAAGACCTGCCCCTGTCATCTCAGATTGAAGTGAGTCAATCTTCACTGGTCAGAATCGAACTCCTAGCATCAGCAAAATTAGCCTGCAATATTGCATTCTAACCACTGTTCCACCACAGTTGTTTAAGTACTCTCTAGAGCAGAGTACTCCAATCTTTCCGGCTTTGCAGACTGGTGGGGTGGGAGAGGGGATGGTTCCGCACAAGCGTGCGCCTAGCACTTCTGTGGCCCGGTTCCGAACAGCTCAAGGCCTGGTAGTGGGCCACGACCCAGAGGTTTGGGGGGGGCTGTTCTAGAGTATTTAAAAATTAAATACTCTATTAATCCTCTAATTAAATACTCCATTCTATATTACCTTGACTGTGTTTCTACAAAGCATACATTTCATTTTTATATACTCTGAAGTTTAGCAAAGTAAAATTTATATTTACCTACCTTCATACCTGAATTTCCCCCTGAATTTCCAGAACATTATTGGTTTTCTCCATGACATTTCAATGCTAGTAAATCTTGCTTTGTTTCAATTGTCCATTTGACACAAATTTCCACTCCCCTCTATTACTTTCTAGCTAGTTCTGTTCATTGGAGACTGGACTATGCTAACGGGGATTTAAGTTTTATTCATATTTATTTTTTAAATTAATTTTGCTTGAAACGTTTTTTATGTGTGACCTCAGAACTCCCAATAAACATGGTAGAAAAGTAAGATATACATATATTGATTATTTAAATAACATTTCATGTAATTATATACTACTAAGCAAGAAAATGGGGAAAATAAAAGGGTTGTGAGAGCAGTTCACTAAGGATAAAAGAGCAGAAAAATGTGTTCCAAGAGACCGTGGGCTGCAGTGTGAAGTGTAAAAAGCTCGTTTCCTGAAGCAATAGCAATAGCACTTAGACTTATATACCGCTTCATAGTGCTTTACAGCCCTCTCTAAGCGGTTTACAGAGTTAGCATATTGCCCCCAACAATCTGGGTCCTCATTTTACCCACCTCGGAAGGATGGAAGGCTGAGTCAACCTTGAGCCGGTGAGATTTGAACCGCCGAACTGCAGCTAGCAGTCAGCTGAAGTAGTCTGCAGTACTGCACTCTAACCACTGCGCCACCTCGGCTCTGAAAAGATGCCTATAGCTGATTAGGTGACAGCTTCCTGCTGAAGAATCTGAGAGTATAAGAGGCACTTAGATTCCAGGATGTGAAAGAACAGGGAGAGTTAATAGGAATCTAAGAATACATATGAATCTTTGAGTAGATTTTTAAAATAATTGCTGAATGGCAATGTTTCAAAAAAAAAATTTTTTTTTCAAGCTTCCAGTGTCAGCCTGGTACATTAACAACACGCAAATGTTCTAAATTCTTAACATGAAATTAACAATATAATTGGAAAAGATTTGAGGTTTTCCAAAATCACAATTGATTTTTTTATGAACAACCGAAATGTATGAACAAGATAGAAATAGAAAACGGAAAACTTGCAAGAAATCTTAAATAATGAACTGGAATACCCTATTTTTAAAAATTGGATGATTAATTTTAAATAATATTACATTTGTATCCTGTCATCTTAAGGTGCAATTACTTAAACATGTTTAACAAAAATTGGCTTTCAGTTCTGTATCTTCCAAGTGTAACATTATGAAGGACATAGTGACTCCTATGTTGGGACCTAGATTTACCATCCATAAAGTTGTCAACGTGGTGCCAGGATAATTCAGAGGTAAAAATGTGAATATATTGTTAAATTATATAAACAAAATATATCAAAGAATGAAGAACTGGATTTTGTATGGTCTGGGACTAAAAAAATGAAGTTTTTTCCTGACCTGCTATACTGGATTTGAACCCAGACTGAAGATATATGTTCATATGTTTCTACATATGAACTGTTTTTTTAATCAATAATATGCAGTTTAATCAAAACTACTCTGCATGTTAAATGGTTTAATCTGCTGAACTGAACTTTTTGTTTCATATTCATCAATTTCATTTTTTACTTGTTTGTTTTACCATTTCCTTTTTCTCTTCTACCCTTTTTAATTTCTATTTTGTTTTATCTTATATATGTAGCTAATGCTTCTTTTCTTTTTGTTCACATATTAAAAATATCCAATGTGCCAGACAGGAAAGAATGGATTTTAGCTACAGGATGCAACTTTCAACAGAATACTAAAATTTCTGAATATTAACAACTTAACAATGGAACTAATTATTGTACTCAAAGATGTGTTCAAATGGGTAGTAACCAGCCATTTGTTAGGGATATTTTAATTTGGATTCCTGTACAAAGCAGGAAGTTGGATGTTGTTTTAAATAGCCCTGTCCTATTGTACAATTTTATGATTTTATTATATATTAAACACATTGGCCCCTCAGTGGATTTTGTTCAGACATTTCTCACACTGTATCACGATAAAAATTGTTTTCAAAACTGAATGAAATTCAAATATAATGTGAGACACTTGTACTTTAACAGGAACTACTGAAAGATCCCACTATTCAAGGTGATTGAGGTGTGTCTAAATGTGGCTGATTTTGCCCTAGAACCGGGGTCTCCAAACTTGGCAACTTTAAGACTTGTGGACTTCAACGCCCAGAATTTTCCAGCCAGCATGTCCAGAAGTCTTAAAGTTCCCAAGTTTAGAGACCCCTGCCCTAGACCAGATAAAATTATTGCTCATGTATACACTAAACAAGCCATAACTGGTAATTCTGTACAAATCCTAGGCAAATGCTCTTATCACAGCAATAAAATTCATTCTAAACCAATGTAATTCCATATGGCTTAGATCTTGCTACACATTTGCTCAAGTAAAGTCAACTTTAGAACTTTTATGTACATTAGGAACTGAGTAAGCCCAATAATTCCATGATTACACCACATGTTTTCCAAAGATTGGCTCATAGTTCAATCACCCAAGCAGCAGAAACTGTAATATGTATCCCACCCTGCACAGCTTCGGTAACAGTCCACACTTTTTCTTGGCATGACTAGGTGCAAATGTTATGCTGCAGAGGGTCTTTCCATGCCAAATTGTTTTCTTATTTCCAGAGAAGAAACATTTGCTGCTAGAAAATGGAACCAATGTATGTCGTTGAACAAATGCAGCACAAGGATACACTAAGACAATATAAACAGGAGAGACTCTCTCTAGCTAAGCTCAGCTCCTGGGTAGCGAGGTCCTACTAAACTTAGTTTTTTGAGAACAGCCAAGGTCTGCTGGGTGCCATAAGGATTATAAACACAGAGCCTCCAGAGATTAACAAAAAAATGAATATAGACTGTGTTAAAATATTCATGAACTGGGAGAGACATGGTAACAAGGTCAGCCAATGAATAAGCATAGCAACTAAGTCAGCCAATGAGAGCTTAAACACATCTGAGTCTGTGCAGAGAATCGAAACTGAAACTTAAGCTAGAAGGCTGGGCGTGGCTCAGCCCACTCTGTACTCTGTCTGCTCTGAACTCTGAAATGAAACTGTTCTCTGCTGTTGGTATTGTATATATATTCTTGTATATAAAGAAATTTCTTATTTAAATCAATCCTGCTGAATCAGTTACCTGTGTGTGTGCTTTCTGGATTTAATTTTGCAACTAACTCAGACAGGTTATGGGCACAGAGCACACAGAAGACTGAACTGTAATTAAGCTGAAGAGACTGCCTGTGTTAAATAAGAGAACAAGGCAGAGAGAAAGCTTGCAGGATGGCTGTAGTTTTGCCTCGTTTGGGGCAGAAGAACTATATAATTTGGGCTACAAAGATGGAATGTTTCCTGAAGGCTAAGGAGCTATGGGATATGGTTGTAAATCCACCACAGGCTTTTGCAGCTGGAGAACAGAGGAAGCATGATAAAGCAATGGCTTATATCATCTTAAGTTTAGAAGATGAACAGTTTATCAATGTAGCTGATTTAAAGAGTGCAAAGGAGGTCTGGCTGAAGTTGAGAAGTATGCATATTTGTGTGTCAGCATGCAATATTGTACAGTTATCAAGACAGTTATACAGAGCCTGTTTGCAACCAGGGGAATCTGTGGAACAGCATTTTGTAAAAATGCAAACTTTGTTTGTGAAATTGGAACAGCATGGAATGAATATTCCCGAGTCCCAAAAGGTGTTGTTAGTGTTAAACAGCCTTGATGAAATGTGGGACATTGTTTCTGCAGTGTTTGAATGAAAACCAGAGCAGGAATTGCGTTTGGAGGCCTTAAAGGCTTGTTTGATTGCTGAGGAGAACAAATGCCATTTTAGAAAGAGCCACGAGGAGAAATTCCTGAGGTGGGACCCAAGGAGCAGAGAAAGGAGCGGAAAATTCCATAGACTGGCTGTCTCCAGAGAAGAGAAAAGCAGCAGAAGATATCAGATTACAGCCCAGCAACAGAGGAGGTGTTTCCTTTGTGGTGAAAATACTTATTTCAAGAGGGACTGTTTGCAAAGAAAAAGCTGTTTGCAAAGAAGAAATTATTTGCAAGGAAAACAATTGCAAGATGGACAAGTGGTTGTTGCAAAAGTTAGCTATTGCAATAGCAGAGACAAATGGTTAATAGAAAGTGGTGCAAGTCAAACAATTGTTAATAATTGTAAATTGTTTTTCAGAATGGATCCAGCTGCTGGAGATGCAGTAGCCTTGGCAAATGGCCAGAAGGCTAAAGTCATTGGAAGAGGCAGTGTGCAAATTCCATATCTGGAAACGAGGTTTAATGATGTATTATGTGTGCCTGAAATGGAACATAATTTGCTGAGTGTCTCTAGTTTAGACAAGCAAGGATTTGAGACCACATTTGTAAATGGGAAGTGTCTCATAAAGAGAAATGGGATTGTATGTGCACAGGACATAAAAGAGGATAATCTTTATGTGTTGCAGGGACAAAAGATTCAATGTGCCCAAACATTTGGAAATGTAGCACAACATGATTCATGTGTTCATCTCTTGCATAGAAAGCTTGGCCATGCCAAACAAATGCAACAGTTTGCAGAAGGGTTAAATTTAAAGGGATGTAAGGCATATTTGGACTGTGCAGTATGCAAATCATCAAAGTCCAAGGCATTCCCAGTAAGCAAAAGTAGCACAAGGCAGACAACAAGAGCTCTAGAGCTGGTACATGCAGATTTGGTACAAGCCAGTTTGGGAGGAGCAAAGTATGCGCTGGTCATTGTAGATGACTACAGCAGGTTTGGGTTCTGCTATTTACTAAAGAATAAAATAGAGGTGCTACAGAAATTTAAGCAATGGGTAAGCTTTGTGGAAAGAAGGTATAAACAACAGGTATGTCAGTTGCAGACTGACAGAGGTTCAAAATTCATGTCAACAAGTTTTCAACTATGGTTGGGACAATTAGGAATAAAACACAGACGCACTAATCCGTACACAGCAGCTGAGAATCGTGTTTCTGAGAGGTGAAATGGAGTCTTACAAACCATGAAGGACTCACTGCTGGAGGACTCTGGTCTGAGCAGGTCATATTGGGATGAAGCCATGTTGACTGCTAATTATTTAATTAATAGGCTGTGGACTTCATCTATTAATGATACTCCATATGCAGTGCTATATGGGAGAAAGCCATCTCTGGCACATTTAAGAGGTTTTGGAAGCAATGTGTGGGTGCGTATTCCAAAAGCAATTAGAATTAGAAAGGGACAACCAAAGGCTAGAAAGCTCAGGTTTATGGGCTATGGCCAGGTTCAAAGAGCTATCGTTTTAGCGATGGGAGCAAGAGAATAGTGATTTCCAGGTCTGCTAGCTTTGCAGAGCAAAATTGGAACAGAACTGATGCAAATTTTTGGAATGATCCACTTAGTGATGGTAACTCACTTAGTGACGGTAACTCACTTAGTGATGGTAACTCACTTAGTGATGGTGTCAGCGTTCAGGGAGGAGAAGTTGAAAAAGATATGAAGCAAGAGAGCAGATATGAAACACAGCAGCAGTCAATGCCACGCAGGTCAGAGCGATGGAACAAGGGGATTCCACCTGACAGGTATTCTGCTAGTAAAGTTAAAGTGTGTAATGTATGGTATGAGCCAAGGAACTAGAGGGAAGTATTGGCATTCCTAAAATAGAACAAATAAAATGGAAAGAAGCCATGGACAAGGAAATGAAATCCATGGGAGAACATGAA
>QLTV01003654.1:4981071-4997893 GCA_003457575.1 Thermophis baileyi
TCCTTTCTGGATTTAATTTTGCAACAAACTCTGACAGACTGCAACAATTTGAACTGCTCAAAAAATGCCAAAGAAATTTTGCAAACAAGCTCTGCTGTTTGCCTCATTTTACAACCTTTCCTGCCAGTTGCCTCATTTTACAACCTTTCCTGCCAGTTGTCAAGGGAATCACTGCAGTTGTTAAGCTACAACACAGATGTTAAGTCAATCTGGATTTCCCCATTGACTTTGCCTGTCAAGAGGTTGCAAAAGGGGATCACAAGACCCCAGGTTATAACTGTCATAAATACTGCAACAATTTGAACTGCTCAAAAAATGCCAAAGAAATTTTGCAAACAAGCTCTGCTGTTTGCCTCATTTTACAACCTTTCCTGCCAGTTGCCTCATTTTACAACCTTTCCTGCCAGTTGTCAAGGGAATCACTGCAGTTGTTAAGCTACAACACAGATGTTAAGTCAATCTGGATTTCCCCATTGACTTTGCCTGTCAAGAGGTTGCAAAAGGGGATCACAAGACCCCAGGTTATAACTGTCATAAATATGACATAGGTAAGGGTGTGTGGGGCAAGTTCCCCTCCCCCTCCGGCCTCGCCTCGCCTCGTGCTGTCTGCACGGCAAGCAACGAGGAGGCCCAGCAACGTGTGGGGTGCGTCTCTGGACCTCCTGCCGCTTTTGCAGCTGCAAAAGCAGCCACGCTTGCTGGAGGCAGTGGCCTGAGTGGCACCGGCGAAGCAGCTCTTTTGTAGACGGTGGGATGGCCTGCTGCGACCATCGCACCATTACCGGTAGGTAAGGAGGGGGCGCGAGGCGCATCGCTGGGCCTACTGCTCTTTTTGCGGACGCCATTAACAGAAGGGGCGCGGTGGCTAGGGTTGCGGGAGCAGCCGCTGCGAGACTGTTCTGCGTGGATGGCAGGTGCACGTGGGGCATGTTCCTCCCCCCTTTCCCCCCCTCCAGCCTCGCCTCCTCACCTCGTGTTGTCTGCACGGCAAACAACCAGAGAAAATGGCAGGGACCGGCTGCGCAGGGGCTTAAATAGGTCTTATTTTCAGGGTAGGTCTTATTTTCAGGGAAACACGGTATATCAATGGATAATACTTTGGTCATAAAATTTAAACATTATTATAATGTGTAGAGTAATTATTCTGCCAAAAGAAATGGTGTGAAGAATGTTAAAAATTGTCTTTCAATGAGAAAAATGATTCAGATTTCATTGCAAAGTAGAACACATTTCTTGTCTTCATTAAACATAACTAACGAAAATTTTGCAAAATCAACACATCATATCAGTCATTTCACTAATCCATGAAGATATAAATCACGGGTGTCAAACTTGTGGCATCACATTGCCGTCACGTGACGTATCGTGACGTTTTCCCCCTTTGCGGAGCTGGGGTGGGCATGGCCTGTGCATGATGCATCCGGCCCGCGGGCCGCCAGTTTATACCCCTGACATAAATTCTTCACCTTTGAGAATTACAAAATGACTGAATCAGCGAACTAACAAGGTTCACTAAACTGAGAAGAAATGTGAGCTGCTGACTCTATTAACCTGAGGGGCAATCCTTTTTATTGAGTATGTGCCACTAAGTTGGTGTCAACTCTTAGTGACCACATAGAATTTTCTTAATGACAATCTATCCCTAACCCAGTTCTTCAGGTCTTCCAACAACATATTCATCGCCACTGTTAAGGGCAGAATGTAAACAAAGACATGCATCAACACAACGAGTTGAATTTGATGCTCCTGGTACTGCCATTCAGATGAACAGGTGTTAAAGTCATTTAGTAGCTATAGCAGAGACTAACTTTTGTGTTATTTAATAACACAATAAAAACACATTATAGGTTTCATAATTTGTACAAACTGTCTCAGGCTCCATTCTTGCTTTAAGCTTTTAAAATTGTAGACAAAGGCTAGAAATTCAATATATAAGGCCAGACATGAGGAGTTAATTAAAACCACAACATTCTTAAACATCAGTTTCGAAAGTCATAAGAGTTTAGGACTGTTAGCCTCAAATCACCTCAACTGGTAAGAACAGCAGTCATGGTTCACTGCAAACTAGATGCAAAATGGCATTATTATTTTTTTGCCACACATATGTCTTTTAGATGCTTACAACGCTTACCATTCTGAAGCAGTGAATGAAGGAAAACTTCATTCCTTAGGCTGGCAAACCTACTCATTTCCATGCCAAAATTAGCAACCATACTCCATGAATTCATATCTTTAAAAAACTTCCTTTTATGGTCAGAATAGAGTTATTTTAACCCCTAAATCTGGAACAGGTACGTCAGCAAAGGGCAACAAAAGAATACAGAGGGACTGTAATAGCTTTAAGGAGAGCAGATTTGCCTATACTTTTCGAAAACCGTATCTTAAGCTATTTTTCATAATGATCTAGAAATGTTGCAAATGTATTTTCAAATCTCAACTACAAAAGAAAACTTGTGAAGTGGTGAAGAACAGCTTAATAAGCTATTACAGAATGTTCAAGTGGTGACTGCAAAACTGCAACAAATTTTAGAGTAAGACTCATCTCAACTAAACACTACACAGCAATCCTCATTTTAGAATAAAATGGACAGTATTCCAAAGAATCACTCATGTAGAACCATCTATAAACCTGATAAAAACATTAAAACAATCCTAAATGCAAAAAAAGAAGAGCTTTCAGCTTTCCAGATTCCCACAATAATGTGTCTGCTGTCAGAAATTACAAGCAAACAATTCTCCTGCTGAACAACTGCCAAAGTATGTTAAAAAGAACTTGCACCGCCCATCTTTAAAAGGGCAGGCTGTCCATGAAAAACTATGTCCCAACACATGTGTCTGTTATTAGGTTCCAGATTATAAGAAGAAGAAGGGCTGTTTACAATAAAATTCAGCATGTTTGGCAGCATTTTAAACCCTGATGATAGCTCTGAGGCATCGGGCTATAGTTCACACCGGAGTGGTCGAAGGATGCTGCAGCTGGGTTATGCAAGAGGACAACATTCTCTTGGGGCAATATTATTTCCTGGTGGGTCTTAGAAAGAACGTATTCATTTGCAATGGGAATCTCTGTGCATGCTCTAGAGCAGACCTAATTGAGATCATCCAAATGGGTTTAGTAGGAAAAGGCCCTGGAAACTGGCTGAAAGTCAAACACCTAAGGCTAAAGGCAGCTGCCAAAGAAAGAGATTATTGCTGCAATCTTTTCCAGCTAAATGGATACTGACTCCACCCTTGCTCATAAATTAGGGTTTGTAAGTATTGTTTAAAGGTTCTGAAATGCAAAACAAAAAAGCAAAAAAAGCAAAACCAAACAAAAACAAAAACCACTCTTAACTCCTCTCACACCACAATCCTTCAGATTTCAGTTACAGCTCACTGCCCACAAGGAACTCTGCTCGTGAGCCAACCTAAATGCTTCATTGGCACTTTCCCACGTCCTTTTAAATCAGACGCCTCTAAAAATATCTGAACCTCTTTTGTTCAGACGCCTCTAAAAATATCTGAACCTCTTTTGTTAGGAGCCGAAGTTATTTTTCACCTGACAATTCCTGTTCCACATTTTCCAAACAATTTCATTGAGGTAGGTGCATATACATGTCAAAATACATAATTAATTCTCAGTTGTATTGCTGTATCAGAGCAATTCAAAGATATTGCTGGCATATGTTCTTAAGGGACACGTTCAAACTCCAGAGTCAGTCTTCATATATTCAAGTTTAAATTAAGCCCTCAAACAAATCTACTTCTCTTTGGGATTTATAAAATTAGCAATATACGGTATACATTACTTAAATACCGTGTTTCCCCAAAAATAAGACCCTGTCTTATATTTTTTAAAACCCTGAAATAAGCGCTTGGCCTTGTTGCCATGCACTCAAAAGCCCGATTGGGTTTATTATCAGGGGATGTCTTATTTTGGGGAAAACAGGGTATATCTGAAATATATTTAAATATGATGGAAAGATGTGCCTTTCCCCCCCATAAACGAGAGAGAACTGAACTACAAGTTCTGATTCTGACACCTTGGATGAATTAGACCAACCATGCTTTTCATAAGCAGTTTTGGATGATGACACACATTTTTGATTCCAGACCACTGAGCTTTCAACACTTTTGACGGGTTATTCAAAGATAATGACAATATAACAAATTAAAATTAGGGCAAAGGGAGCTCCCATTTCAGGCATTACACAATCTTGCCTTTTTTTCTAGCTTGATCACAACCCAAATATTAATGGCAAGAAATCAACAGCGTTTGTGGTAGATGTGAAATGACTTCTCACATGCTGTTTCTTTCAAAGATGGTTGCAATATCTCCACGTAATGCTAATTTATAAAGAAACTTCTGAGAAGTTCATAGTATGAAAATGGAGAACAATAATTTAATCTCCATGTCACAGAAACATGGATAACTGAAGGCAGTAAAAGACCTAGTAATCCATCAAGTCTTTCCTTTGAGTTTGTTTTTTGCTTTATTAATTTATATATTTTAATTATTATTTTTATCTTTTTAATTTTTGTCAGATGATGGACATGTGTTTATCCCAAGCATGCTCAAACTCAGTTACAGATGACTGACCCACTACCTCCGCTGGAAGTTGGTTCCAAGCTTCTACTAATCTTTCTGTGAAATAATGCTTTCTAACTTACTTTTGAATTTCCCTCCTGTCAGTTTGAGGTTATGCCCCCATGTTCTTCATTTTTGCTTCAAACAGAGTTAAAACACTCTGGTCTTTTGTAAAGTATCTTGGTGATGGATAACAGGAGACTTTGCCAGTGGGGGAACAACACAATGGAGGTGGCTGATTGAGTAATAACAGATCCCACCTTCTCCCACTTCGCCGCCCCCCCCCATGTGTCTTGGTTTTAATGTTTGATTTTAACTTTTTATGTTCTAACTTAGAGGTAACTGTAAGCCGCCCAGAGTTACCCTATGGCCGTGATGGCGAACCTATGGCACGTGTGCCAGAGGTGGCACGCAGAGCCCTCTCTGTGGGCACGCGCGCAGTCACCAGCTGCTCTTCTGTTTCCGGCGCGCGCATTTGCACCAGCCAGCTGAACTTTGCGTGTGCTGGAGCCCCGGAAACCTGAAGACCAGCTGGCCGGTGCGCATGCGTGTGCCAGCCACCTGGTCTTCGGGTTTCCGGCGCTCCGACGCACACGAAGACCAGCTGGCCAGCACGCATGCATGTGCCAGAAACCAGAAGACCAGGTAGCTGGTGCGTGTATGCGCACCAGCCAACTGGTCTTCAAGTTTCCGGGGCTCTGGTGCATGTGTGCGCACCCTATGGTAAGATAGGCAGCCAATAAATTTTATAAATAAATAAAATGATTTGTGGCAGAGAACCAAGAAACATCTATGAAAAGCTGAGGCAGCAGGTTTTTCCTCTATTAACCTCTTCATTTATTTGTATCACTATGTATTCCAGCACACTCTAGAAGGAAATTATTCAGGTAACATATAAGAAAAAGAGCTACATACGCCTATGGTAAGAATGCTCAATAAGGAGTGAGTGACCCTTGAGACAACCTGAAAAATGTCCTTTAACATACAGAATTATGCATCATCCCTGATCTCACTTCTCATATAACAATATGACGGGGGGAAGAGAAATTATTTCTAATCAAAACACAAGTTATTTGAAAGAATAGTCAATTTGGGCTGCAATTCTTGATATGCTACTAACGTTATGTCCCAATGAACAAAAAAAACCTTCCTTCCAAGACATGATAAAATAAAATTAGATTTTAAACGGCATATGTTACATATACAGTGACATGGGTAACAGAACCTGAGTGTTATAAACTGCTTGAATGAAAAGTGATAGGCAGGTCCTGTCCCTTCAAGCAGACAAGTCTTACAATTTTTCAAACTGTCCTTTTTCCCTGAAGTAAAAAATTGCTCTTTTACTTCAGTTCAATTCTTTATTACAATCACTGACCACAATACCACAAATCAGCAGACGACAAAAAAAGAATAAAACAGTATAACATAATTGCTCTTTTAGCAGCTGTTTCTGTGAAATTCCAGATACCCTACCTTTCTAAGTAAACAGCTGGAACTGTACAGTGTAAATTCAATTCTTCTGTTTTCATGTACCAAATAATCTCCCTTTTAAAGACAGAGGTGATTTGGATGCATTCATCTTCGATACATTTAGAGCAGGGGTATCAAACTCACATTGTCATGGCAGCGTTACGTGACGTACCGTTGATTTTTTTTCCCCTTCGCTAAACCGGGTGTGGGCATGGCCAGCGCATGACACATCCAGCCTGTTTGACACCCCTGATTTAGAGAGTTGCTCCAGAAATAGAAACTATGAAACCACTTAGGCTATGTTTTCTGGAGCAAAAGATACAAACCAGAATCTGGTGTTTATTTTTTTTTTATTGCTATGAACATCCAAGAGTCCATAGAAATGCCACTATGATACATAGAACATAATCCTATCAAATGAATCACTAAGAGCAAGAATCTTGTGTTTATTTTTATCATTAATTTATCATTTAAGTAGCCAATTCCTAGTAATAATTTTTCCCTGATTATGTGTGAATGCAACATATGAATGATAATGTTCTATTTATCCTAATTGAGAAGGCACTTCAGTGGTAATGACTTTTCAACTATGTTCAATTCAGACAGCTTTATCCATGTTTGTATTACATCTTGCTTATTATATCAGTGTTATGACTTTCTAAGAAAGGAAAACTGTTGACTAATTTATTCCAAGTTTTTTTTTTAACAGTACCTTCCTTGTATATTTCAATTAATGAAAAGTAAATCATCGACATCACCCTGCCAACAAAAGTGCATATAGTCAAGGCTATGGTTTTCCCAGTTGCAATGTATGGTTGTGAAAGTTGGACCATAAAGAAGGCTGAGCGCCAAAGAATTGAGGCCTTTGAACTATGGTGCTGGAGAAGACTCCTGCGAGTCCCTTGGACTGCAAGGCGATCAAACCAGGCAGTCCTAGAGGAGATCAACCCTGACTGCTCTTTAGAAGGCCAGATCCTGAAGATGAAACTCAAATACTTTGGCCACCTAATGAGAAGGAAGGACTCACTGAAGAGCCTAATACCGGGAACGATTGAGGGCAAAAGAATGAAGCAGAGAATGAGGTGGCTGGATGGAATCACTGAAGCAGTCGGTGTGAGCTTAAATGGTCTCTGGGGGATGGTAGAGGACAGGAAGGCCTGGAGGAAAGTTGTCCATAGGGTAGCGATGGATCGGACACGACTTCGCAACTAACAACAACAACAAAAATCACCTACTCCCCTGTGCAATTAATTACTTCTTGGACAGATTCTCTTTCTGGATCCTTTGACTTAATTGTTACAGTCCAAGTACAAACAAAATTTTGCCAAGTGGTAAATGTTGTATCAGCTCTCCAAGATTAACCTGTTTATACGTATTAGTAAACAGTAGTACAATGAAGTTACAACAGTGATCATATAATTTACCCATATATATAAAAACAAGAATGGAAAAAAAACCAAGTTTTCCAGGACTTGAAAGCTTGATAAAATTGCTGGGAAAATTAATTTATTTTTTTTCTGTTTGTTAAAGCTGTGAGCAGACATGCCAAAGTAATTTTTTTAAATTTAATGAGTAAAACATTTCGGGAAAAGCTGCTATTGCTAGTCTCTCAATCATAGTGACACCCATCAGGGGGGAAAAAGTAGGAATTGTGCTTTGAAGTAGGCTAGAGAGCAGCAGAAGATTACAGGAAAAGAGGGAAATAAAGTAACTGCCAAATCAAGTCTTCCAAGTCTTTGAATAAATAAAGGCCGAGTATAAAATATTAGAAATTTAATCTTTTTAAAATTATTTCTTTTCTAAAACATCTTGTATAAACTGGACCAGAAATGGCATAAGTGTAATTCTGCATAGGTTTTGAGAGATACAAAATCATTATACAAGATTTCATTGATAGGTTTCACTCTTCAAAAATGCAGAACTGAATTAATCTAGTTACTGATCAATGAGTCAATGCACTTCAATGTATGAATCTTCAAAATGAGCCTTTTAAGATCAATCAGGATATAGTTTTAGCATAAGGAAAAATACCTTAATAGATTGCCATACAGTCACTAGAGCTAATTTGTTAAGTTTTGTTACAAAAATAAGAGTGGAACCAAGAGGTGCTTACTGCAAGCAGATTTGACATATTCTTTTTCTTTTCACAAAAAGCAGAATGCAGTGTTATTTTATAAATAAAGAACTGAATAGCAATTTTTATTTATGTCATCTGCATTTATCATACGTAAAACACCCAGCTGTTTTAATTTAATGATGAAATAAATGCTTAGATAATTTCCTTACTCTCCAGCATGTATTTCTTGGTAATGGGTAATGGCAGCAACCGGATATGATGAAAGAGGGAACCCCATGGATGGGTTTTGGTGAGTGTGTTTTCAGATGGTGAAAGCGTATATGGCTGGATCATGAAGTATGCCGTTAGTAAAACTACTCCCAGGGTAACCAATCCCTGCAAGAGAAGATAAGAATAAGATTATTAGTATTACTAATTCCATCTAACATTACTCCCATACAATAAGCATGACAGTACAAATGACTGTTGATGTAAATTTTTATCTGAGAGATTCTCGAACTGTGGGGACAGGGGTCACTTGGTTTGTTGCCTTGTTTATTTTCAAACCTGATCAGTGGGGTCAGCAAGCAAAGTGGGGTCGCTGCCAAAAACTCACTTTGGCTTACCACCCAGATTTGTCCTGGCAAGTTGACTGCAAGCTTCAATGGCAGGAGCACATTGTGTATCAAAACACAACTTTGCTTTTGCTCCTCATTTTACCTATGAAATCCATAGTAGTTTCGCAACTTTGAGATACTCTCTAATATTAACAAGTCACTAATAAAAATAAGTAATATATTTCTTTCTAATCCAATCCTAACACAAATGAAATCATTAGTTTTATTCACAGGAAAAGAGCAGTTGCACAAATTAACATCATTATACCCTAAAATCTGAGAACCATGGATCTAATCAGATCTACAGACATTTCATCCTATGGAGGTTTCAAATTGCAGTACAGGTAGTCCTCAACTTACAACAGTTCGTTTAGTGACCGTTCAAAGTTACATCACCGAAAAAAGTGACTTCTGACCATTTTTCACACTTATGACCATTGTAGCATCTCCATGGTCATGTGATTTATATTTGGATGCTGGGCAACTGGTTCATATTTATGACGGTTGCAGTGTCCCGGGGTCATGTGACCATCCTTTGCGACCTGACAAGCAAAGTCAATGGGGAAGCCAGATTCACTTAACAAAAGCGTTATTAATTTAACAACTGCAGTGATTCATTTAACAAATATGGCAAGAAAAATCATAAAATGGAACAAAACTCACTTAGCAAATTTCTCACTTAGCAACATAAATTCTGGGCTCAATTGTGGTCATAAGTCAAGGACTACCTGTATACTTTCTACAAGAACATGGAGAATCCAAAACTGTATTACCTTATAGAGAACCATTAATAGAGGAAAGCGCGGGGGTCCCCTTTGTGGTTCATTTTTTTCTAAGAGTTGTTTGATGAATTTCTCAATGGCCTTTTCAGACATACCACACTGGTAACCTGTCTGTCTCACCAAGTCAATAGTCTCCGAAAGTTTATCATAAATGCTGAGTTCACTAGTCGAAAGCTCCATGTCCTCTGATGAAAAATCCTATTAGGGAAAATTCAACACAATTAAGAAAGAAACTATTCCAGTGCCTCAAGGAAGGTGACAGAAGAAGACAGTAGGTTTTTTCTAGTACGCCTGCCAATGTGGCTATGTGAGTAGCAAGTCTAGTTCATTCAAACATATAATTAATGGAATCAAGGCATCAGCATTTAGATTCTTGGAATAAAGTCATTTTATTCATCTCAGTAAACCACAAACAGATACTATCAAGCAACAATTGTGTGTTCTCTTTTGTTTATACTAAACAGAATTGGCAGATCAAGAATTACTATAACTCTCTAAAGTTTCTGGAGAGGTACTGCAGCTATTTCATGCCTATGAATAATAGTTGACAAAGAACAAAGAACAGAAATGGGATGTTGTCCTACTTTATCAAATACAATAAAGAAATAATCAAATGTAGGAGTCAGAACTTCAGAATGCAAAGCAATTTCCCTATTGCAAAAGCAATGGTTTATATGCTTGCAACTTAACAGACAGAGATATGAGCCACACTATCTCTAGTCAATGAATACTCAAACCATAAAAATGAAGAAAATGTCTTAATATTATACATAAAATGTTTCCAACAAAGTGCCATTTACTAAAACTCAGTCACTGTTTCTTTTACCATGAGATACTGCTCTATTTATGGTACTCAGCAATATAATACCAAGAGCAGCCCATACTTGCACAACAGAAAATCTGATAACATGTTTTCGGAGAAGAGAAAATATTTAGAACATTAAATCCTTCTTAAAGGACTCTTCAAGGTCCTGGTGTCCGATAACGCCATGCAATCATGCACTGGAGTAAAATAACACTATTTCTATGAATGGAAAAAGACCAAAAGTGTCTGGAGATCATATGCAGCATTATTATTTGAAAATAATGTTTTCATCATTGTTTTAATCTTCTAACCTTCTGTTACCCATATGATGCTGAGTAGATAAGAGACAGACATCTACCCCCAATTGCACCAAGCATTTGTACAAATAATCAGCACCAGCATAATTCCCAACGAAAGGGAAATGCACAGAGGAGTAAAATGCCACATGCTTTTGTCAAGTTCTATTTACTTTTACAAAATGCATTAATACAAAATTTTCTTCGTTTAAGAAATGTGCTATTTATGGGTATCAAATAACATAGACATGACTCATGTGACTTCTGCAATTGTGATTGTTTTCTGAGGGAAAAACATCACAACAGGAGCAACATTTTATGTGGATATATATTCAAGCATCACTTACAGTACAAATGTATTGAACTCTGAAAGGTGTTTCAGATATGGCAGGGGAGTAAAAAAATAAGTGTAGGTATACACCACTTGGCATGATGTTGCTCCACAAGACTACATACTTCCTCCAACCTCCTTTCCTATGCAAATGTCTAATGAAACAAAATGGTTTTCTAAATAGAGTTAATAGCAATCATTTCTGCAAAATGCACAATGAGTGTTTGTTGTGGGGGAAATAGGGGAGATATATTATGTATATCTTAAGCCCTTGAATGAAAGATGGGAGATAAATTTAATAAAATAAATAATGGTAGACTTTTGTTGCAATCATGTTGCTTACTTAAAACACTGAAACATGACAAAAGAAATGAGCTTCACTTTATTCAGTTTCTGTAACAGCTCTGAGCACCACAGCAAGTGCTGGAATAGAAAAATGAAAAGTCTACGGTATGAAGCAGGAGGGGACAATTTCTTTTGGGCTGGGGATACAACTTGGCCTCCTGAGCTATCATCAGGTCCCACAGAGGGCATGGGAATGCTTTGCCTACTGAGGCTTGTGCTCCTATTCCCACACTTAAAACCCAAAGATGAATGAAAACTGCATGGCTGGATTTCAGTATCATGAAGTCAGGTGTCCCAGGGTTGCAAACAGAGTGCTGGGGATGGCAGGCAGCTCTCAGGTTGTTTGTGGGTTATTCAGCCCTGCTATAATGCATGCAGTTTTAGACTCTATCCACTATTTGTTGAATTGCTATCTTGTAATTCCAGGCCACTCACATGTGCCCTAAACCATCCAAAATCACTCACGTACATGTCTACTGTTCCTGAAATTCAGCAGTGAGAACTGAAATGCTTTATACGTCAACTCCCTCTGACAGATATAGATCTTAGAAGACATACTTAGAGCATTTAATATTACATTTTCTGCTTATTTCACAATAAAACCAGATTCCTTGTGGAAAATAGTACAGAATAGGTGTACTCACACACACACACACACACACACACTGTTGGACTACATTGACCCCTTGCCAAAATTAGGCAAAAGGGTTCTCATTGCCAGATTTTTTTAATGTCAGCTGCTATTGATGCTCATAAGAGTTTTTGATTATGTTAAATATATTCAAAATGTCAACAAGCTATTCGGTGCTATTTCATATATTACAAGACACTGTCAAAAGGACCAACTGGAATGCAAAACTTTATAGAACAGAATGACACTGAGGTATAATCCATAGATTACAATAAATCCATGTTACCATAATGTTCTTTGCTGGAGTCCTGGAACATACTGTCGTACTGTACTATCTGAATGCACTAAGTTAAATAAGTTAACATCAGGATCAAGAATTTAATTATGGTAGATATTAAATGTAGTACTTTATTAAAAAAATTCTCTATGCATCTGTCTGTCCATCCATCCATCCACCCTAGTGCTAAGTAACATCACATAAGGGGAAAGCCTTGTAAAATTCAACTGCATGATTTCCACTAGCTACCTAATGATATAGAACTTTCCTCAATCACATGACACTGTTCAAAAACAAAAACATCCTCATCCCTCAAAGCACCTTTCTTGCACGGAATACACCATGTCAGAAGCCTCTGACATGAATTTACGGCCATCCTTTCTGAGATTTACAGTCACCCTACTGGCAGTCAATGGTAAAAGGGCTTGTGTTTCTCCATCCCACCTGGTCCCCTTTTGCTTTCTACCGTTAACAAACAGCAATCTTGAAAAGTGTCTGCTCGGAAGTCAACCCCTATAACCTCAAATGGGGCTCATTCCCAGTAAGCGCGTATACGGGCTTGCAGGCTGCCCTAGAATTCATTTGGCCACAAGGCAAGTGGCCAGGAGTCCTCCAAAAGCCATTCGAGTTGCCCTTTCAAACACGCCTACTACCACCCTCCTGGCCTCGCGCTGGTCCGGCGACTTGATTCTCGGCCCCCTCGGCGCGGATCTCCCACCCATCCCCTCCCGGGATCCCCCAAGAGATACAATCTGCAAGTATCATTCCCCACCCCAGCGACACCACCCTCGGTCCAAGCCTGGCGGTGACTCTTCCGCTTGTCGACAGCGCGAACGCCTTCTCACCCCATGAACCGCCCGGGCGGGTCGAGTCGCCTGGATTCAACATGGACCCGAGAGGCCCCTCCGAGCGAGTCCAGCCGCTGCACTCCGGGCTTCCTGCTTCCGGAGTCGGGCGGAGCGTGGCTTCAAATTCGCAGCGGCACATTCGCCTCAGTAGCTCCTCGTTCAGCCCTGTCCTCAAACCGCGACTGATTAAAAAGTCAAAAGACTTTTCCTTTCCTAACTGGCAAAGGAAAAGTCGTCTTACTTTTTAATCAGTCGCGCATACAGCACTCTCGAGATACCCATCCTTGCAATAATGAGCCCTTAAGCTGGCAGCTTTTTTCTGCCCACCACGCACTGAACCAAAAATGACATTGTGGCTTCCTGTCTCCAGAAAATGGGGTTTAGGTAAACTATTAAGTCGGTGAGTCCGGTGCACACAATTTGTATCGGTGTCCACCCGCTTAACTGAACATAAGTTGCTAGTACCTAGCGAGGCTGATAGGATGGAAGGCAAGTGGAAGTAACTTCAAGAGGTAAATGCTTTTTCAGATGAGTGGCAGAACTCAAAATATCCAGAACTCCAAAACTCCACTGCATCACATCCCAATGCACAGAGAAAAGCTAAGAAAGCCATGTTCATTTAAGATCATGACTGCAAAACCGATGACAAAATTAAAAAGAAAAACAACATTTGAGTTGAGGTCTTGGGAGTATCTACAATAGTTCCCACATCTTGACTTTTTAAAATGTAGTCCCAAGGAATGCATCTTTATTCATCTAGTGCCAGCAAAAGGCTGAATAAAGTCTTTTCTGCTCTCAGCATTTTAAAAGCAACCAAAATAATGAGTCAGAGGTAGCTTCTAGCTGCTTTTAAGGATGAAAAGCTTTAGGATCAATAAATCCCAAATCCTTCCCTCTTGTACCGTATAGGATTAAATAAAATATAAAAATGCGCAATTTTCTTCCCATTCTTTGGAACCCTCCAGAAATAATTTTAACACTCCCCAGCACATTTAAAATAAATAAATAAATTCAAATATACTAATAGACAATATGACAATGCCACCAGCTGCTTTATCCTAAATTCTAATTCTGTACACTGCTTCATGGATAATAGATTTCCATTTAGCCACCTTCTTTAAAGCCTTGATCTTTCATTTGTTTTCTTTATAGTTTGGGGGTCTTGAATTTCTTCATTATAAACCTTCCATTGAAAGCCTTAGCAGCCTAGAATTGCAAGTCAGTATGGCACACACACATGGTTAAAGTGGTTGGTTGGATGACAATTGAATGTTCAACAGAATTAGGCCTACGTTTATCCTTAGCTACAGAAACTCGATAGGTCACTTTGAGTCAGCCACTATCCTGGTTATAGAAAAAAATGAGGGAATGTTACGTATGCTGCCTTGATCTCCTGAAGGAAATTTACAACATATAGATATTAAAACATGTAATATATAACATGTATATAAATCAGCAATACAATACTTTAGAGAGCTGGTACTCAGTATATTTTCTTAAGTGGTTTTTTTTTTTTACTGGGTTGCATGAAACTGTAACTCTTAGCCATAGATTCACTTGAAATGAAACTCAAAATGCAACATATGAGATACAATTTATTGTTCCAATTATCATACTTATCTGAGTTTTGTCACTGTCATTTCACTCATTTGTAGAATGATTCATTATCAGTATACATTTTTCTTGTTGTTAGTCCAACTTGCTTTTTAAATAGTTGTTTTGATTAGGATCTCATTTTACTGTTGATTTTCAAATTAAAGATTTAAATTCTGGAAGAAATTCAAATTGGCCCAAGATTAACACAAGTGATGAATTTTAAATTGTGTTGCTGCCATCTAGTGGAGACATTTCAAACAAGGTTGATCATAAAAACGTGTTTCTGTTGTAGCAATTTGATATCTGAAGTAAGAAAGGTACTTTTGTACACAACTGGCAGTTTTCTTCCTTCTTCTATGCATTCAGGACTATTAACAGATGATGGAGAAAACACACAAAGAAACAAGCAAATGGATGACTCACTAAACATTAAACAGTTTAATGTTCTGCTTGTGTCTCAGTAAACATAATTCTATTCACTATTATCTAAACAATTTAATTTAAAATCCTTTTTTCTCTGGAAATTGGAGACTTGGCAATATCTATCACATCATCCTGTCATTGCCTTCAGGCTTCCACACAGCAATGTTTTGGCCAACAGCCCTGAAATTGCCTTTTAGCAAGGCCTTGCACAAAGATGTGTAGCCATCTAGAGATCAACAGAGCAAAATAAGTGGGTCATAATGAGGAAAGGGACTTTTTGGGTGGGGAACCATTCATTTATTTGTTCCCTTATTTACTTGGGTTTGTATGCCAGTCCAATCCCACAGGCCTCAGAATGACTTAAAACTATCATTGAATAAAAAGGTTAGTAACAAACAAAACAAAATGTTGTAATTAAATATCAAAATAAATCTGGACTCTAAAGGACACTCAAAAAGCTGATAACCAAAGGGGTCTACAGGTAGTCCTCGACTTACAATTCATTTAGTGATTGCTTGAAGTTATGTCACTGAAAAAAGTCACTTATGACTGTTTTTCACACTTATGACCCTTGCAGCATCCCTATGGTCACATGATCAAAATTTGGACGCTTGACAACATTTATGACAGTTGTAGTGTCCCGGAATCATGTGATCATTTTTTGTGACCTTCTGACAAGCAAAGCCAATGGGGAAGCTAGATTCACTTAACAATCACCTTAACAACTGCAATGATTCCCTTAACAAATGTGGCAAGAAAGGTCATAAAATGGGGGGGGGTTTCACTTAACAACTGTTTCACGTAGCAATAGAAATGCTGGGCTGAATTGTGGTCCTAAGTCAAGGACTGCCTGTACTTTTAATATCTCTTCAGCCCCCGAAGTTCTATAGAAAAGATATGTTTTAAAGCAGGGGTCTCCAACCTTGGCAACTTTAAGACTTGTGAACTTCAACTCCCAGAGCTCTGGGAGTTGAAGTCCACAAGTCTTAAAGTTGCCAAGGTTGGAGACCCCTGTTTTAAAGGCCATCTCCTCAAGACTGGCCAATGTTCACACCAATGTAGTTGTTTTTAATCCCAGGCAAAACTCTCCTAATTTGACCAAAATGTTTTAATTTACTATTTTTCAATTGTTATGATTTTTTAATGAAAAATCTTTCAAGAATGTACCGTAAATTATTTTGAAATTGTTTTAGGTAAATGATTTTGCAGATGTTTCAAATCAATCAAAATAAAACAGAACATGAATAATTAGGTCCAATATTGATGAATTTATCTAGGATTCTTACTAATGGCCAAGAGTTCATTTCTGATAGTGGATCACAGGTTACATTCTGCTTTGCTTTTTGCCAATAACTGATGTCCACGTTAACCAACTTTGCTACTCTCAAAAAAGCTTTAAAAATTGGATCTGATTCAGTTACTATCATTCCCTAGGAAGTCCCAAGGCTGTAAGCCAGGTTGGAAAGCAAACATTAAAAATCATATAAGAAAGCAATGCAATCTATTTCCATACAATTGCAAGAAAACATATATATATATATATATATATATATATATATATATTGTCCAAATGGATTGTNCTCTCAAAAAAGCTTTAAAAATTGGATCTGATTCAGTTACTATCATTCCCTAGGAAGTCCCAAGGCTGTAAGCCAGGTTGGAAAGCAAACATTAAAAATCATATAAGAAAGCAATGCAATCTATTTCCATACAATTGCAAGAAAACATATATATATATATATATATATATATATATATATATTGTCCAAATGGATTGT
>QLTV01003654.1:5000806-5017908 GCA_003457575.1 Thermophis baileyi
CCTTGTAAGATTTCTTAAAAAAGGAAGAAGAGGAAAGGTGCCCAAGAAAGAAAGGGGGTGGAAATCCCTCCTCCATGGATTAGCAGTGAAAGGAAAGTTGAGGCAGAGGAGGTTTTACCTCAATACGATGGATTATACTGGCTGAGAAGGATAAAAGATTAAGGGTGGTTTCTTTTCTTCTTCAAGAAAAGTGAAATAAAATCCAGAACAAGTTGAAAGCTGAGGAGTAAAAAGTGCTGATGGAACAGAGAAAGCTGACATCTTGAATAAGATCTGAAGGCTGAATAGTGCTAAGAGGGAGAAGGGAGACACCTACTGGCTGAGAAGAAAATAGACACAGAAATAAAATAAAATAAAATAAAATAAAATAATAATAAAATAATATAATATAATAAAATAATATAATAAAATAATAAAATAAAATAATAAAATAAAATAAAATAAAATAAAATAATAAAAAAATAAAATAAAATAAAATCCCAAGAGTTCCTAGGAAATAAGTGCAAAGCTTCACCTTAGAGCTTTGAATCCACCATTCATGGCCACATCCTGAGGACACCAATGGCAGGGAACAAATTAAAACAAATTAAAACACAATGGCAAGAGTAGAATAAATCTGCATGTTTCTCCCCTCCCTTCTCCCCCATTGCATGTCATTAAAACTCTATGGAGAGAAGAAACTGAACTGTGTATTAGGAATAGAGTACTTTATTTTAAAGGTCTATGAACTGCAACTGTACATGGATACCATATACTTAAAAATGAAATTGGTACAGTATAAAAGAAATATTATACATTAATGGCAATGCAATACCTGCATCCTTTATCATTCTTATGCCAATATTTGTCAGCACAAGGATGTCATAAACAGAAAAATACATACTATGATATGATATGCAGAACAGAATAATAAGCAACAGAGATAACTTTCCACACATTAAAATCTTTACCATCAGTTGGAAATCACAAAAGACCCACCAAACTGTATTAATAAGCAGAGGAAACTCTGTATTAGAGAGAGAAAGAGAGGGGGGAGCTTAAATAAAGACAACACATGCTGGTATTTCTCAAACTTGGCAGCTTTAAGATGGGTCGACTTCAATTCCCAGTATGCTGGCTGAAAATTCTGGGAGTTGAAGTCCACTCATCTTAAAGCTGCCAAGCTTGAAAATACACTGCCATATGCTCAACTGAGCAAGGGATGAATATTGCTCTAGAAGCCTGGAGAACTGGAGTTGCAAGGGAGAAAGTGATCTGGACCATCTTGCCACAACCATTAAAAGCTAAGTGCTGCACAAGATTCAGGTAGTCAACATTTCCAGAACTCCTTGTGACTACTAGTTCTGCAAGATGCATATGAGGCCAGCCTTTCTATTAGATAGCATACAGTAATTTCAGGAGGCACTTTGGGATTGTCTCTATGTGAACAGAAACAGACAGATATAAACGGGGATGGGGTGGGAGACAACACAGCAAAAAATGTGAAATATTGTGGCTATGTGAAGAATTATAGGTGGTTCCCTCATCCAATCTCAAAGTGCAATACTTCTTCCATTATTTTTTCAAAAACCAGTATTATTTGTTGTTCTTGTTCCACAATCCAAAACATGTGCATAACTCATATGAAATAAACATTTCCCCCCCAGCACCTGCACTGTTTTTAATAGAGTTTCTTTAATGAACATGTCAGCCCCTACAGCAGAGCACAGATAATTGTCTCTTTAACAGATATATTTTAATGAGCAATGTAAGTGACCTGTAGCATTATTATAGAAATCCCAAATCCTAAACCAGATCTATTGAATTAGATGGCTAAATGCAGGGGAAATAGAGTTGATTTCATAATTGTTTGGCAAATTTCCAATGGAGAACAGTTTGAGAATCTGTAGTGGAAAGAACAGGTCAGGGATCCAGAGTAACTCAAAGTCTGAAATCTGTAAAGTGATGACCATCCTCAATTTTCATCTGAGTGGCAAAACTTCTTAAACTATACAAGTTGGATTCAATCCAGATTCAAGAGGGCAAACAATATACACAATCACGCAGTGGACGCAAGGATCAACAGTCATTAGTCTTTTCCACTTTAGAAACAACAACTTCTCTTATTTTTAAGTTGCACTGGCAAGTCTAGAGCCTTCTTTTTTAATTGGTCTTCCTGAGTTTTCATCAACCTATTATAAATACAGAAACAAATAGTCTGTAGACTGTTTTGCATACTATATTTTCCAATATTTCTGAGACCATTTGAAGTAACAGGTCTCTTTCATGCAGTCTCCCCTTAAACAAAAAGTATACAGTACTGAAGTTCACACACATTCTCCCCTTTAATAAAAATAGCCTAGCTTTAGTCAATCTTGACACTATGGGTATAACTGACATCATTGTATTCCACAATGAATATTCAACAAAGTTTCGGTAGGAGATAACCAGATAGAGCCCGATGGAGGGGTCAAGTACGTCATCAGTCTTGAGTCCCTTTGCACCCACAAAAGATCTAAGTCCAGCCCACCTTGAATTCCGTTGACTCTTATCTACCACCAATTTGCCTTGAGCGTTAGTAGTTCAGATTCTTATAGAGAGTGTTAACATGCAATAAACTTTTATTCATTCATTATTTCCTGATATTTTTGCCCTTGACAATTTCACTAATTCATTCACTGCTTAGGAAGATCTCTGCTGCTGTTGGTTTTTGAATGAGAAATGTATGAATTTTAGAGCTGGCACTAATTACTCACCTGACTAACTGTACTATGGATTCTGTGACATTGTAACCTGAAGCAGCACTGCATTCATAAAATGGAAGCCCATACACCTAGCACAAAAATGTAAGAGACAATGATGACAAGGAACACATGCTTTTTTTTTTTTTTTGAACTGACAGATTTTACACTTAAACCCCAAAACTGAATTCAACTTTCAGTCTTGCTATTTTATTTGGAAGATGCAATATATCACAGTGGACATTGTCAAATGTTTCTATTCTTGTTTTGGATGGATTGAAGTAGAGAAGTTGGGTCAAAAAAAAAAAAGGTTTTGTCATTGGCAAGTAATTTGATTGAAATGAACCCACCTGCCAATGTCAATGAAATACAGGTACAAATCCCTATCCTCCTTTTTAGCTTTTGTAGCCTGTTTTAGTGTACCATCAACATAGGCTTATACTACTAATTTTTTTCTATTTCTCCTGCAAGGAGTAAGTCTTGAACAAATGAATATAAAAGAGTTAGGGCCATGCCCAGCATTTGAACATGTTTGTTATAATTAATTTAACATTTCATCAAATAATTTATTAAATATTTTATTAATATTTTATTAAATTAATATTAAATTAATATTTAAATTAATTAAATTAATGGCAAATGTTTCCAGATAGCATCAGATTATTTTTACCAACAGTGGAAAAGTAATTAAAATGATAAGAGAAAAGCAGAGGAATGTACCTTGGCCAAGTATGTTCCATTCTCTACAGATACTCTCCGTTCCACACTACAGTCCGTTTTGTTACCGAGCAGAAGGACAACAACTCCAGCTCCAGCTCCTTCCTATGAGGAAGCACAGAATTCTTCAGATATTAAATGAAAGCAAAATGCTTTGTTAAACCTTTCAACAATAATAAAAGAAAATCTATTGGGATTAAGTTTCTTAACCGTTAAAAAACGCAGTATACTCATTTACTTGGAGATATAAAATAAGCAAGATCTACTTTTAATTGCCTATTTTTTACAACATTTAAAAAACAATGGCTAGTTTACAAATAGTTGTTTTGACAATGGTTTATTGCATAATTGTCAATGATTTGTTTCACAACCACATAAATCATAGACAATGCCAATCAAACCATTTCTATGGAGATTCTCAGTTGTCCAGGTCATGGTTGCCTCAAAGGTGCTTTTTGAAAAGGCAGCTGGATTTGTTTACTTCTTGAGGAAGATGTTACGCTTCTCATCCAAGAAACTTCTTCAGTTCTGACTGAATCATTCAAATTCATCATTCAAATAAAGTCAGAACTGAAAAAGTTTCTTGAATGAGAAGCGAAACATTTTCCTCAAGGAAAAAAACAAAATCCAGTTGCCTTTTCAAAAAGCATCTTTGAGAGACACAAATTTCAAAGTTCTGCTCCATGACTATTTTAATAATACAATTTCCAATATATATGCTTTTAAAAGATTTTGATACGGTATTATATCTATGCAGCAGCTGCTCGGTGCCATATACTTTTAGCTAAATCTCTAAACTGCATTAGAGTAACATCACAGAGATTGAGCTGCAATCCTTAATGTATTTATCAAAGCAATAAACACTGTCAGAAGCAGACTATGTAACCACACACAGCACCGACCAGTATTTTTCTACCTAAATTGTTTCAAATTTCTAAGAATCAAGATCAAAATTAAAAAACTGAGATTAAACAACAGTGGAACATAGCTGTTTATTGTTTACCTGGACACAGTTCAGCCAGTACCGCACATCTTTAAAACTGTATTCTGAGGTGATGTCATACATCAAAACAACTCCATCAGCCTTTCGGAAAAACTGCTTGGTGACACTGTGATATCTGTCAGGAAACATGTGTTATTTTTTCACAAACATGTGTGTGCTTACTGTACATACGTGTGTTCATACTATACATACTGATTCATGTGCATGATTATGTATGATAAAAAATTAAAATTTATCATACATTTTCTTTTCAATTTCTTGAAACCTAATTTACTTTAACAATTGAAATGTGTTTTAAATAGAAGGGAAAAGGTCTTTAGAGTTTATATGTTGCTTAATATATTTAATATGTTGTTATTGTTAGGAATAGAGCAACATGGTGGCCTAGTGGTAAAGATGCTTGCCTCCCATTCGGAAGGTTGAGGGTTCAATCCTAGGTAGAGGCAGATATTTCTCTCCTAGGGCCCAAAGGAAAAATATCTGCTGTGAACTCTGCATGGCATCAGGAAGGGCATCCAGCCAGTAAATGCTCGGCTCCATCCAGTCCCCCCCGACTCTACCCCAAATTAAGGGATTACAGGGTTATAAAAAGGGAGTTTTGCTGTTATGTATGCATATATGCATGTATGCATATATGCACATACTATGACTATGACATACAATATCTTTTAAAGTACACAAAGCTACAAATTTCATAAACTATACCAGACAATTATTTTAGGATGGATGGATAGATAATTTCTGAATCACAGAATGTAAGTATTCTGCTACATTGGTCAGGGCCTCATAAGTACTGTGAGTAACACTATTCTGGAGACCCCACTTTAACAAAGATTGTTAAAAAGAAGAATAAGAGTACAAGAATGACCAAGGCCCTGAAACTAAATCTTGTACAGGTAGTCCTGAACTTATGACAATAGAGAAAATAGAGAATTTTGGTTGTTAAGCAAATCATCACATGACCGGATCCAATTTTGCAACCATCTTTACTGTGGTTATTAATAAACCAATGTGGTTGTTAAGCAAATCACATAGTCATTAGGTCAATCACTCAGTCATAAAGTGAACTGAGATTTTGCTTATCGGAAACCAGCTGAGACATTCACAAATCACAATCATGTGACCACAAGACAAATGTTGTAAATGCATGCCAGTTGCCAAGCACCCGAATTGAGATCGTGTGGGCCGCAAGGATAGTGCAATGGTTGTAACTTTGAGGACGCGCTGTTAGTCACTTTATCCAAGGCCATGGGCACCATTGTTAAACAAGCAGTCCTTAAGCCGAGGACTACCTGTAAAAAGGGATTGAGGAATGGGTATGTTTATCCTTGAGATAAGGGAGTTATGGTTGCACTTTTCAACCACTTGATAAAGAGCCTCTATCCCGCAAAGAAAGACATAGAACAATGACCTTAAATTACAAAAAGACTCATGGGATACAGTGTTAGAAAAATCTTCAAAAGGTAACGACAGTTCAACATTGGAACTAATTACCTGGAGAGACAAATGCGTTTTTATGATATGTTCATATAAAGGTTAGACAGCCTTTTGTCAGAAATGCTACAATCTGGCTTCTTACATTGATTAAGCAATTGCACTGAATGGCTGAAATGACGTGAACGGTTGCATGAATGATCTGCTGATGGGAGTTTCCCTTCAATAACAGAATTTGCAGTTATAAAGCCATGCAACAGTTCTGGGAACAAACATTATCCATCCACATTAATCACACCGGTCCAAAGTCAGTCTCTCGACATTTTGTCCTTATTTCTGCAGCCTTTATACTACCTTTCTTGCCCAGCTGTGTCCCACAGACGTAAAGCAAAGCATTTGCTATCCAAAATCAGGTTTTTGATCCGATAGTCCATTCCTACAGAATACAATGCAATCATTTACAATAGAATTCAGGTCAAGCCTCAAGCTGGCTCAAACAAAACAAAACAAAACAAAAATCCTGAGGAATGCAAGCAGGAATTTTACAGATAGCAGTAGAATATTGAAGATCAATCATTTTGCAGGTGTTAATAAAATCAAAGTTTTACCTAGCATTGCTATTTGCAGGCAGAGAATGACTTTGGATTGTCTTTCATGTTAACTATACCATTAAAAAGAAAAGAAATGGAAGCTTATGCAAAATCCTCCTAGGAGAAATGAGATAATGTAAAGAAGATACACATCCTGCCTATGTTTTCCTTTAAAAGTGTGTACAGTTCAACTTAAAGCATGGTTGTGCAGTCGTATTATAATACAAGGAAGGAACAGTATTAGATATACAGAAGAAAAAAATAATGTTTTCCATTATTTATCAGAAGTCTTAAGTAACAAAAGTGCCAGGACAAAAGGAATTCACTCTCTTGGTGCATTATTTATATAGCACATCCTGGCACTTAAAAGGGCCACGTTGGTTGGAAGATGCCTCCAGTATACAAAAAGCTAATTATCTCCAAAAGGGAGAGAGGCAGTAGGAAGCGGAATGGGACAACTCGCCAACTCGCCAGGACCAACTTGCCACAGTCAACTTGCCACGGCCAACTCATGTGGAACAACTCACCACAGGACAACTTGCTGCAGGACAATTCAACAATTCAATTTAATTATTTTTAAAAAATTAAAAAAATATTTTAATTTTTTTCATTCACATTTCATTTTGTCCTTCTTTTGGGTTCATTTTGTTAATGATTCTATTCCACTGTCTCTTCGATATTGGTGAAACTCTTGTCCCGCAGCAAGTTGGCTATGGCAAGTTGTCCTGCGGTGAGTCAGCCACGGCGAGTTGGTTGCAGCAAGTTGGCCGTGGCGAGTTGGCCGTGGCGAGATGGAAGTAGAACTAGCATTAATAGTAGGTGGTATTCAGTACAAACCAAGGGCTTCCAATTCAGAAAGAGTTACCTCTTTGTACGCATAACATGAGCCCATTTTTAAAAAAAAAAAATCCCAAGAAATCTGTTTTCCTTCAAGATATTGAAGGAGTTGTTTAGCTCCATATAGCTAAAATGTTTATCTTTTCTTTTTTAAAAAAATTCTACTTTGTTATAGAATAGTTCCAGCTAAAAGTTATTTGCATCCTCTTGGGTTACATTTGAATAACAATAAAAACAACTATTATTATTGCTGTTATTAATGTAATATTACATTAAAATGACACTTGCTGTCATTTATTGGTCATCTGGATTTCTGTAACCCAAATCTGATAGTTCTATTAAAAGAGGCCTAAGTCAAAGCAAAATCAAAGAAACAAAAAAACCAAAACCAGACTTTTCAAAAGTAAAAACCTATATATTTTGACATGATTTTCAAGCACAATTCATACCTATAGTTGCAGTCACTTTTGCTTCAAAAGAATCATTTTGCAACTTGTTTAAAAAGGAAGTTTTGCCAACATTAGAGTCTCCTACAAATAGCACATTATAAAAGTGATCTGGATGAGAATACAGAATGGCCGTGTCTTTAGAAGTTTCTTTATTCATTTGGCAATCACAAACTTCTGTTCTAACACTGGTTTCTTCATTAAATTCTGCACTGACCTCTTGATTCTTCTTACACTCAGATGGACCAATCCATCTTTCTCTTCTGACTTCTGACGAGTACATCTTTAGTCTTTCAGCAAGTTCTGTGTGCATTCCTGGTCCAAACATATTCTGCAATTGACTGTTTGGATTATGCCCTGCAGGTAACTTGGGTAGAGCCACCTTGGCCAGAAAATACTCTGATGGCACATTTTTCAGTAGAGGATGTTGAGTCTGAGATACCTTTCTATCTAGAATTTTCATTTTTGCAGACTGGTTTGCCACACCTTCTTCAGTGGATAATTGTGGAACCTGAATGGTATCATTGTGTTTTAAAACTTTCTTCTTATGTTCAGGTTGGGTTTCACCTTCTAAAAGTAGAATCCCACTTTCAATTGGGCTTTTCTTGTAGTCACTGACCTGTATTGCCAAGTCAGAATAAACAAAAGGTTGAATCATGGAAGCAAACCTTTCTCTCAGTGTAGGCTCTGTAGTTTTGACTTCCTTTCTGATTTTAGAAAAATTAGCTCTCTTCATTTCCAGATCTCTGACTTGTACACGAACTGGTACTTCTCTAAAATGACCTCCTGCTTCTGATATAGCCACTTCAGAAATTCTATTTTGTATGGTTTTGTTTGTTGAGCATTCTTTTATTGGAGACAGAGGCATTATATTTTGCTGAGAATTTTCATGATATTTAATACGATCCAAGGGCTCTTGTTGAAAACCAAAATCGTCTATTTCTTGATAATGGGATCCAGACATTTTGTTCTGTGCTGCAATAGCCTCATTCAACTCTTTAAACAAAGAATTTGTATCTGAAGGCTCCTGTGGAAAGTATTGCTCTTCATCTACAAAAGGCTCTATCAAAGGATCCTCTTCAGTGGAAATCACTCTTCTACCGGATTCTACATCTGCTTCAGTCGTTGATGTCACATCATCAGATGTCCTGTCATATCATTAACAATACAAAGAAAAAGAAATGAGTGCTCCTAAGGACACAGACCCTAGAGCTCACTGAATTCTAGTGACACAAAAGTACCTACCAGGAATATGGGGTTCCTACATGTATTAAATATCCTTTAGCTTGTCCATTATTAAATGAGTCCAGGTTCCACTCCACCTTGCCATAATGGTACAGGTAGTCCTTGAGTTACAATGAAAATTGGGACCAAAATTTCAATCACTAAATGATGCAGCTATTCTGTTCTGTTCAGCTGTAAAGCACAATGTCACATGGCCCCATCCCTTAGCAATGGCAATCCCTGGCACATCATTAAGAGAAGTTCCTGGGTCATTAAGCAAGCACCAGCTTACAACTTTCTGCCTGTTTTCAACAACCAAAATCAGTGGGGAATCCTGTAGGAAGTTACAAGTCCCAGGCAGCTCAAAAGCAGGCCAGCGGGCAGGTAAGTGGGTGCTGTCAGGTGGGAGAAGGAGCAAGGGGGAGTATGAATAGCAGGGGATGCATGGCACAAGTGGAGGGGTGTTTGGGGTGGCTGCTGATCGGTGGGAGAGGCTACACAAGAGTGCATATGTGGCAGGGGAGGCATGAGGCAAGCACAAGGCTCAGGGAAGATGAGTGAAGGTGCATGAGTACCTGGGGAAGCACAATGTGAACATGAGGCTCAGAGAGGATATGTGGGTGGCTTGCAAGGCTCAAGAGCAGAAGGTTGGGAGAAGGTAGGTAGGAGAGGGAGACTTCTCCGAGCAACTTGCAATCATTCCTTCCGGCTTCTCCATTGACTTTGTTTGTGGGGAAACAGCAGGGAAGGTCACAAATGGCAATCACATGACTTTGAGGACCAGCCATAATTACTTGTTCAGCTCTGCCATAACTTCAAATCAGGGGTGGGTTCCAACTTACCTCGCTGCCGGTTCGCTCCCTCCCGCGCCGCGTGGGCACGCTTTGCGCACGCGCACATGCGTAACAAAAAATCCCCTCCCCCAAAAAAACAAAGCCAAAAAAAAGATGGCGACCACATGCACAGTGCTGGAAGTCGGCTTCTGCGCATGCTCAGAAGAAAAAATAAATAAATAAAAATTCCAAAAAAAATTCCAAAAAAAATTCAAAAAAATTCAAAAAAAAGATGGCGGCCCCCACGGACCAGCACCGACCGATCCGGTTTGGTGATGTAATCATGATGTCACCAGCGGGTCACTACCAGTTTGGGCGAACCGGTCCGAACCGGGAGGAACCCACCCCTGCTTCAAATGATTGTTGAACAAATGGTTGTTAACCAAGGAATATCTGCAGTTATCCTTATTAGTATTGGGGGATGGGGGTGGGAATGGCTTCTACTTTTTACCAGTAGCAGCAGTAGTAATAAGTTTAGAGCCCAGTTCATCAAGTATTTTCAGTACTGAAGGTAGATATTGACTTCTGCAGAAGACTCGTTTGATTAAAAGAAGTTTTCTTTAAGGGTTTTTTGGTCTGTTATAAAGCACAGTCTGAATCGCTTTTTTCTTTGTTCTCTAGCACATGAGTTAATGGATAATGGAGGCTCAGAATTCAAATTGGGTTTTAAGTTCTTGAATACACCTGTCACTTCACTCTTGCCTTAGAAGCTCCTGACCCCACCTATACAGGAAACTATTCCTTTCCCTTCTATCCTATCTTTATATAAAAGCTGTTATAGATGTGTTTTGACCCTTACTGTTGTATAGAGCTATCCATTTTATCCTCATTCAGAATATATTCCATGTTCACCTCCTGTGGAGAGAAGATCATCTCATCTAAATTCACAGGATCCTTAGAGAAGGAAGAAAGGCAAGAAGAAAAATATTTAAGATTAATTCTGTATTTAGTTTGGGGGAAAATGCTATTCAGCATGATCTACTACTGTGACTTTCCCAATTTCTAAAGAGACAATTCTGCAGCTTTTTTTAATTTTTTGATGTGACAGGAACCAGTGGGGAACAAAGGCAAAAAAGCACAGCTCAAGGACTTTAAGAGCACAGCAGCAATATAATCTTCCACTGAATCAAAGTGTTTCACATGCATTCCTTTCTCCAGCAAGTGAATCAAACTTTTAAACCTTACTATCATTTATAAGAAAATAGCATAAAAGAAAATTATTTATTCTCCAAGCTCTTCTATCAGAAGCAATTCCTATAAGGAAATACTTAACGTCTTCAGTGGGACATTTCATTTCTCTGCAACATACTTTGGATTTGTTGAAGATTCTTTATTAAGGCTTAAAAATCACCCATGAAACTAGAAATAAATATCATACTATCAGATTAAATTTACTTGCTGATGACTACGTATATCAGGGGTGGGTTCCAACTTACCTCTCTGCTGGTTCGCTCCCTCCCGCGCCACGTGGGCACGCCTCATGGGCGTGCGCGCGCTTCACGCGTGCGCACATGCGCAGTAACAAAAAATCCAAAAAAAATAAAAAAATAAAAAAAACAAAGCCGAAAAAAAGATGGCGACCGCATGTACAGTGCCAGAAGTCGGCTTCTGCACATGCTCAGAAGGAAAAAAAAATTCAATTTTTTTTTAAAAAAAATTTAAAAAAAAAGATGGCGGCCCCCACGGACCGGCACCGACCGATCCGGTTCGGTGACATCGTGACGTCACCAGCGGGCCGCTTCCAGTTCGGGAGAACTGGTCCGAACCGGGAGGAACCCACCCCTGATGTATGTATAGGAGTGAAAATCATTTTGGAAATAATAAATGAAACCATGAAGTATCCCCATGTGCAGAATTTCTAAAAAGTAGCACAGCAGTAGGGAAAATCAAGTAAAATAAATGACTTTTTGAACTTTATTGTAACTTTAATCTTTAAACTTTATTGATTACAGCTACCAAAGGTAGGCATAGCATAAGGTTAGATATGTACTTTTTTTAACTACAGTTTTATTTTAAAAAATAAAATAGCTAAACAACATTCTGTATACCCGATGAATTAATTGTAGTCCATGAAAGCTTAATGGAAGAAATAAATGTGTTAATCTTTAAACTTTTAAGAGCTCTTAAAGAGATATTGCTATGGATGCTCCACTAAGATTGGAGTTGTTTTATATGACTTTTTTAAAAAAATTGTTAGCTATTAAAAGACTTCGGAAGTCAGCAATGTAGAAGTTACATTAATAAAATGTACTTGGTTTTTTTCTGTTTTTCCTTCTTTTTCTGAGAAAAGCTGTTACCCATCCATCTACCTCGATCACTGAATCAATCTTATGCAGTTTATACAGAATAATTAACTTACAAGGTAATCCATTCTGCTTCTAATCAAAGGACACAAAGCAAACAGTGACTCACATAGAAACGCAGGAAATGAGGCTTTGTGAAAGCAGAAGTTGTGTCCTATTAAATTCAATGACCAAATAAACCTTAGATATTATCAGAAAGCTATCTCCAGTATTAATTCAGAAGAAAATGTTGGTGTCAGCAATGAGCAAATAGTACCTGCGCAGAGTGAGGATCCTTGCTGGTGTCTCCCTCCATTTCTGTGTCTCTGCAAAGAGAAGAAGGAACATAGCACAGAATTTTCCATTTCTTCCATGCACCTTTGTGAATTGCTTCAGTGGAGATATACACCTGATAGCAGGAATACAGTCAAAACTAATAAAATAATGTGTACAGAGGATGGAAATACAAATGATGGTGCAAAGAGAAATGGCTGTGTTCTCTCAAGGGGTCAAGGAAAAGAGAATAATCACCCGGCATCCCTAATAAAGGTTTTTCATAAACAGAACAGCCTTTGAATATTTATTTCAATAGCAATAGCAATAGCAGTTAGATTTATATACCGCTTCATAGTGCTTTTACAGCCCTCTCTAAGTCAGCGGTTCTCAACCTGTGGGTTGCGATCCCTTTGGGGGTCGAACGACCATTTCACAGGGGTCGCCGCGCGCGTTAGCCCGCCATTTTGGTGCCACCGTCACTGCAGGGGTGAAAAGGTCCCGGTTCCGCCGTGCCTGCAGGTCGCCGGACAGCTGGTAGCCCGGACGCCGCCATTTGGGTTCGTCTACCCTCTGCGCATGTGCAGAATGCTTTGCGCATGCGCAGAATGTAAAAGAACGCAAATGGGGGGGGGTGGGCGGGTGGGACATTGATTTTGTTGTTGTCTTGGGTGACAGGTGCTCAGGTATGAAAATGTGCCGCTCAAACACTATACTTTTCCGCACACACTGAAAAAAACTTAGAGGGAACATTGGTGGCAGGGCGGGGTCGCGGGGGGGTCGCGGCATTAGAAAGGTTGAGAACCACTGCTCTAAGTGGTTTACAGAGTCAGCATATTGCCCCCAACAATCTGGGTCCTCATTTTACCCACCTCGGAAGGATGGAAGGCTGAGTCAACCTTGAGCCGGTGAGACTTGAACCGCCGAACTGCAGCTAGCTGTCAGCTGAAGTAGCCTGCAGTGCTGCACTCTAACCACTGCGCCACCTCGGCTCAGTAGAGACGTGTTAAGAGTACTACTACAATTAAAATGCTCTTTCTCCTGCCATAACTCCACATGCTTATCCCACCTTTTTGTGCAAAATTATTGGGGAATGAAATTGAGCTGTTCTATGCTTACCAAGTTACCATGGTGCCCGTGGAGCAAATTAATAGATATTGATGGGAGTGGGTGTTTTAATGAGGCAAGCACTTGTCCAGATGGGAAAAAACCACAAGCATTTCCATTAGGTAAGAATGCTTCATTCAGTCCTGCAAATAATCAGTCTGTTTTCTGCGCACCTTAGCCTTTCTTCCAATGATGGAACTCAAAGAGATGTGTGTTTGTTTTTCACATTGTTTGTCAGGAGTACAGAATATACGTCCATGCAAATTTTATGGACAAAATAGTGAGAATAGAGATACTTCCACTTCACTATTGCTTCAGTTCATTTCCTCCAAGAAATTTGAAAATGACCTTTCATTGTTTTCCCTTCTACCCACTAAAAAATCCTGAGAACAGAAAGCAAAAATCATTGTCCTGTCCTGAGTTGTTAAAAATCCTGCTGCAGCAGCAGCAGCAAGGAAAAAAGCCATCTCAAATCTTCCACACTTTTGCACACACTTGATCTCCTGCCAAGTGGTGTAGCATGATCGGGTACAGAGCCAATCCAGGAGCAGCAGCAGCACAAAAAAAAAACCACCACCACCACCCCAACCTCACAAACTTCATGTGGGAGTGTCAGCATAAAACAAAAATTAATAGTGAATAAAACATTGTGGTGATATCAAAATGCTCAAAAAAGTTTGGAAGACCTTCCCCCACAAGGGTATCACATAGGCAATAAACTGACCTGTAGCAGTGTGTTTTGCCTAAGAGAGTAGATCTTAAAAAGAGACTTGGATTATCAATTTATGGTCTAGACCAGAGGTGTCAAACTCGCGTCATCACGTTGTTGTCATGTGACGTATCACAATTTTCCCCCCTTTGCTAAAATGGGGGTGGGCGTGGCCAGCGCATGACACATCCGGCCTGTGGGCCGCGAGTTTGACACCCCTGGTCTAGACTCTAACCCTCAGCAACTTTAAGATAGGTGGATTGATACTCCTAGAAATCTCCTGCATGGAGTCCACCCATCTTAAGTTGCTGAGGTTCAGAAACTGGTCTAGTCCAGCCTATCAGTCTTTTTATCCTGTAGGAACCCTCAAATAAAATCCGAGACCTTTCAAGTCTCAAAGAAGCCCTGCATAAACATTGCAAACATACAAAAAGTTCCAACACAATTCACTTCTAACCTATACAATCCATGGTTTTACAACATTTACAAAAACAGAACCAAAGTGGCAGGTGGGCAGCTGAGTCGAGGCAAGTAAAAATTCCCACCATTGCAAACATTAGCATTATGTGGCAAAACAATTTTTTTTTTTTTAGAAAATCACAATCTATCATGGAATCCCAGTTGACAAAAGCTGCTTTAAAGATGAGAGCAAAAGTCCCTTTGTGTCATTTGGCCACAAAGTATGTGGGGATCAGTATTAGAATCATCAGGTTTTTATTTAATGTGGAGCTTTTGAACAAAAGCAGTCTCAGATTTGCTGCTGGGCCTAGGCAACAAGGACCAGGGCTCTGAATCATTTTCCTAGCCCAGTGAAGTGCAAAGAAGAGGGGGAAATCATTTAACAGAAACCAAATAAAAAACAAGGGTGGGAGATGGCCTCAAAACTGATGATGATGCTCAACAGAGCGAAAAGATACTGTTCTGACCTAGGCTTCCTTAGAAAGCATGAAGCAGAGTCTTAGTCCTGGCAAAACCTCTTTTATTTACACGACTATGAATTCCTTTCATTCACAGTCCGCAAGGCTTGGCAAACAGTCTTTCAGAGGAATATTTATCAACACAAACCTTATCTCACTTGGAACACTGCCAGAAAACTAGTTTCCAAACGCAGGGCAAGGCAAAACTTGGCACAGAGTCTATTAGAGTCACAAACAGAACTTTCCACTCTTGAAACGACCGAACGAACTAATTGTTTCCTGCAAAAGCCCATGCTCCGTTCGCTCCTCTTTTATGTCCTATGGGAGAGGCCAATCATCTCCAAGGTGTGGCTTTACTCCCAAGTCGACCCTGCTTTCTTAGTTGTTCTTGTCTTCTGGCAGCTCTGCGCATGCGCACACTGGGAACAGGCTCCAGCTGTTCCTCTGCCTCGCTGATGTCTGACTCCGGAGGCAGCTGATAACTGCCAGATGGCCTTGGCCCCCTCTCTGCCTCCGACACAGAGCCCTCGTCCGAGCCTTCCCCAGCCTCCAGGATTGGCCCATGTTCCTCCCCAACCTCCTCACTGTCCGAATCTGTTGCCAGCTCTGCTGGCCGCTGGCGGGCCACAACAGATACAGGCATCATATAGCATGAGTGGTCAGTGCACTGTGCATAGAACATACCGGTAGAACATAGAATAATAGAGTTGGAAGGGACCTTGGAGGTCTTCTAATCCAACACCCTGCTAGAGCAGGAGACCTATACCATTTCATGGTTGTCCAGTGTCTTTTTGAAAGCATTTGGGACCAACTGAAATGTGCAGATCTTCTTCCAAGGCAACCACCCATACAATTATTAGGACTCACCTGTCTTCACTGTACAGTTGGGATATTCTATCCTTCATGACATCCAGGCACCTTTCAGTCTTTTGAAGCTGATGGAGGGTTTGCTGGAGCTGATTTTCAAGGCTGCTCTTGATTTGTTGCAGCTGCTGGGTTTGGGTGCTGGTCACCAGTTGTTTCTCCCTGAGACTGAGCAACTGAGTTTCAAGCTGAGAAATAAGAAAAATCCAGTAGAGCAGTAGAACAGTTTAGTCTGGTGGTTAAGGCACAAGAAAACTGAGACCAGAAAACTGAGAGTCCTAATCCCAACTTAGCCATGGAAGCCGACTGGGTGACTTTGGGCCAGTCATTCTCTCTCAGCCCAACCACTATTGTTGTGGGGCAAATAAAAGAAGGAAGAAGTATTATGTCTGCTGCTTTGAATTATTGAAAAAACATAATAAAGGCAGAATATAATTCTTTAGTTGGCTCCAGAGGTAGAAATAGAAGGAAGGCCAGGGACGCTGCCATCTTGGGCTCTTCTTACAAGAGAAACCCGATAGTCTGGTGGTGGTGAACCCAGATGGGACCTAGTTTGCTTAGGGCTGAAGGCTTGGGGGAGGATGGCAAAGTTAACGAAACAGCTGGCACCTTTCCACTCTCCCCCCAGGAGCCTCGTGTCCACCATGAGCTATTGTGATGCCGCCTTGTCCTGCCCAACTCACAATTGCATGTGCCAGCCTGAGCTGGGAATAGATGGCAAGTGAATGGCAGAGAAATGAGAGGTGTGGGGGGGAGGGGGTGTTCGGCTGCTATCCTGGTGGCACTTGCAACTTCTGTGGCTTCTCACTTCTTTTTCACCTTCTGAACCTCTTCAGTGGTTGTGGAGCAGGGGCAGGGAAAAAGCGGATTTGTTATTCCCCCACTGGCCTTTCTCCTGCCCATCCACCTTTCATAACCATTTGTCCGGTAGGCTGTTCTGCAACTGAATGTTTTAAGTCTCCCAGATCAGCATCTGGGTTGGAAAAAAACCAGATGGCGCTCCACCCATTTGAAATAACATTGACCCCCTCCACACACATACACACTTTTTTAAAGTAAAATGTCCTGTGCAATTAAAAACTGGGAAATGGCAAAAACTGAGCAGATTTCATCTTTTCTCACAAACAAAGAAATCGAGGGTGGGGA
>QLTV01003654.1:5021521-5056592 GCA_003457575.1 Thermophis baileyi
CTTCTGTGAGAGCAAAAGCAAAACTGAAACTCCTCTGCTTGTGTTTTGCATTTGGATCAGATTTCTTTTCAGGTGGGGAGGGGGGAGTAGAACTCCTTAGCATCAGAGCTTGTTAATATTAATGTAAGAAATACTCATGCTGCGATGGTCATTTTGAAAAATCCTTTCTTAGTGAGCACCTAGAAGCCAAGAGGAACATACGTGGCAAATTTCAAGTTTGTAGGCTTTACGGTTCTGGAGATTTCGTGATTAATGCGTGAGTGGTTTTCGCTTTTATATATATATAAGATAAGATGAATCAGTTGCCAAGTGTCTAAATTTTTATCACATGACCATGAGGATGTTGCAAGGGTTGTAACTGTGAAAAAATGTCATAAGTCACTTTTTTCAGTGCTGTTGTAAATTTGAACAGTCACTAAATGAACGGTCTTAAGTCAAGGACTACCTGTTTTATAGCCAGATACTTTATGTGGCCCTTTCCTTCTAATTTGAAAGGGGAAAAAATGAAAGAAACTAATACACAAATACATATTTAAAAGAACATAGAAAAAAAGGGAAAGGGAGGGACCCTATAAACAACATAATACAAGTACCTAAGTAACAAATTTGTGCTCCTCCTAGGAACATGTCTGCTTTAGCTAGAAGAAAAGAAGCTGGTTATGGCTTTACAGCAGGGGCGAAATTCAAATTTTTTCCTTACCGGTTCTGTGGGCGTGGCTTGGTGGGCGTGGCAGGGGAAGGATACTGCAAAATCCCCATTCCCAACCCACTCCGGGGCCAGCCAGAGGTGGTATTTGCTGGTTCTCCAAACTACTCAAAATTTCCGCTACCGGTTCTCCAGAACCTGTCAGAACCTGCTGAATTTCACCTCTGCTTTACAGAGTGGAAATGCAGAATGACTATTTCAGGATAAGGGAAAAGATTTGTATTTTTGTACTGTATCTTCCTACAGTACAAGAGAGGGAATCCGTAGTCTTGAGACATTACAAATTGCAATTCCCATCATGTCACTCCCTTACATGTTGAGAATTGCTACTCTCTATTCTTTTCTGCTGAATGTGAAGTTATTAAACATTTATAATACAATGCATACATTATTATAAAACCAGTGCTTCTGAAGTAGAGGCAACTCAGTTCTGAATGCCCTTCTGGAGAAAGACACTTATTCCTCTTCCATTTTTTGAATATTGGGTGCTCTGATTTTCCTGGACCTCTCATATTATACATTTATTTAATTTTTACAGCTTGCCCCAATCAAAATGCAACATAATAAAAATATAAAATTGTATACAGATATAAACCAGCCCACCAGCTCCAAGACAGACACTGTTAACAATGAAATAAGGTTGAAAGCTTGGAGGAATAGAACTATCTTAAATCTATTTTCAGGAGGAAGGAACTATTTGAAGAAAGAATCTATTTGAGGAAGGAACTTTATAAACACCTCTGGAGTTTTGAAATTCCAAAATTGGGGATGAAGGGGGAGATGACTGGCATGGAAAAGGCCTGGTATCTCACTGGATGGCCAGATTCAATTCTGCTTTTGTAGAAGAGGAAGATAAACACACCCTTCCCTCCAATTGTTATATAGGAAAGTAATTCCACATTACGATGTTGCAGGTAAATTTGGCCCAAGTTATTGAGAAAGGGCAGATTTTTCAACAAAGGATAAATCCTGAGAACTGGCATGGTCCAACTGGGCACCTACCTCATTCTGCAGTTTTTGTTTCTCCCTCTCAATTTGCTGCTCCATTTCCTCATATAGCTTCTGCACCTTCTTGTTATGATCAGATATTTGTCTAGCAGAGTGCCAATAAAAAAGATGTTAACGGATGTTTATGCACACAAAGCAACTCTTCAATTGTTACTACACTCGTTTATATTCAGTCTGCTCAGTAACTAATTTTCCAGGAGGACTGTTCTGTAACACTAGCCCAACCTCACCAGTTCCCTTAAGGTAGACAGACCAGAGGCCATTGGCATGCCCACTATTCTACTGCTATTCCTTATATTTTTCCAAAGCAGCCTTTCCCACTATAGCGATTCTCAGCTATGTTGGGATTATCACTCACAGATGTTGCAACAGTTCTGCAGAGCCCCATTTTAGAGAAAGGTATCTTAAACAAGATTGTCCATGGAGTCTCTATTTAATGATGGCTATTGTTAAAACTAGAGGGTCATATATAGTGCCAATGTGGAAAAACAATAGACCTCGTGAAAAATCTGACCTCAAGCATTTGCAGCTATCAATAATGACTTCTAATTCCCAATTATTAACTTCTTCTCTCCACTTCACCCAATTATACTTTATATGAGGAAAACTTGGCACACTAGATTGGCTACAAAACACTAATCCCTGAACTCAAAGTTCTCTAATCCCAGGTGTATCTGCTGACCTCATATAACATACTGAGCCAAATCCAAACAAACAATGCCAAGGCTTAAACCAATATGCCGGTTCAGCAGTTATGTATTAACTCTGCTAACTGTGGCTTATCTGACAAACCATAGTTCAGCAAAATATGCAGGATTTGTGAACTCAGGCTTTGTCTCTTGATAAAGATTTTTGAAGCTAAAATACCTGCCTTCTTTGCCCTCTTCTGATGTAGGCATGGTTCCTACATTATATAAAAAAACATTGCTTTATTTTAAAAGCAACAGTAGCTATAACATGCTATGCTGTATGATTTACAGATCTCATGACTATATTTTGCATATCGCACTAGTCATCAACAAATCAACTACCACAGCTTAGTATGTTATGTAATTCAGGTACCGAGGTGTTTTTTTTTCCCCCTTACAGTTCCATAGTTACTTTTCCTGGAATTGTGTTGCTTTTCCCATTTAAAAAATCTGTTAATGAAAACACATCCCATATTTCCATTTCTATACAGTGACCTACATTTTCAGTAGTAACTGTATCTTCTCTTTTTCATGCTTAGCTTCCTTGATCAAGTGTGTCATTTTAGCCAAGAACTCCTTCAGATTTCCCAGCAGATGTGGTTCTGCTTCCCAGAGCTGCACCCAGATCGTCCAGATTTCTGACTTGCTGTACAAGAGGAGAATTTATTGCTTCCTGGTCAATATTCTGGTTCAATTGCTTTTATTATTTTAGCTTATCCTAGTTCTAGCTGAACATGAATAAATCAGCATGGAAATGTGCATTAAGGCTGAAACGTTTCTATTGCCAGCATTAAAATATCCATATTTCCATATAAATTGTCTTGGAAGTGATTCATTTACAGGTAACTCACAAAAGATCTTAGGTAAATGAGATATAATAATATATATGCTAACTTGATTTCAATCACATCAATTGACAAGTGTAATGCTTGCTGCTGGTACTTGGTGTTCCACACAGCTGGAGATAACAGCTGCAAAATATGCTGTAAAGACGCATAGGGATACCTATGAAGATAAATGGGATATCTAGGGACAGAGGGCAGGAAGAGTTACATAAACAAGGAAGATATTTCTACCTATGCTAAAACAAGTAGCTAAAACTAATTTTGCTGGAAAATCAGAAACAGATTTTACACCTGATTGATGGAACTTGGGAGTTCTAGTAAACAAACAAACAAACAAAAAATAAAGTGATACAAGCCTTGTTTTTGTCTATCCTTTCTATAGTGGGTCTTTGTCCCCTGTGACGGTGCTTTATTTTACTGGTGCTTTATTTTTCAGGTGCTTAGGGAAATTTAATTTTGCATCTTCTTTAGCTAAAATTGCATGGCCAAAACCCAAGGCTTTGCTATTAGATTTCAAGGGCACAATCAAGAAATTTATAGATGTCTTGCAAAATGGATGGAGGTAAGACAGGGGTGGGTTCCTCCCGGTTCGTACTGGGTCGCCCGAACCAGTAGCGAGGCGCTGGTGACGTCATGATGGTGTCGTGGACCCGCCTTGGTCGGTGCCGGTCCGTGGGCACCGCCATTTTTTTCCGGGAATTTTTGGCGGCTTTTTTTCGTTTTGGGCTGTTTGTGCTCTGCTGCTGCTTTGGAAAGGGCCCTCCCACCCACCCCCGGGTGAAGGCTGTCCTTTATTCTTCGCCCGAAGCACAGCTGATCAGCTCCTCAGCTGTGTTTCGGGCAGATTATAGTCACTGAGCATGCGCGGACACAGAATTGCACCGGGGGAGCACACGCGCGCGTAACCCTAAGCCACGCCCACAGAGTGGTAGCGTAAATTTTCGGAACCCACCCCTGAGGTAAGATATTCATCAGCCATCTTTCCTTTAAAGCTTATGTGATCACCTATATCACCTTCCACCTTTAAGGCCCTTATATTAATTTAACCTGTTGATTTGTATCAAATCCATTTCTTTCACCCGTTCCCATTCTGCTTCCATTTAACTGTGAGAATCAGTGTGAAACATATGTAAAACTATCATATTGTTCTTACTCTTCAAAGACATTATCAGCTCCCAGTTGGTTAATGAAAGACTCAAAATGTTTTTTCTCCTCACTATTAATTTCCTCCAGGGACAAGTTTGAAGTTGCCTTCATCAAAGCTGTCTTCCTCTTCCTTTATTATCAAGATCTGTGAGCCCAAAAAATGCCCTGCAAATAAACAAATGAAATCATGCCACATACTCATGTGGCTGAGTACAGTACCATGGAGCTACTATATGAAAACTATTTAGTGCAGTGTTTCTCAATCTTAGCAAGGTTGAAGATATGTGGACTTCAACTCCTTGATCTCCATCCCCTCTAAGGCCACCTATAAGATAAAATGAAAAAAATGTGGGCAGGTGGCACAAAAGAACTGACATTTGAATTTTTATCAAGATTTCCTCATTCACTATTGAACTCCTTAATCACACTAAAACAGAGTAACTAAAAGCTTCACTTTACCTGCATATCAGATTGTGGAATATAAAACTTCTTTGCTTTCATTAATCCCAGTTCTTTTCCATAATTAAATAACCCTTCTTCTGAGATAGAATATCTTTGTAGGTTTTCACAGGGGCTTCTTCTTGCTCCCACGGACTAAGTCTAAATGTTCTGCCATTAGCCAACATTCTCTACTTGTACATGGTTGACAGGGTACAGGTGGGGAGGGTATTTATCAGGGGTGAAATCCAGCAGGTTCTAACAGGTTCTGGAGAACCGGTAGCGGAAATTTTGAGTAGTATGAAGAACCGGTAGCGGAAATTTTGAGTACTTCGGAGAACCGGCAATTACCACCTCTGACTGGCCCCAGAGTGGGGTGGGAATGGAGATTTTGCAATATCCTTCCCCCAGGAGTGGGGAGGGAATGGGGATTTTGCAGTATCCTTCCCCCAGGAGTGGGGAGGGAATGGGGATTTTGCAGTATCCTTCCCCTGGAGTGGGGTGGGAATGGAGATTTTGCAGTACCCTTCCCCTGCCACGCCCAAGCCATGCCCACCAAGCCACACCACGCCCACCAAGCCACGCCCACAGAACTGGTAGTAAAAAAAATGGATTTCACCACTGGTATTTATCCTTAATGTTTACATCCTCAGTAGCCTTATTATTTTGACATAAGAGACACGTGGCACAGTATTAATATTTAACTGCACTAACATTACACTCACGAACTTTTGTACAACAAACTAAGCCTTAGTTAATTGAAGCATAGTTTATATAACACACTGAACCACAAATTAATTTTTTCAGCTGGCTGAATTCAGATAATTCAGAACTTCAATCTGAAGAATCCCAGGGTAATTTAGGGCAGCATTTCTCAACCCCAGCAATTTCAAGAAGGGGGGGGGCTTCACATTCCAAAATTTACCAGCAGGCTACAGAATTCTGGGAGTTGAAATCCACATAATTTGAAATTGCTGAGTCATAGAAACACTGGTCTAGGGCAGGGGTGTCAAACTCACGGTCTACAGGCTGGATGCGTCACACGCTGGCCATGTCCACACCCGGTTTAGCGAAGGGGAAAAGAGTGATACGTCACGTGATGACGATGTGATGACATAAGTTTGACACCCCTGGTCTATGGGTTTTGTATAAATCCAAGCATGGGTAACCGATCAAAGTAGGTTGTTCCAGGTGTACAGTATCAGTGCATTTGCTTGTTAATTGAGACATTTTTAAATTAAACTCACTCAAAGGTTATAGGAATTAGAACCAGGAATATAGATTTACATACTTCACCATCCAGTGTGGACAGCTGCAGAAATTTCCTGATCTAGTAAACATTCCTGGGTTTTGAAGTGATTGGCTACCTAAGGCTGCCAGTAAATTTCCTGCACCTGGAAAGAAGAAAACGTCTTTCATATGAGTGATCTATTTTCTTAAGGAACTACTTTCATAATATCTGATCTCTAATTTCTAAGTTCCTGGTTCTAATTTGGCTGTTACTAAGCGCCAAGCTCAGACAATAGATCAACAATATTTATAGCCTGTAGACATTTTTATTTCCTACCCACAAAGATTTTTGTGGCTTATGATAAAATATATTTAAAATGTCCAGCTGCCAGGTGTGGGGAGGTTGTATCAAGTATATAGCTTGCAGAAAGTTCTGTGCTCAGTACCCAGCTTTTCTAGCTGATGGATCATGGAGAACTGCAAGAGGAAAAATATACTCTCTCCCCTACCATTTTTAGGGGAGAATCATAAACACTGTAAAGCAAGCTATAATACATGATTAACATAGCTTTTGAAAACAGAAATTCTCAAGAATCCATGTTTGGGTCCCAGTCCATGTAACATACTGCCAAGCTCATTCAGTTTCTGTAGCCCACCTTCCTCTCTTTCCCTCTCTCTCAAAAGTGCTGTTACCAGTTGCAGCCTAGTGAGCAACTGTCTGCCCCATAGTGTCCACATTGACAGGTATGTTCTACATGAGTTTATTACATGCCAAAAGCAAATAACCTATGCACTTTTTTTCCTACATTGGCTGCTGGAGATTTTGGGCTAACTGTATTCCAAAATCAAGTCCTGGTGCCTCTTTGGGAAAATCTTAAGAGCTACATGTGTTGTCTCTTATAGGCATTGTGTTTTATAGGCATTTTGTGCTTTTAACAACTGCCTGATGAGATTTCAGTTTGTGAAAAGAGGCACAATAAGGAAACGCCAGTGCATTTTGATATGCTGCACTTGGCTTGTTTTTTGGAAGCAACTTAGTTTTAGAGACTGGATTCACAGATGTTAAGCCATAGTTTGTTTAACTACAGGTTCTAAAATAAGTCAAGAACTTAGCTGGGTTCACTCAGTCATAAACCAGGAATTCCAATCTACTGTAACTTACTTTATGTCACATGCTAAACCAAAACCAGTCAAAACACATTGTGGCTTAAAGTTATGTGTGAACTCAGACACAATTTCTACCATTAAAATAAAATCTAACTTCAATTTAAAAAAAAAAAAAGCCTTCTCAGCCAAATCAGAAATGAAGCATAACTTGAAATTTAACCCTGGCTGAACTCATAAGAAAACTTACCTGTCAATAAAAAGACAGAGTATTTAGGGCGCTCTACGGTGCAGGATTCATCCACTTTAAGAGATGGTTCCCCTTTTTTTTTTCTCAAGAGGAAGTTAGTGCAATAGCAGAGCAGGGGGAGGTTTCATCTGCTGGTTCATTTCACCAGCTGCTCTGAACCATCAGTTTGTCATTTTCATTCTTGCTCAACCCACCTCTGGTTTAGTTAGAAAAGGACTATCCTTTTTTTTTCTTTTTTTAAGATTTAGGCGCCATTTGGCTTCAGGGCAGCTCTTCTCATGCTGGGGAATTCTGGGAGTTGAAGTCCACATGTCTTAAAGTTGTTAATGTTGAAAAACACTGCTTTAAGGGCATGCTGGAGGCTACATTTCACAAAGCAGTGAGACTAAACCCAGAACACCTAAAACTGACTTTGTTTCTTTTGCATTTAATTCAGATTAAATAACATTGGAATTATTTCCTATTATTTTATGTATGTAATCTTATATTACATTAAAAATGGCATTTGATAACTTTTAGCATTCTCTGAGGACATTCCTAAGATTCTCAGGGACCATTCATACTACTGGCATATATTGTATTTCTCAACATACCTTTTGGAGAATTTGGCTTTTTTCCACATTTAATGCAAAATTAGAAATTTGTTACACAATTACTATTTGTTGTGCTAAATGTAAGACAGAAGCTCAAAATGAAATTATTTTTCAAATCAACTCTACACAGGACATATTTCCGAGTAAGTAAAGGATGGCAACAACTTATCACAAATTCATGTCTATCTCGGTTCATGCAACTGTGACTGAGGTAGAAATATATTAATATTTCAATATTGTATAATATAGAAAAATATACTTTATGGAACATAAAGTATTTATGCAAAGGTGCAGTCATTAATTTCTATGCTGGAAGAGTTTGCCTGAATCTAAGCTGGTCTGAGATGGCAGCCAAGAATTTTTTTTTACATTCAGGTTACTGTAATTGCTGTTTTTCCTAACAATACCTAACTGTGTAATAACCTGCTTCCCTTTCTGCCACATTGTTGATTGTAAATGCACATTGATTAGCTGTTATTAAAAGGGACATTTTAACAAGCAATGGTGCCTTTGAACCAATGTGTGCATTGCTTATCTCATGCTAAGTTAAGACTTAGGCACAAGATGTCACAATCAAAAAGTTAGCCTGGATAGAAGCCATAAAATGGAATTGCACCCTAATAACATCCTACAAAATTCAAAATTCAGCTGTATTATGAGTTGATCATTCTAAAGGATCAAAATAATTACAGACCCAGACTCTTGGGTTTTTAACCTAATTCATAGTTTATGTGAGAAAAGCACTTCAAATATTGCAGAGTACGGGACTTTTGTATTTTATTCGGTAATCCCTAGAGTTTAGACTGTCTTATCAAGAACACATTGTGTATTAACTTTTTCCAAGCAGGATTTATTAAGTGTTTCTAGATTATGCCATGAAAGATATGGAAATCTCATACAAACCTTTCTCTCTTCAAGACTACTTGTATAGAAACCAATCAATTGTACTCTAATTTCTTATACTTTCCCCACTATCACTTTTTCCTAGGTTCACGCAGTCCTAATTATAACAGATTGTTTTGGCTTAGTGTATGGATCTCAGCCACTGTAATTAATGGTTACATTATCTGTAAGCCCAGATAATGGTGACTTATTCAGTAAACCACAATTAAGCAAACTAATTATTAAAATACAACGGAAGAGGCTGTGCTTGATAGAATTGCTATTTCCATACTTATCTATGGTTAACTGAATCATGATTTACTCACTGAAATGTCAGGTTTAAAGGAGATTGGCTAGTCTGTAATTCAGTAGATTGTTCCACTGAGTTTTTATCTTGATAAAATCTTTTGTAAAGTCCTTTACCCTCTAAAACTATTATTTTTAAAGGCCAATCAAATGTCATCACTGGAAAGAGCATTAGTATGCTCAATTCTAAATGAAGCATGCAAGAAATTCACACCAGACAAAGTGCTGTTCCATTATGAAGTGGCTTTATTTTACTCCCAGACTTAGTTCAGCAGCATTATATTCACAACTGGATTAATGCTCAAGAATCCCAGCATTATCCTGAATGTAAAAGTGCAACTGTCGAAGTGGCCAGATGTGTCTATAGAAATCCTAACCAAAAACTTCAGAAGACCCTAAGGAAATTTATTATATAAAAAGTGCCTGAAGCTGTTTTTCTGATAGGTTGGCCCTTGTGCAGATGGCATGAACCAACATGAATCTCCAAACTCAAGCAAGCTTCTCTTTCATGGTTAGAACTGAATGTTTGCAAGCTGCAGATGACCTGATAAAAGAAGCAATTTCCTATAAACACGTTACACTATAGTAACAAAATTCTGACAAGGGACCCTTGTCCCTAACTTATTACAACAAGATGGCAATAAAGCCATTGCATATGCAAGCAAATTTGCCATTAAAAATGGGTTCCAAAGTTTTGATTATAATATAATAAGGCCTGAACTTTTAATTATAATAGCACACTGTACCCAGGATTATTTGATAGGAAAGTGCAATAGCAAGTATTTATAATAGCCCCAAATTCCAAGCAAAAGTAATCTGTAAATTAGATTATTAGGAGCCGCGGTGGCGCAGTGGATAGAGTGCAGTACTGCAGGCTATTTCTGCTGATCACCGGCTGCCAGCAGTTTGGCAGATCAAATCTCACCAGGCTCAAGGTTGACTCAGCCTTCCATCCTTCCGAGGTGGGTAAAATGAGGATCCAGATTGTTAGGGGGCAATATGCTGACTCTGTAAACCGCTTAGAGAGGGCTGTAAAAGCACTGTGCAGCAGTATATAAGTCTAAGTGCTATTGCTATTATCTTATATTAATTTAAGTGATACAATGCCAGTTTGGCAATGCCTCTTATTTAAAGTTACTTGGAAAACACAGGCAGCTATAGGATTTAGAGAAAGCAAGTCTAGGCCGAGTCCTTATATCAGCTTCTATCGCTAAGTTGCTATACCAGTGAAATAAGACAACAGAAAGTCAAAGATTAAACTACATCAACCCTTGCTGGCACACACTATTTTCCCTCACTAATCACTACAGTGCTACATAATTACAAAATGAATGATCTGCATTAAAGAAGATTCAATAGCTAATTAAGGTGGCAAAGAATATACTGTATGGAAGAAGCAAGTAAGACAGTAGTGAAGTATGCTAGATTTTATGATTATACCTGTCCCTCCCACAAATATGTGTTGCATCTTCTTCTTCTTTTTTTTTTTGTATTATTGGGAGACAATGATATCATGTATTCTTGTACAGTTATATAACAAAAGGACATATAAATTACCCAGAAAAATAACCGATAAAGGCTACAATATTTCCAACCCTAACCCTCTTCACAGCAGTGTTACGGTTTAATGCACACTTGTACCCACCATAACCATAGATTCTTCATCTTAAGATGAACCCTAACCCTAACCCTAACCCTAACCAGCCTGGAAAAAAACCCCAATCCATTCTTTTCCCCCTCATAATATTTGTTTAAACATAATAGAGTAAAAAGATGTAGTAAGATCAAAGTCTAAGATATTATCCTATACTTCTATTGATTCTTAGACCCGCACCCGCATATAGTGAGTCATCATATCAAGCTTTTCCTGAGGCCCATAAACGGTGACAAGTAAATGACACATAAAACAGACCTCTGCAGCTAGCAGAACTTAGGTTGGCCCTTTCTTGTATCCATCAACACTGGCCCCCTACACACTTGACCCTTTAGATATGATCCCTCCTGCTGCAACAAGCATATTTAAAGATAAGATTTTACAATATTTCATTGCACATAAGGCTCCAGTGCTATCAATGATAAAAAAATATATATATATATATATATCCTTCTGAAGTGTTGTACTAGTCCACTAAAACAGTTTACATAAAATAAGAGATTTCTGGCTCTTCAGAGAAGGAACTGTAATGCTGATTAGCTGGTCCTTCAAAATAGCCATCCTGCATGAGTTCACTGGGTGTGGTACCCAAGTAGGTCATTCCAGCTAATAATAATAAAGACAGGTCAAATTCTTCAGCCAACAGACTACATGGATGCACTTTGCTTGCAGTGTTGTTATCATGGCTTTGGCTTATACGGGCTAGTTCGTCGCTTTGAACCATAAAAGTCTAGAAAAGAGCAGAAAAACAAATTAACTTCTTTACTAAAAGGGATAAGACCAAGTGCCCAAATGGGATTCAAACATGTCCATAAGTCTGCTCACAGATTTGAGTACAAACATCAGCCAACAAGGCCTTGCATCTCCAGAACTGTCATAGCTTTGGTAAACCTTAATAATGCAGTATTTGCTTGTGTATTAGGGCATACTCAGGAAATACATTTGAAATAATAATTGTATCACCAAATGCCAGTTTTTGTTTCCTTTTCCTTTTCTATTGTCACGGAAGACATGCAGCCTGATAAATGTGATTAGGTAGAACGAATACTCCATCTATAATCTTACATATTTTTAAACCAAATACATAAAATGCTTCAACAGGGTGTCTTTATACACATATTTGCTATGTCTACATATTAAAATGAATTTACTTGCAGAGTTCCCAATGATGAATGAACACTAAGTTTGTTCAAGATTAAACACACACACACAAGCTGACATATCACACTGTTCTTAACATCATCTGTGGCAATTAAGTATCTTCTAAAAGTCAAGACACAAATGCCCAATTTTAAATACAGTATTAAGCTCAAATTGTGAGGTTTTTTTTAAAAAAAAATTGGGATTTGGGTTTTATAAAACTTCATTTCAGATTCAGTTCTGAATATTAACAACTCCTTAAGTTAACACAAAGAACAAATAGAGCTGCCCCATTCTTACCTTTGATACTTGTCTGCTTTCTTTTCAAACATCTGGGGGAATCAGCCTTACAAGCTTCAAGGCCCACCTGCACTGGCCTCTCTGTCTTTGTGTGCCTCTTGAAGAGTGCTGCAGGACTCCTGCTCTTTTCCCCTGTACAGCTGTTCTCCTTTGTGTGACTCAAGAGATCTGGAGACGGCAGCATATTTAGATGAGAGACCTTTTCCCATTTGTAATTCCCTTCCAGTGGGGTTTCTGTTTCAAAGTCAAAGTTCCACTTTTGCTGGGCTTCTTCCAGCTGGACCTTCATCAAGGACTGAAAGTCCTTCTGGAGCTGTTCATGATCAACTGGTCCAAAGAGATTTCTGCATAGTTTCCTGCTGCAGGAAGGTTGAAGGATTTTACTCTCAGAAAGAGGCATGTTTCCTATTTGGGAGAAAGATCAGGAACATTTAAAAAGAGAGAGGTTACTTTTTGCCTCCAAGCCAGTAACAATAAAAAAAAAAATACAGTAACTAAATCTCCTTGAAAAGCCTATCAGGGTAACATTAAATATTCTGATTCAAATTACTGGAATTTGACAAAAATAGCATGATTTAATCTAGTTAATTAAAGAACTTCGATATGTCTCAAAAGAGAGATAATATATCTAGGCATCATTATACTTAGTGACACCAGCTAAGTGTGACAGAGCTCACATTAAAATGTCATTAGAAACCTTAGTTGGAAAGCAAGTTTGGAAGAGTGGGACCCTTTTTCTGGATACAAGCCAAATCTCTAAAAAAAAACCTGAATCACATAGAATTGTACTTATGAGATCCTCAGGACATATTTTACCAAGAGTTCACCCTGAGAAAGAAGCATGTCAGGGAATATTTGAAGAAGTTTCTTTGGAGTAACTTTTACCAGCTTCCAAGTAGATGCTCTTTGCCCTATACATGCCAGTATTGTTCTTCCTAATGTTTAAACAGTTTTGAACACAGAAAAGGGTTGCCCAATAGTTATAAGTAATGAAATGCTTCTAGTCCATGGAGAACTAAACGATTTACACAACCCAAATGTTAACTTTGTTGTCTCACCTAATCTTTTTCTTACTGGAAAAGTACCACTGGGTACCAACAAAGGCAGGTACAATGCAAAAGAAAGTCCTACATTTAAGATACAGCATTTTGCAGTGTGCAGAGATTGTATCTCTGTTAAGATGGCCTATGAAAGTGGAAATTTCCATTGTCAGATATCTACTGTTTATACATCACCATTCAGATAGGCCTAATGTTTTATTTCAGAATTTCTGCTGATTTTCTGTATTTATTCACTCCAAAAGGTACTTCATACAGGACTCAAATATTTCACCCACTTATATTCTGAAGTACTGTTAAAATAGAGATTAGAACAGCAGCAAACCGCGCGCGTGTGTGTGTGTGTGTGGGAGCATACTGCTTCCTTTTTTTACCTTACTCTTTGGACTGGATTAAATTAGCCTGGAATAATAACCTCTGACTCCCCAGATTTAAAAAATAGAAAAGATGTATGAAAGATATAATTTTACATATCCATTCTACATTTGTGATAGCATCATCATAGCATGAAACTCAATACAACACAATAAAGTTCCTGTTTTAAGAACCAGGTAATTGTAAAGGAAAACCCTGAATCAAAAATAGACTATAACACTATTAGTAGAATAGTACTTCTCCATCCATATCTTTTTAACATTAACAGTGCCAAAGTCCAGGTCTGTGGTCATGCAGCACCTATCATCCAATTTCTGTATATGTTAGAATTCTTCCAGCCATAATAGCAATAGCACTTAGACTTATATACCGCTTCACAGTGTTTTACAACCCACTCTAAGTGGTTTACAAATATCACCATATTGTCCCCAACAATATGGATGCTCATTTTACCGACCTCAGAAAGACGGAAGGCTGAGTTAACCTTGAGCCGGTCAGGATCGAACTGCTGAACTGCTGAACTGCTGTGCAGCTGGCAGTCAGCAGAAGTAGCCTGCAGTACTGCATTCTAACCACTGCGCCACTACGGCTCTAATGGAGTTTGCATTAACTACTTCAATGTATTTGATATCTTTAACCAATAAAGAGCTACAGTTTGGTGTCTGCTCATTACCTCCCCTCCATTCAAAAGGATCATCACAAGGCAAGTAGCTAAGGCTTATATTTTGTATCCGTCCAATAAGGCCATCCTGCATTAATGCCATTTTTCAGTTATGAATCCCATTAATGAAGAGCAGACTACTGGAGAGCCTCCAAGCATGATTTCTCACTAGTGTATAAACTGAAGACCCATTTCACTCTTTGGCAAGCCACCTTTATTTGAATATATATGCAGTTTTCCATGCAGAAGCTCTGGATCAAAAACACAATTTAATTGCAATGCCCATGTCTCTGTTTTATTTGATCAGTGCTTCCCCAAACAGTTTTCACATCTGCATTGCTCAGCATACTGATGTTGCTAAAGAAGAGGCAAAGAGATTAAAAATAGTAGCAGCCTTCACATGCCCATTACACGCAGCTATGCCAGATGACATCACTCAGAGCTTTAGTCACATCAGAACAAGTCCAGGCAGGTTCGTAACTGCCAAGGACAGGCCACAGCTTGATGAGTTTTTAACTCACCACTTCAAATCACAAAAACAGGATGCTTACCAGCTATTTGCAGTTCTCGGCTATTTACCCCACAAATATTAACACTGCATTGTGTTTCTTTATTCTTGTTCTTTCATTGGGAACCAGTTTCCAATGAAATGGCAGGCATGTATGGCTGCGGAATTCTGAAAGTTGAAGTCCACACATTTTAAAATTGTCAAAGTTGAGAAACATTGGCCTAGCACATAGACAGACAACAAGCTTGTGGACTATTGACATGCTTCAAAAGACCACAATCAACTGTAACAACATCTGTCTGACAACAGTGCTTGCATCTCAACTGAATTAAGGCCAATCCATATAGCACATATACCAGATCATAAATACTTGTAGATCAATGTTTGGGGGGAAGTATCATTAGAATATACCGTAGTGTATACTGTATGCTTTCATTATATGACAAAACAACTCCGGGCAAGTTTTTAGATGGCTTCTCCTCCCAAACCCCTGATCACTGGAACTCTCAGCCAAAAAGAGACCAAGCTAGCTCTATTTTTGATGACCTTCTACCAGCAGGCAAAGGTATTTTCAAGACTACACATTTCTGGCTTCTAAACCAAGCTGTTTAGTGAAATATATTTTAAGTGTTCATTTCTCAGAATGTATCATAGTTTTAATATTCAGAACTTTTTCCTTATCTTTCTTGTTGCCTTCCACTTGACAAAATATGACAAAATATAAATTTAATAAAGCAGTTGAATACACACATATACTGGTTCAGTTATCAATGAATTTAAGCAATAAGTTTTTAAGTATTATCTTATGTCATCCACATTCCCCCAAATTGTACAATTAATTAAAAAAAAGTAGTCTTGGTTAATTCTAAGTAACTGACTTCCATTGTGGACACTTGTACACTAATACACTTTGTGGACACTTGTATACTAATATGTGCCCTGTAGTGCATCTGACTTGAGAAAAGAGACTTGTTTGTGGCTTCATATCCCCAACCACAATGGGTTATAAGCAGGGGTCCCCAAACTTGGCAACTTTAAGACTTGTGGACTTCAACTCCCAGAATTCTCCAGCCAGCTGCTGGAGAATTCTGGGAGTTGAAGTCCACAAGTCTTAAAGTTGCCAAGTTTGAAGACCTCTGGGTTATAGTGTAGTGTGTCCCTTGAACCCATCTATTTACTGATTTAGTAAGCAATAATTAAGTATGTTATGCAATTGTTCTTTGGATTTGTTCACACATTGTCATTCACTATGAATTTTCACAAGTGGTTCCACTACAATGACTTGGTTCCCAACCTACCTCAAGCTACTAACCGTGGTTACAAACCATAATGGTGGAATTCTCATAAATGCTAAACCACAAAGAAGGAAACTTCATTACAACTTACACCGTGAATCCAGCCTTGCTGCCTGTCACACAACTGCCAAAACTAATGTTTCACTTGGCTAGTAGTCCAACTCGCTCAGTATCTATCGAAACCGATTGCTCTGGAACCGTTACCGCTAACTTCCCAAACGCTTTCCAGAAATGCTGGACTACAACAACTCCCATACTCTCCTTAACTTTGGCTGCTGTGAGTTATCAAGAAAAGTATTTGCCACCTCTGTGTATCAGGGGAGACGGATCTCTGTAGATAATAACGCCTACTGGTGGAAAGAAATACAGAAGACGTAGCCAGCTGAATCGCAGCACAAATTTAGCCTCCGTTTACCCTGCAAACTTGAATTTACCGTAGTTGTTCTCTGCCAGCGTCAGCCAATCAAAATTTAGGTCACCATTGTTGAAACAGTAGCTATCCTCCCTTTCTGCCGCCCCCCGCCCCCCCCCAGCAGTTCAGCGACCCGTCTCGCGGCTGCAAAATTGGTCGCGCGATTGCCCGCTTTATTTCAACGCTGGAAACCGCCCGTCTTGTCGGACGTTTCTCTCTCTCAAACAGACTCTTCCCACTCGACCCCGGCGTAAAGCAAAACAGGGACTTCCTTATCACCGCGGGAGGAGCCGAGGAGATGTGCGAGACGCTCACGAAGCTCGGCCCGGGGGGGGGGGTTACGTCATCTGGTACCACAGCAGCCGCGTCACGTGCCGGGTTGGAAGTTGCGAAATCGCACTTGCCACACAGACCGACAGGATTTGCTGCCAGGAAATGGGAAACGTGCGCCGAATTTACTACGGCTCCGCCTCTTTTTCCTTCCCACACAATATTGCCCCCCTTCGCTTTGGGGCTTAGGGTTGGAGCTCTTTTGAGGCGCGTTCTTTACTTCACCCTACCCAACCGCCTTTGTTAACAGGAGCAAAGGAATGAGAAAACTCCAGGCGCAACCCACGCACACGAAGTGGCATCTTTGGGATTTAGGCTCAGCCTCCATAAAAAGCTGGTCTAGGTGCTTCTTCCTAAATCATGGTCTCTACCTCACTCCCTATCTCTCTCCCAGCCCTTAGTGCGGGGGGGGGGGAAGGAAGAATGAGAATACCACAGCTGCTGGAAGACACGAATTCATAACTCGGACCAGTAAACAAAACCAGGCTCCGTCTAGCCGCTTTCCTGCCACCGCCTCCAGCGCGTGCCCGAATTTGCGCGCGACTCTTTAAAAAAAAAAAAAAAGGAGGGGAAAAAGCAGCAGCGTAGCCGGGCCGATTCTCTAAACAGAGCAAGAACAAAAATAAAACTCCGTTTGGGAACAAGGAGTTCCCAACTGAGACAAGAACATCGGCGGGGCGGGGCGGGGCGGAGAGTCGGAAGAACTCGTGCGTCTTAATGGCCCACCCCTCCCAGTGACACGGGCTATTTCTGCTCATAGAAGCAGAGGGAGACCTTAGGGAAGGACGCCCGAAAGACAGGAAGGTGGTCTTTCTCCCTAATCAAAACGAAGGCGTTTCTAAACGTCCCCAAACTGACAGGGCTGGGCCTATTCTCTTACATCAGCCCCAGAGAGTGACTGTCACTGAATCACTCCCGGCCGCCGCCTGACTTAGCCGCAGCCGCAGCCTCCACGCCAGGGCATGCCCTGACAAGGCTCCTTTCCTAGGCAAAAGTATAGCGCAGCTGCCGACCCAAGAGCACCCCTTTTGGTGAGGCTGGAAAAGGCTCCTTTTACAGGACTCGGCTATGGCCGTGGGCATCACCACTACCCTATTAGACACGGACGCACCCGGTTCTAGGAAGAGCGCACAAAATCAGTTTCGCCTCCGGGAAAGAGAAGTCTTCCTGTCCTTTCTTTTTTTCTTTTTTCTCCAAGAACGTCTCTCCGATTATCAGCCCAAACCTGCTACTTCTCCTTTTGCTGCGACGTTTAATTTTGGTGTAAAAAAAAAAAAAAAGCGAACGAATAAATTGTACTCAAAGGCGCGAACATCGCAACCCGTTTCTGTCCTCCGTCTTAAAACTAGACTTTCGGGAATAGGAGGGCAAATCGATCACAATTCAAAGTTCACTCATCGAAGAGATTGAAGAACTTGGGTAAGAAGCGTCCAGCGGACGCTCTCACTTCCAAAAATTGAGTCTAATCTCATTTGGCGAGTATCTCCTCCTGGGAGCAAGGAGGAAAAGCGCGAAAAACAACCCCATCATCCACTTAATGAGCAGCGAGAGGAGATGGAAAGAACAGGTGGAAGGACGAGGTCGTCTCTACGGGAATGCAGAATCTGCTAAAACCGGGATCAAAAGGGCGGGGAAGGCAGAGAATCACTACGGCTACTCGGTTCAGGTTCCATCGGTCCGCTGATCTTTCCTTCCCTCGCCAGACAACGTTCCATTTCATAGTCACAAACTATATACAGGGAATTGGTTAATTAGCTCATCTTAAGAGGCCCTGATGCTCCATCGAGAGTCTCTTAATCCAGAAGGGGGGAAAAATAGCAAATTCCAAAAGATAGGAACATAATCCCAGCCCCGAAGCACACACACACACACACAAAAAAAAAAAACAACCTGACAGTACCTGCGCGCGTCTGGAGTTGCCTAAACAGCTCTCGCAATCCAGGTAGGGAGATAAATAGAACTCTGAAATTCCTATAAAACGGGACCATATATTCATAAACGCATCCGAACAACACGCCCATACAGCACTGATGCCATAGCCCAGCACCCTCCCTACAAACAGACGGGGGAAATGTAGGTTAGACGCAACGCTCACCTCCCTCAGCCGCTCAAGGAAAAGCGCCCTCTGGTCTGCAATTCTGAGCTCCGCCGCTCCTGCAAGACTACATAAAGCCTGCAGAAGCCCGCCTCGTGAAGAGGCGGGGTTTCTGCTGCTTTTCTCCCTCCTAGGAATTCCCGAAGGTCCGCCTTGCTAGTGAGCCAGCTTGCTTCGGATCGTTCGCGCTCTCACGCACTGACCCTGGGAAGGAATCGGGCTTGTCCACACGAGACGTGAGAGGTAGCTTAATTAACTCGCCCGGGGTTAATTTAAGAGTCTCAAAAAGAAGTACAGCCTCGATTAAATTTAAATTCAAGCAGCCGTGATTCGATGGGCCCTTTTAGGTTTTCTGTTCCGTATTAACAATATTCACAGCTGATTCAAACAGCCTGAGAGAGGAAATTGTGACCAAATTTATTTCAAGGATGAATAAGTAGAATAACCTTTCACAGTCCAGTGCCTTCCTCTTCTATTGGACTACGGTACAATTCCCAGTAAGCATCACCCAAAAGTGCGGTTTCATTAGGACAATCTTCCTGTGTAAGAACAGATAGAAATACAGCAGACTGATCATACTGATACGCCCTGCAGGGAAGAGACCATGCCTGACAAATTTCTGCTTGATAAAATACATTCAGAAAAGTAATCCTCATTCAAAAACTTACCCCTCCTCAAAATGCAGGACACAACAGACAATGAGGATAGCTTAGTCCTGAAGGCAGTGCTGGATTTAGGAATAAACCAAACAAGCTGCATTTTACGGCTTCACAATCCACGGCGCCTCAGAAAATTTCAAAATATCAGTTTATTGATTTTGCAAACAAATTTGTTATTGCTTATATTAATAAAGGTGATGCTAATTGTCAGCATTTTGTATATATATGTTAATCAGTAGTGGGTTCTAAAGCCCTTTATTACCGGTTCGCGCGTGCTTGTGACACTTCTGCGCATGCGCAGAAGCGTCCCGGGTGGGTGGGCGGAGCCTGCCACCGCTGCCACTACCAGCTCTAAGAACCGGGCCGAACCGGGAGCAACCCATCGCTGATATTAATGTGTCAAAATTGTTTAAAATATATTTAATATTTAAGTACTAAAATTGTATTTATGTATATATTTAAGCTGGCCGTAGAATTCTGGGAATTGAAGTCCAGAAGTTTTAAAGTTGTCAAGATTGGAATATCCCTGTACTAGTATCTCTCCCTTCCCTCTAATACAGAAATAACAAACAATTTGTGGCCCTTTTCCGGTCATCTGAAGTCAGCGGCCTGATGTCTTTTTATAGTGTACTCAGTTTCTGCAAGGATTTAATAAACTGTTATGGTTTCCAATATATTCCTCTGAACTGATCGTTAAGAGTCCGTGCACTGAAAAAGATATTACATTCACAATCTCTATCAGGAAAATCAAAATTACCTGAACCTGTTTAATTTTTTTTTCCCATTCATTTTTTTGGTCTCTAAGTTCAGATCCTAGAAAGTGGTGTTGTCTGATAAGGCCTTGGTATGTGAGCAGAGGCGTTTAAAGCAAAATATGGAGCCTAACATCTTCACATTTGTTTAAATTAAAATAATATTTTGATAAAATAATCACAAAATTATGATCCTTATTCTCATGTTTTATTTGCCTGAGGATTAACTTCAGCTCTTCACTGTACCTGTAAATGCCGACCTCGGTGTGCCCATGTGTCACCTCTTCTGCGGGAGCTACATTGGTTGCCAATTTCTTCAAGGTGCTGGTTGTCACCTTTAAAGCCCTTCATGGTTTGGGACCAGGCTATCTGATAGATCGTCTCTTGCCAGTCACATCCACCCAACCCACTAGAGTGAGGAGGCAAGGAATATTGCAGGTCCCATCCCCTATGGCCGTGATGGCGAACCTATGGCACGTGTGTCAGAGGTGGCACGCAGAGCCCTCTCTGTGGGCACGTGCGCCATCGCCAGCTGCTCTTCTGGTTTTCGGCATGTGCATGTGCGCCAGCCAGCTGATCTTTGCGCATGCTGGAGCCCCAGAAACCCAAAGACCAGCTGGCTGGTGAACATGCGCGTACCGGCCAGCTGGTCTTCTAGTTTCCAGGGCTCCAGCGTGTGCGAAGACCAGCTGGCCAGCTTGCATGCGCATGCTGGAAACCAGAAGACCAGGTGGCCGGTGCGTGTATGCGCACCGGCCAGCTGGTCTTCAAGTTTCCGGGGCTCTGGCGCGCATGCGCACATGCATGTGTGTTCCAGTTCGGTGCGAGAAAAGGTTCGCCATCACTGCCCTATGGAGATACATATGGCGGGACCCAGAAGAAGGGCCTTCTCTGTGGTGCTCCCTCCCTCTGGAACATCATCGCTCTGGAAATTAGACTGGCCCCCACCCTGACACTCTTTCGGAAGGCCCTGAAGACATGGTTCTGCCAGTGGGCCTGGGGAAGCCAGAGTGGGAGAGAGCCCATTAAATGGCTGGTATGAGTGTGTGTTGTCACCAGATAGGGGGGTAAGGGGTCATTTTATTTTTATTTTTTATTATTTTTATTTCTTTAATATTGTGTTTTTATTTCCTGTAAGTCGTCTTGAGTCGCCTGTGAGCTAGCAATATAAATTTTCCAAATAAATAAAATAAATAAATAAAATAAACAGTAGCACTTAGACTTATATATTGCTTCATATAGCCGTCTCTAAGCAGTTTATAGACTCCGCATGTTGCCCCCAACAATCTGGTTCTTCATTTTACCTCATTTTTTATGTCGGAAGGATGGAAGGCTGAGTCAACCTTGACCCTTGTCAGGATTGAACTTCTGGCAGTGAGCAGAGTCAGACAGCAATACTGCATGCTAACCACTGCACCACCACTGGGCCATCATGGCTCTAAATGAAGGATCAGAGTAAGTCTAATTCTCTGGTGGCCTCCAAATGTATTGCATTTCAGTTCCCATAGCCATTAAACCAACATTAAATTAATTAAATTAAATTAAATTAAGTTAAATGCCACCCAGACTCACTTGATAGTGAGATGGATGGCATATAAATTAAATAAGTAAACATAATCAAAAGGTGGCTGTGAGAGAGAATTAAAATCTAATAATCTGGATCAACATCATATATCTGTTATATGACAATATTTTAAATACCTTGTCTCTGGCCAAAAGAATTTAGAAAAGACAAGATTTCCTCATTGCAACTATATAGGAGAAAAAATTATAACTATGGAATATTCTCCTCATGTAGAAAATCCAGACTCTATAAATAGCAGAGTTACTTGGTTGAGTTCAGCGGCTACAGAAATTGAATACATGAATAAAAATAAATATATGTGTTGCTTCCCCTACAAATAAGGGGAAGTTGTTATCCTCTGGGTATTGCTGAATGTCAGTTGCCAGGATGGCTTACCTGTGGCCATGATGGTTCAGGTTGCTGGGAATTGTCACTCAGCAACTTTTAGAGAGTCATTGTTCCTCCACTTGAATATAGTAATAAATGTCTACTGTATTATGATCTTCAAAAACTAATTACAGTTGGGACAGCATAAAATCTCTTGGGGGAAAAAATCTGCATGGGAAGAGGGAGTAGCAGCAGAATTTACCAGTCTCATAGAAAATCAGTGTGTATTTAAAAGATACAGGCTCCATGAACTCGTAGTATTCAATACAATACAAAAGTGAAGTAAATAGTTTTGAAAATTCACTTGTACATACAAACAGTAAATGTCCTCTTCACATTCACTGAATAAGCTGATTTCAAATTGCTGTATTTTAGCAAAGAACATGTTTGGGCATGAAAGACTGAAGAGGCTGCATCCTGACTATGTTTATTATTTCTGAACTAATAAACATTTATTCAGAAGAAAAGTACTTTTTCAAAAATTTTAGTTTATTCAAAAAAGATTAAAATATAAAACACCAAAATATTTTTTAAAAGAAAAAAATACAACAAAAAAGACATTAACAAAAAAAAGTATATTAAAAAAATAACTAAAACTAACACATATACACCTCCCTAGTATACAACAATATTAGTTTTCCACCCCTAGCGAAAGAGACCCAAAAAATTTCAAACTGTTAAACTACTGAATCTACTTGCAAATTGTTAGCCTGTCATCTATAATTTTGAAAAGAAGAAGAGTACTATATAGTACAGTACTATATTGTGGTCACAATTATTGTACATGAGCTATATTTATTGTCTTGTGCTTTCATTCACCCTTTGCAATTGAAAAATAACTAGATTTGATTCAAACCTGATTGCTATCTTTATTTCTGGAAGTCTGCCTGCATATTGACCAGCTGTTCAACTGATGCAGCAGCTTCTTCCCATCATTTCCTTTTTATTTCACTATATCCCATTCCTTCCTGTTATGTTTTTTGAGACATTTTGAGTTTTGTTAGGAAAACAGAACTAGCAAAGATCCTTAAGTATGTCATATTTGTGACATGTCATTCTTCTTTGTGCCAGCCACTGGTTTTGTTTTGTTTTTTCTTTAGCTCAGACCCAATTTGGTGACCAACCTCTCCAGTTCGGCTGGTGTAAGACCTCCCCCTGGCAAAGGGCCGCATGTGAAAGATTCCCTTGTTGTACCCAGTCTCTCTCACTCAGCTAAACAGAGCAGAGAAATTATGTTTACAAAAAAATAGAGTAGAGGGCCTGGGAAGGCATTAATTTCGTGCCAGAAACAGTTGTGGCTGGTGGCTGTGAGTTAGCAGCTCACTGTAAATTTACAAAAAAAGGAAAGAAAAAAACAGCACCTCTTCTCCATATGTTTTCAAATGCTGTCAAAACAGTGGGAAACTCCTATAAGTGGAACAATAGCAGAAGCTGTTTTCTTTTTTAAATAGGATCACATGCCTTGTTCCATTGGTAGCCGTGAGCTAACAACAGAGTGTTCCAAAATGTGGAATTTATGCTACACTGAAAACTAGGCCATATGATAAGAACCAGATCAATGTTGCTCATATTTCTTCTACATGTCCCACATTTTCTCTGCAGCTTTTATCACTACAGCAATGATTCCTAAACTGAGCCACTTTTCCTTCCCACCACCACCCTCTCTCTGTATTGCAGAGGCAAAAAGGAAGAAGGCATAAATGCAAGGGGAGAGAGGATCTTACATGACCCTGTCACTATTACAAGCATGGAATTGGCAGGCACTCCCCTTTAATTTATACTTCTCCGAAGAACACAAAATAGTGCTCAGAAATCATTCTGCCAACTTTGGTTTATTCTCACGTCAACTTTATTTGATAGTTTAGCTTGAGAAATAGTGGCTGTATTTCCCTTAATCAGCTCCCTGGGATGGAAAGAAGTATTAAAAAGGAGAAGTATGTCCCAGACACCTTCCTTGGATCACGCTTCCTGATCTACTTGGCTTTTTTAAAACTTGTTAAATTTAAATCTATAGAGCCAAATATGCCACAAAGAACAATACAGAATTGGAAGGGGCCTTGGAGGTCTTCTAGTCCAACCTCCTGCTCGAGCAGGAGATCCTATACAATTCCAGACAAATGGCTGTCTAATCTTTTCTTTAAAATCTCCAGTGATGGAACACCCACAACTTCTGGAGGCAAGCCATTCCATTGATTAATTGTTCTCACTGTCAGGAAATTTCTCCTTAGATCTAAATTGGATCAAAATACCAACCATATAGCATTATGCTTATTTGCAAAAATGCCTTTCCAACCTTGCCTTGCCAACTTCGCAGAGGTCTTGCTGGCAAGGTAAAAAACATTCAGAGAAGATAGTTTGCTTTCTAGTGCATAACTATTTTGGGACTGACCATGCACATGTGGCAGCCATTATGTGTGAGGGCATCTACCACAGCCTCAGTCTAACTGCTGGAAAGTTATTAGTTTTGCATAGCACATAAAAAACATAAACTAAACAGACAGGCTGGTTTGCAATTGGGTGATTCAGTGAATCATGTGAATGTAGCCAGGGACTAGTCTAAGAGGACAGGGTGAGTGACAAACCTGAACCCAGAACTCACTTCTGCATGCTTTCTTCTTTTAAGGGCAGGTTGGCTTTTAGGAGGTTTCTCAGAAATGTCTGAAGGGGGTTCTGTTATGCTAATATTGGATTAGTCTCCCAGTTTGTAAATGTGTGAATTACAGCAAGTTATGCAAGCATCTGTTTCTGAATATGCTCTGAGACTGCCAGCCAAAGAAATCATTGTCAGGTGGTTATAGATGTAAAGATGTAAAATAAAAATGGTCTGAGAAACTCTGCTCCAGATTAAAGGTGAGTGAAATAGTTCTTGGAAGAGCAGAGAGAGAGAGCACAGAAGGACCCTGTATCGGTATTTCTCTCCCTTATAAGAGGAGCAGGCAACCTTTGACTGGATGTTGGCTAAACTCAACACTGTTAGGAGTGAGACTGAGGCCACAGGCAAAGAGTGTGGTGTTTTGTTGGTTGGTGGGTGGGTGTTTTTTTTGTTGTTTTTTTTTAGGCATAAGTGTATGGGATTTAGATCATTCAACTTGGTAAAGCTTCTTGTGGGAGCTGCACTATACTCTTAAAATGTTCCCTGCCTTAAAATAGTAAGAGTAAAGCTCTTATTTTTCAGCAATAGGGATCTGAGGAAGCTCCGAGGCAGGGATGTCCACAGGGTACAGTCAAATGTGTGAAGATAGCAATTGTGATACACATAAAAAAATAGGCAGAGCTTCAATTGCACTGTTGTGGCTGTTAGCTTGACATGTTGGACACTTCTGCTCCTGAGCCTTCAGAGAAGAAATTCAGGGACCACATGCAGTCCTGAGACCATAATTTGTCCAACAGGACAAAAAATAGGAGCCGAGGTGGCGCAGAGGTTAGAGTGCAGCACTGCAGGCTACTTCAGCTGACTGCTGGCTGCAGTTCGGCGGTTCAAATCTCACCGGCTCAAGGTTGACTCAGCCTTCCATCCTTCTGAGGTGGGTAAAATGAGGACCCAGATTGTTGGGGGCAATATGCTAACTCTGTAAACCGCTTAGAGAGGGCTGTAAAGCACTATGAAGCGGTATATAAGTCTAAGTGCTATTGCTATTGCTATTTAGTTCCACAAGTGAAATTGGCAAAAAAAAAAAAATGTATGTTACCATTCAGGTTTCCAACCACTTCCTATCAATTTCTCTTTTGTTTTGGTTTTCATTCCCCACCACAAAAGGCAGAAAGGCACATGTCAAGTTTACTAAGCAGGTTTGGTCTCACTGATATACTTTGAATTCTCCCCTCCCTTTTTGTGGGTATTCGTTCTTCTGCAAACTTTGAGTTTCTCCAGCATAGACCTTTCATTTGACTATATTGGATTGGCTCCAGCACTGATTATAAAGCTAAAACTTCTATAACCATAATTTAAGCCATAAATGTCATTTCCCCACCCACTCCATTCAGTTTATAGGTGAAAACAGCAATTGCTCTTTTTTATTATTATTCATCCGTCTCTGAACCAATTACTGACTGGGTTACAAAAGAATTCATAAGGGAAGAATATCTGTGTATTCCCTCCACTTTTTCCTCCCTGCTGGGAACTCAATCTGAATATAAAAGAACTGTTGTTATCTGTAAGACAGCTAGCAGCCAGCCAGATTTGGGGTTTTGTTCTTGTGACCTAGAACAAAGAAGTTAGAGCATATTGTCACACTCTTATTGTTGCCATGTGTTGAGAGGTCATTGCCCAATCATAAAAGGCTTTGCTTATTTCAGGCAGTACCAAATCCCTTTTTATTCATGTCAACTGAATGAGAGCAATATAGCTTATGTATAGCATTACCTTTGGTCAGCTGAAATTCCATATGTCTAGCCTCCAATGGAATCTGGGCTGCAGTAATCTGGATGACTGCAGCTTGGTATAGTAGCAATAGCACTTAGACTTATATACCTCTTTGCAGTGCTTTACAGCCCTCTCTAAGCTGTTTACAGAGTCAGCATATTGCCCCCAACAATTTGGGTCCTCATTTTACCCACCTCGGAAGGATGGAAGGTTGAGTCAACTTTGAGCCTGGTGAGATTTGAACTGCCAAATTGCAGGCAGCCAGCAGGCAGCAGAAGTAGCCGGCAGTACTGCACTCGCAGTACTGCACTCTAACCACTGCACCACCATGGTCATTCAGATATTTGCAGTCAGGTCTGGTAGTTCTTCCTTAATCTGTTTAATCCTCAAGAAAGTTATTGTTGGGTATTGTGGGAATTTTCAGGAAATGTGACAGACTTGATTGTTTTTGAACGTGAGAAGTTTAATGTTTTTGTTAGGATTTTCTTTATTACATGCCAATATATTGGAAGCAAACAGTCTACATAAAGCAACAATTCCTCAAAAAGCAATCCATGTAGCTTCCACAAAGTCAACTCAGTTTCAATTAAAAACTCTTGCCTTCTTTAGCATCTTGTGTCTTTTAACCTCAAGCTGCAGTTTCTCACATAAAGTCTCTATTTCTACAAGTGTATATGACAATTCAGGGGACAACCCAGTCAATAATAATTATGTATTTTGCATGATTCTAATATAATCAAGCCAAGATAAGTGTATCTGGAATGACAATATATTCTTCTCTTGTTTACTTCCAGTTCTATTTCTCTGCCCTTCTTCTATTGTTTCCCTACCATCTATTTTTAGACTGAAAGATCCCTGGGGGAGGAGCCTGTCAAACCTGTATTTTGTAAAACACTACACACACGAGTGGTACTACGTGAATAATAATTATTATTTTATACTTTATTCAGTTAAAAGGTTTAACTGTCCTATTTATACTATCTTATACTGTACTGAGTCTTTAATTAAATATGAAACTTTGCAGTAGGTTAAACAATCATTCTTTTTCAGAAAAAACAAAAACAATATATCAAGATTTAAAAGACAGTCTTTCTGAAAAGTAGAACTGATTTCACCATCAGTAATTATGTAATTCATTTTAGCTAGCAAAAATTAATTAGAAAAATTAAAGGGAAATTTCTATAACTCATATCCAAAATGGACAGGGGCACAGACTACATTATGAATTTTTATTTTTAAAAAGTCTTTGTAGATTCATTGTAATCTGCCGTACTCCATGACAGATTTTTTATGACTATTAGAAACTGAAATTCACAATTGCCCTATTAGCAATCCATCAAAAAATATTTGAAGCTCAAGATCTCTGCCCTTACAAGATTTAGTAAATTGTTTAGTAATTTCAATCTTCCACTGCCAATGGAATCTTGTCTTTCAGTTAAATCAGAGTTAATCTATATTGGGATTACAGTACAATTCACAGAAGTCAAATTCATGCCGAATTCTGGAAATATATTTCAATACACCTGAAGGATACCAGATTGGAATGATTAATTTATGTCACCTAGAAGACAGTAGGAACTTAAGTATCCAGAGTTGTGTGATATTGAACATATGTTGGGATAGAGAATTATCATATTATGTTGCCAGGGTTACAGCAGATGGTTTGCCTTAAATTGTGTAGGTTCCCCATGAAAAGCGTTAGTCTGAGTTTCCCCTGAATCATAATCTTGTTTGTTTATCTGTGACACAGCACTCCGTGTGAATCCAGGTAACTATAGTTTGTTCAATAAACCATGGAATGTCAGGATATGTAAAGCAGATCATAGACCACCAGATCATACATCACCAGGTGAATAATCTCTTCAGTGGGATGTGGTTGTGGAGATTGCTTCTGTAAATGCCAGATCCTATCTTGCTTTCTCCATTTCCTATACCAGACAGTCCCCAAACTGAACAAAAGGATTCTTTCCTCATGCTGATTATTCATATCTGCTCATGATTTTTGCACTCTTAGAGCTTGATTTATTGCATTAAGATTTTTCCCCATCTGTGGATAATGGTAACTCTGTGGTAATTTACACTTACTTTGTTGAAGAAATATCTACTACAAAGATGACAATAATGAAGGGTGAAATGATGTGCGAAATCTGTTTGAAACAGAAGAAAATATCTTGGCCGTTGATATAAAAGAGCCGAGGTGGCGCAGTGGTTAGAGTGCAGCACTGCAGGCTACTTCAGCTGACTGCTAGCTGCAGTTCGGCGGTTCAAATCTCACCGGCTCAAGGTTGACTCAGCCTTCCCTCCTTCCGAGGTGGGTAAAATGAGGACCCAGATTGTTGGGGGCAATATGCTGACTCTGTGAACCGCTTAGAGAGGGCTGTAAAGCACTGTGAAGCGGTATATAAGTCTAAGTGCAATTGCTATTGCTAATACGCTGAGAAGAAAGTTACACTGCATCTAATTGCTGTGCTATCTTCAACAGGGCAGTATCCGTACAATAAAGGAAGAGAGATACAGAGAGAGAGCATGCTGTGATTTCATCCACGCTGCCCATAGCACTAGTTCCTAATGTTAATACTGAGAGTTGCCTTCATTTAACATTAGTTATCTATTTCACATTGTAGATTAATGAGACCAGTTGGGATATGTTTGGACATGTCCAGATTTCTCTGCTTAGCTCTGTGGTGTGATTGCTTTCCCATGTGGTTTCACTGAGATTCTTCTTGACGATTGCTTCCAGATTTCTAGTAGCCTTCCACCGGTATCACATGCAGCTCTTTAAAAAAAAAAAAACAACTCTGTATTTTTATTCTTTAGACCTCTCTAATAGGCAAAAATAAAATAAACAGAGTGGAATCCTATGAGAAATTCTATTACTTGAGGCATTATATAATATAGATCAGGAAATTGAAGCCAGGAGAAAAGTATACAAGCCTTCAGTTCCCATTCAGTATCCCTGGAGACGCTGCCAGTTTGATTTCTGAATTTTTTTCATGCACCAGGCATCTGTACACACAACTGTTGCAGGAATTCACACACTTTCAAGTCTGTCTTTATTCTCATATAGTTACATCTCTAATTCATTTAAAACTGATTTATGAAGGCCCTCTGTTCTGCAAGAAAGAAAACAAGATGTTTCACTAGTGGTAAATGTTAAGGTTTCCTCTGCTTGACCAGAACTGAAAAGTTAGTATAAACATTTCCCTACTGCACCTCACACAATCACTAGTGTGTTGTAGGAGAAGTTGGTATATACTTTAGAACCATGGTGGCGAACCTATGGCACGAGTGCCAGAGGTGGCACACAGAGCCCTTTCTGTGGGCACGTGAGCTGTCGCCCCAGCTCAGCTCCACCGCGCATGCGCACGCGCCTCCCGCCTCCCACCGGCCAGCTGGTCTTCAGGTCTCTGCCGTGCATGCTCGGGGCGGGGCACATGCAGGGGGCATGTGCACATGCACAAGAGATGGGGCGCATGTGGGGCGTGCGTGCATGCGGGGGGCATGCGGGGGCACATGCATGCGGGGGAAGAGGCACCTGCACGGGGGGCTGCACGCGCCTGCACAGAGGGCCAGGGGGCATGCGCTGGGTGGGACGCATGCGGGGGGCAGGGCGCATGCGCGGGGGTCACGCGCACATTGCATTTTGGGGGTTTGCACGCACACGCACACGCACACGCTTTGGGCACTTGGTCCGGAAAAGGTTAGCCATCACTGCTGTAGAACATTGATGTCAGGTTCCAGAAAGCTGATGGAAGAAAAGAAGGTGCACACGTAGGAATGCAATCAAAAGTCCTTTAATCCTTAGCCTCTGGCACGAACTAACTAACGTTCAGGCAAACGAGGTTTTTGTCTGCAGCAATCACCCAGTGCTCCCGCCACCTATTTAATAGCAATAGCAATAGCACTTAGACTTATATACCGCTTCATAGTGCTTTACAGCCCTCTCTAAGCGGTTTACAGAGTTAGCATATTGCCCCCAACAATCTGGGTCCTCATTTTACCCACCTCAGAAGGATGGAAGGCTGAGTCAACCTTGAGCCGGTGAGACTTGAACCGCCGAACTGCAGCTAGCAGTCAGCTGAAGTAGCCTGCAGTGCTGCACTCTAACCACTGCGCCACCTCGGCTCAGTCATTTAAGCATAAACACGCCCCACCCCACAACTCCATCCCACTCCCGACGTCATCCACACAAGCTATGATTTAACAGTCCTTCCTGCTTTGTGCGCATGCTAATCTAATCAGTTCTAAGCAAACTAAACAGCTGAGCTTCGGTGTCTCGTCAGCAGCCCGCTCCGGCATTGTTTCGGGCTCCGGCAGGCCCGCAGTCCTCAGCGGGGCGTCAGTGTTTCAGTAGCCATCATCAAGCCTCATAGTGCTGGGCTGGTATGAGACGGGGAGCTCCCGCCCACTCGCAATTCCCCCTGATCGAATGGCAGCTCGGAAAACCCGGAGCTGACAATTGATTAGATTTGTTTATTGATGACCTATGGAATAAATCACAATTGGCTGTATTCAAAAAGTATGTTAAGCTATAGACCCGCGATGGCGAACCTATGGCACGCGTGCCACAGGTGGCACGTGAAGCCATATCTGAGGGCACGTGAGGCATTGCCCTATGTCAGCTCCAGCGTGCATGTGCGCACTGGCCAGCTGATTTTCGGCCTTCCAGAGGGCGGGGGAGGCTCCGGAGACTTTCCTGAAGCCTGGGGAGGGCGAAAAACGGCCCAACGGGCTTACCGGAATTCCGGAGGCTTCAGTGAGGACTGCGCGCATGCGCGCGGGGGGGCAGCATGGGGGGATTGTGCGCGCATGCATGGGGGGGAGGGCATTGCATTATGGGTGTGGGCACATGCATGCATGCTATCGTGCACGCACACGCCCTTTTGGCACCCGAGCAAAAAAAGGTTCGCCATCACTGCTATAGACCATGATATATAAGCCATAAAGACTGATTTCACATAATTTACAGCAAAACCGCACAAAAAAATTACATTGTGTTTTAACATATTGCATGAAGCAGACAATTGCCTGAACTCATAAATTGCACTAAACAATGGCTTGATAAATCATGGTTTATTGAATAAACGACAAGGAACTGGAAAAATGGCAGTTCAAAAGGAATTGATCATCCTAGATCCCAGAGACACCAGAAGGATGAATGGTGAATAAAGGGGAAATGTTGAACACTCAAAAAATAAATAGTAACCATTTATGTTATTCAATCCATGTAGCAGGCTCTCTAATCTCAAAATAACATAGAACTGAGCTGGAAACTATTGATTGGCCATTGAAGATGACTACAGATGTCTAATAATGGACTGAAGAAAAAGTAGCAATTGGAATGTTACTGCTGTCTAAAATTTGGGAACTGCTGAAGGACAGTCTGTTTAGTTGGTGGAATCACAAGATTTTAGAGGAGACAAAGAGATAGTAGAATAGATTGAACAGAATTACTGTAGATAAATTAGAAAGATGAGAAGATGAGGATTGATGGAACTAGAAAGAAAAATAGAAGTGAGAAGACAACAGAAATAAGAAGAAGAAGGTGAATTGCTAAACTGTTGTGGCCTAGAACTGTATGGCCATTGAGTGATAAAATAGGTGCTCACAATCCAGGTAGAAAAATGGTTGGAGGAAGAGGAGACCAGAAATTTCTTCCCCATCTTAGTAGCCTCAGCCTGGGCAATTGCCATGGGAAAAGTAAGTGATCAGGTGGTTGAAAGACTGGACTACCAGACAGCCAGTAATAAACAAGAGCAGATTGCAGGGCAAGAGGGATCAAGAACAGCTCTAGGTTCTGATTCAAGAACCAGGAACACCAATCAGTTTGTCACTGGACCAGGCAGGCTAAGAATCAGAATGAAAAAGAGGCCACTGTGGTGAAGATAATTTTGCTTTTGCCAATCTATGACAAGGGTTAGGGGTGCAGACGGGTGAACCCAGAGATTTTAAGTTAAGGAATAGAAGAGGTAGGTGTGAACATGTGAAGTGTAATGTGAATGCGTAGATTGAGAAGCTAGTAGTCAGAGGACCAGCTCATCTGGATTTGTGCAAGGTGATGTTCTGGTAGAAAAGCAGAAGGAAAGATTTAAATTGAGCATGAGGAAAATATAGGAACAGACAAATTCAGAATTTATTTATTTATTTTTTATTTATTTTGTTTGTCAAACATGTACAAGATAGCAGGTATAGGTATAAACATAAACATAATCAAAGTGAATACAGATAGATGAGGACAATAGGACAGTAGGACAGGGACGGTAGGCATGCTGGTGCGCTTACGCACGCCCCTTACAGACCTCTTAGGAATGGGGTGAGGTCGACAGTAGACAGTCTAAGGTTAAAGTTTTTTGGGTTTGGGGAAGAAACCACAGAGTCAGGTAGTGAATTCCAGGCATTGACCACTCTGTTGCTGAAGTCGTATTTTCTGCAGTCGAGTTTGGAGCGGTTTACATTAAGTTTGTATCTATTGTGTGCTCGTGTATTGTTGTGGTTGAAGCTGAAGTAGTCATTGACAGGTAGGACATTGTGGCAGATAATTTTATGAACTACATTTAGATCGGTTCTAAGGCGACGTAGTTCTAAGTTGTCTAAGCCCAAAATTTCAAGTCTGGTGGAATAAGGTATTCTGTTGCGAGTGGAGGAGTAGAGGACTCTTCTCGTGAAATATTTTTGGACTCTCTCAATTGTATTAATGTCCGATATGCAGTGCGGGTTATGATCTGATGGGGTCATGAAAAACGATAGGCATAACCAGAGGTGGGTTCCTCCCAGTTCGGACCGGTTCACCTGAACCGGTAGCAACCCGCTGGTGATGTCACGATGATGTCACGGATCCGGTTTGGTCGGTGCCGGTCCGTGGATGCCGCCATCTCTTTTTTTTTTTTTGAATTTTTTTTTGAATTTATTTCCGGGGTTTTTTTCTTCTGCGCATGCGCAGAAGCCAAGTTTCCGGCACTGCGCATGCGTCGCCATCTTGTTTTTGGCTTTTTTGGGGGGGATTTTTTTATTTTTTTTGCACTGCGCATGCGCGCACACGTGAAGCGCACACGCACCCACGTGGCACGGCCACGCGGTGCAGGAGGAAGCAAACTGGCAGCGAGGTAAGTTATGCCCACCCCTGGGCATAACCAAGTACTGACATGTAGGGGAAGATATGATCAGAGGTTCTGGATAGTCACAATGGTTTGGTATACTATTGTGTATTTGAATTTAGTCATGGCTGTTTTTGTTATTTCTATTGTCCCCTGGTAATAAACAGTTTCAGGGTACAGGGGGTTCTATATAGGCTATTTTCTCAAAAATTAACTTCCAGTTTTGGAAAATCAATTTCCTTGTTTATGGCTTAGTGTACTGGGTGAATCCAGCCAACTGTGATTTATTCAGTTAAGCAAACCATGGATTCAGTATGCAGCATGAACATGGTTTAGGCCATTAGCCAACTTCCAGATTAATGGATCTTTAGGATTGTGCTTACATGTGTTAGTCAAATGTATGTAGTCTGGATATTGACAAAGGGGAAAAAAACAACAACCCCGAGGTTATATTTTGCCATATCCCCATTAGTTTAGAAAGGTGAGAGAGTGCCACTGTCAGTCTCCACAAAAGCCAGCAGAAACAAGATAAACTATTCTAAGTAAATGTTGAAGCTCAATCTATTAAAACAAACAACTAGGAACAGATGTCAAATGGTCATTTGAATAGGAGGCTGGTTCTGTACATTAATGACCTCACTGGATTGTTCAATCATTCTGTAATCAGGGTGGAGACAAGTTGGCAAACCCGTCAACCTGGAACCCTGAGTGAAATGCCAGTTTCATGCCTCTCCTTTTTTTTTTATTGCAGGGTGACTATTTATGATATAAATAATCCATTCCTCAGCAATAAAATGTCTGAGAGGATAGTTCTGCGATAGAGGAAAGAAGATTCATTTGAAAACTAAGATTCTGTGCGATGTGCCTGAACATGTTGCTTTTTCTTTCAATGCATATATAATTAGACCATCATTATACACACACACACACACACACACACACACACACGCACACACATATATATATGTTTTCTTATAGTTTTTCAGATATATGTATGTGGGTGTTGGTGTGTATGGGTCTTTTCCCGTGTAAGAAAAGGACTGTCGTTGTAAGTAACTGCCTGGATGGCCCCTGGAGGGGCCGAAAGGCAAAAAGGAAGCAGTATGCTCCCTCCCATATTTGGGTATACCAGGTGATTTAACAGAAAAAAACATATATATATCCTTGTCCCTGGAACAAGCTGATAGGGAGGAGAATCCTGTGGCTCAAGAGATTAAGCATTTGCCG
>QLTV01003654.1:5059042-5069356 GCA_003457575.1 Thermophis baileyi
AGGGAGGGAGAGAGAGAGAGAGAGAGAGAGAGAGAGAGAGAGAGAGAGAGAGACATCTGCGATGTCTAATAATGGATTGAAGAACAAGTAGCAATTGGAATGTTACTGCTGTCTAATATTTGGGAACTGTTGAAGGACAATTTAGTTGGTGGAATCACAAGATTATAGAGGAGACAAAGAGATGATGGAATAGATCGAACAGAATCAGTTGAAGAGCATGTTTGCAGCCTGCCCCCCGACCTCTGGGAGAGAAATTGGTCTTGCAAACAGGTACCGTGTTTCCCCGAAAATAAGACCCTGTCTTATATTTTTTGAACCCTGAAATAAGCGCTTGGCCTTATTGCCATGCACTCAAAAGCCCGATTGGGCTTATTATCAGGGGATGTCTTATTTTGGGGGAAACAGGGTAGCAATCTCTTCTTTTGGAAATTAATAACTGAGAGCAATGTTTTATTCCATATCCAGTACTTTCAGATATTTTCTAAAGAGGTAGAGCTAAATACATCAGTTATTCTTTCAACTCCAGATAAATGGGGGGGGGAGGGGGAAGGGTGTTTTATGATAGATGATTGAAGAGGCAGAAAATAAAATATATTTATGGTCAAAGCAACTAGAAACAATTATTCACCGTTATTTTATGCAGTGGATAGACACATTTGTTTATTATGCAAAATACGTTGATAATCAGCTGGTGACTCACCAGTTTAGTTAGAAAAATAAAGCATTAGAAGAGTAAGACATTTAAACATTCAGAAATGCATTAATACGTCTACAAAATCCATATGCAAATAGTGAATATTTTTGGTGGAATCTTATACAGGTAGTCCTCACTTAACAACCACTCCTTCAGCAACAGTTCAAAATTACAATAACACTGAACAAGGAAACTTACACCCGGTCCTCAAAGTTGCAACCGTCGCAGCATCCCCACAGTCACATGATCAAAATTCAAGCACTTGACAACCAGCATGCAATTATGACAGTCAAGCATCCCATGAATACATGATCATCATTTTGTTAGTGACATCGCACATAACAACCACAGGCAATTTGCTTAATGACTGCAGTTGAAAGTGCTACCCTCAGTCAACATGGCCACATGACTTTTTGCTTTACAACCGCGTTGCTTAGCAATTGAATTGCCAGTCCCAGTCGTAAAATAGGACTCCCTATATAAGCAGAGGATGCATTTACAGATTTGAGTAAATATCTAAATTGGTAGCTTTTTTCCAGGGCTGAGGAGGGGAAGCAATAATTATTTATCATAAATTGTCACCTTCTATGTATAAAACTAGGCATTGGAGTGGGGATAGAAGAGAACAGAATACCTTAAGAAAACATTCAATGGCTGAAACTATGAAGATATATGCTGCATGTGCATTTCTTTACTGCAAATCCCATTGAGGTGAGGCCGAGGTGGCGCAGTGGTTAGAGTGCAGCACTGCAGGCTACTTCAGCTGACTGCTAGCTGCAGTTCGGCGGTTCAAATCTCACCAGGCTCAAGGTTGACTCAGCCTTCCATCCTTCCGAGGTGGGTAAAATGAGGACCCAGATTGTTGGGGGCAATATGCTGACTCTGTGAACCGCTTAGAGAGGGCTGTAAAGCACTATGAAGCGGTATTGCTATTGCTATTGAGTCCTTCAAATACTAACTTAACTCCTGGGACTTACATACGGTATATTTGCTTATCTGAAAGCTATTATTCACTGCCACCCTAATACCTTTCTCATGCAAATACAGAAAAATGGCACTTCCAGATATCTAGAGAAGAAAGCCGGCAGAATGCTGTCTTGTACAATGTTCTAGATTTGATCGGAGCCCTATTCAGCTCTTATGTCTCTTCCCTAATATAAACCCACACCGAAGCTGAATGTGCAGCTCTGTGGCTTTCTAGCAGCATGATCTATCTGCAGGAAGCCAACACCTATTTATTAAGTCCCAACTTGCCATATGGGTATTTTATTACCTGAACCCTCTCTTTATTTCGAAGGTTTCAGTATTCTGATTTAAAATGCCCATGAGGGTGTCTTGTGTCCTTTTCCAAAGAAAGAGGAGAGAAAGGCTTCCCACTAGAAAAGTTACTGTTTCACACCTATTGTGCCAAATGCATCTATAAAGAGATGTCGTCTGTGGAAATTGGTCTCTTAAGGTTGCAATTGTATACATATATTGAATGAATACAAATACATATGTATTTGTATTCAGGCCTCATTGTGCTCAGCAGGGCTTACTTCCAAGTAAACATGCCCTGGATTGTGTCATAATTCTTTGATGGATTTTGTTATCTCTACTGACAAGCATCTTTTTTGAAAGCAGAGAAACGTGAACACCCTTAATGGAGCTCATGCTTCAGTCAGAGCCTAAATGAAACCTGTGTTTGGCTGAATGGTGCTCACATCTGAGAGGGGGGGGGGAATGTTTCCCCACCAGTGCTTTGAAGTGCCTCTATTAAGTGTTTTTATACTAATAGGATTTTCCCAGGAAAGAAAGACAAAGCACAGAATGCTTCATTAACACTGCCCCTCTACTAATTTGGACCGTTTAATTGCCTCCCTCCCTGCTATGCCATATTCAGACATTGTTTAAGCCATTTAGAAAGCATCTTGATGGGATCCAAAATGCAGCAGTGTGTAAACACAATCTTGCCAAACACAATACGGATGAAACATATTCTGAAACAAATTCTCTTGGCTGAGGGTGACATTGCTGGTCCAGGCAGTCTGCTTGATTCATTCCCTGAATTTCATTCTTTCTCCCCATTCATTTCCAGTCACACTTATTTTGGAGTTCATTCCCTAGCATTAACATAATTGCTCCGGGAATATTTTCTTGTATCTGGCAAGAGTTTAGGCTGATGGAAAGAAATGTCACTGTTCGAAGGCACTGCATTGAAAAGACAGCAGGGGTTACCTAAGTTTTTCTTCCAACAATTATTTTTTTAAATTATCACTTGTTGCAGTTGCATTGTAACTAAGCATCCATTCTATTAAACAGGTGAGAAAGGTAAAGAACCAGAAGCAGCATATGATGCCCTGAACAGAAATAGAGGAAGTAGGGATGGTTTACACGGATGGAAATCTATAGAAAGGTATAGCATACAGTTGTGAACTCATTTTGGTTATGCTTTTGTTTCCTTCTCTCATGCCTTGAATTACTACTTCTTTTACAGTTTGTACTTCAGCATAAATGTTGCTTATCCTGAAAGGGAAAATAAGGCAATGGCTATACAGTAATAATACAATAAAAATCATTTGTGGTTTTTGGCCTTTCCCCAGGTATATTCTTACCAAACTTGTGGTTTTTACCTGATTATCATACACAATCAAATCCATTTTATTATTGTTTGGTCTGGATATTTCATATAATTGCTGATGTTCATTAAAATCTTAATTTTTCCTACTTAATTATATAATACATCCCCATATAAACTGCTGTAGTGTAGTTTAAGTAGCCTTGAAATATTTTAAACTGTAAATTTTAGGTTTCCTTCTGAATACAAGGAAACTAATTCTTGCAGGCATGATCTGTGTATTCATTGCTATTGCCCCATTTGCCTGCTGGACTGTGCACATTTTTTCCAGAAAATATTCAATTAAAACAATGGGATTTACTTAGAGGTTAAGTGAACAGCAATTATGTTTTAAGGAGTCTTACCCTTAATGTAGTTCCATTTTTGTTTATGTGGGAATAAATTAAACCCAAAGATGTTTATTTCTACATAAAATAAATGCATTGCATTGTCCAGTTGCCAAAAAAGAGGTTTGATGTAATTATTAGCAAGAGGTATGAAAGCATGGCACTTTTATAACTGAATTGCTGGCTTAACGTTTTAATAGATGAGAGAATAAATGAAAATCTGCCTATCCAGTGAAGGTGCTGAGAATATGAAGTATTGAAACTCCAGTTCAAATCAGCTCAGTTCCTGATGACTACACAATTATGTCCAAATAGTTTATTGATAACAGAAAACTAATGGTTTACCACCACTTCTTCGAAGATTTTTTTCAACTTCTCAGTCAGTCCCAATGACCCAGAGATTTCCTGGTGGTCTCCCATCCAAGAACTAGTAAGGCTTGACAGTAGTTAACATTTCAAAATCAACCAAGATTGTCTTGATGTTGCTGTCTAAATGGGTTTAACATTGAAGGCAGCAGCAGTTAATTGAATTATTAATATTATAATTTATAATATATCTACTAATTCCAACATTTTCAAAATCCAATTCATAGATCTTACTAGCTCTAAAGCAGCGGTTCTCAACCTGTGGGTTGGGACCCCTTTGGGGGTCAAACGAGCCTTTCACAGGGTTGCCTAAGCGCGCGCTAGCCCGCCACACCCCCTTTGTCACCTCATCACGCGCGGGGAGGGGTCGCGGCATTAGGAAGGTTGAGAACCACTGCTCTAAAGTATTTTAGTTTTGGCTCCCTTTGTGTGCCAACCAGCTGTTCTCAGTTTTGTGTTATGCCAGAATGCAGCTGGCATTTTTAACATTCTACTTTTGTCTTCAAATAAGATTTTCTTTAGCACTCAGCCTAATGCTAACTACAAGACAAGTTCAGAATGACAAACTATGTTTCAATAAATTAAAATACCAAAAATAATAGCCTTGAATTTTCCTTATTTGGGAAAGGTGCTAGAAAGACTATCCACCATCCCATAATGCCTCCTGCCCACAGAAAGCTAAGTGGTTTAACAATTACAGGGCACTTGAAAAAGCAGAAACATCTTTCACTTTTTTCCACTCATCCAAATATTGAAAGGATTTGTGGGGACAGAGGGAGGAAGCTGGCTGTTCTTAAGTCCCAAGATCACTTTAATTAAATGAGTGGAGTAAAAGCTACATATATTGATCTGATAGCCAGTCAGCATCATGTTTAAATCAGGTGCATGCAGTACTCAGATTTCTTATATCCTGGCCTTAGATTATGTCTGGGCTAATATACAGAGGGTAGCAAGGCAATTTAAATGTTACTGGCTATGTCAACACCAATGTGGCTCCTTAATATACACATCCAGGATTACTTCTAAATGAGTCTTTTCATAAAACGATGGATTTTTAAAAAAGTGTTAATCCTTTATCAAAAGCAAGCCGAGAGAGCATACAAAAAGGCCTTTCTCGTAACGTCTCAATTCTGTAATATTCTTGACCGTGAAAACCCTCCAAAAGTGTTAACAGATGCATTAATTAAAGAAAAGGATTAAAACTAAGCTTACTTCCATAATTATCTTTGCATTTTAAAGGCTTCCAATTCATTGTCAGTGTTACCAACCAGATCAAACATTAATACCAAATAAACATAGTATAAGACCAAAATTTATCAACAGAGCCTTAATGGACAATCTTGATATTTTTCAAAAGCAAGTTAGTATCTACAATATTGTAGATGCAAAAAAAAACCCAACCAGCAATACATTGTATGAACTAACCATAAATGTTTCTGCAATATAGCCTAGTAATTGGCAATTTATATACTGAAAATAACCAGTAATTCATAATAAAAAGGGTTACTAGTAACCCTTTGCAGTGTGCATTCTAGATTTAAAAATAGAGAAAAAATCTTTTTCTTGAAAAGTAATGTAGCTAATTCTCATTTTTCTTATTTGTAATAAAGTACTGTGGATTATTGTTTTGAATCAGTTATTTGCTTCTAGGATGTTGCTGGAAAAGCATAATTAAAATGCATGCCCTTGAATAGATTACATATGCATGCATGCACACATGAATGTTAATCATCATGCTAAATTTCACGCCAGTTCACAGAGAGGTATAAAACATTTGTACAATGAGTCTGAATCCTTCCTTCCCACTCTGCTTGATTTTCAGACTTCAAGAAGGGGTATTCAGATTTCTGAACTAAATTAAGTTTTAAAAAGCAATATTCCATAGAGGTATGATTGGGGAGGGATCTATACATGGTTTACAACAGTCTCAAATTATAAATTAAGTGAATTAAATGCTATTGAACTTACTTTACCCAGAAACTCCTTCTCAAAATTGGAGTTTCTTTCTCTTTTTCATCAACATCAAATGTAGAAATCAAAATGCAGCCACTGCTTTAATTAGCCCTCATAAACATACAATATCCCTGTTTTTATTGGCTCATCAGGGCTCCTATCTATTAAAAAAACATCAGAAATATGGTACTCGTGTTAGAAATCTGTGGCTACCATGGCCAGAGTTGCTGTTGTTACTAAGGGATCAACCACACACAACTCTTCTTTACTCTTGGCTGTCATTTCTTAATCTCTGACACTTGGAAATCATTACAGATGTGTATAACTTGGCAAAGATAAGCCTGATATACAATATTATTCTATCTTCTAGGTTCATGTTATGCCTTAGGCTAGATTAGCAGCCAAGTTTACCCATCAGACGATCAGGGGATGTTTTAAACTATCTATACAGAAAGAATTGCTGTGCAAGAAAATTTCTGAGTGTCTGCCCAGGTGGCAGAGAGAAAAGGAGCTTCCTAATTTAGTTATTGCAGTTCGAGATAGTTCTGTAACCAAGTGAACTGCAACATCAACACACATTTTCCTCTAGCAAACAGGGTAATTTCCCTGATCACCAGGCTTCATTACAATACCGGTGCTGTTGAAATAGGGAAGTTGCTTGTTCTGGGAGCCAACAGCCACTTTGACCCCTGCTTGTATTGCTGTTGCAGAAAAAAAAAATGGTAGTTAATAATGATGCACTGGAACTTTTGTGAAAATTAAGATGAAAATTGCCAAGGGATTAACAATGTGGGGGTGGAGATTATTTTATCCTCAAGCCAGGATACAGCAGTGATTAATATTGGATTGGGACCAGGTTCAAGTTTCCATTTCATTATGGAGCTTTTCATCAGTCTCTTTCTCTCAGTTTAATCGGACACACGAGTGATCCATCCATGATATCTTAAGGTTTAGAAGGAAGGTGGGAAATACAGTGGACATAGAAAACCTATACATCCCTGTTAAAGTGCCAGGTTTTTGAGATGTTAAAAAAATCAGACCAAGATAAATCACTTCAGAATTTTTTTTACCTTTAATATAACATAAGCTGTGCAATTCAATTGAAAAACAAACAAATCTTTTTTTTGGGGGGGGGAGGGATAACAAAAAAAAAATTACAGTAAGTTTGCACATCCTTAAACTAATACTTTGTTGGAGCACCTTTTAATTTTACGACACTGTTCAGTCTTTTGGATAGGAGGCTTTCAGAATGGCATGCCTTGCCTTGGGAATCTTTGGCCACTCTTCCTTGCCAAACTGCTCCAAATCTGTCAAATTGCAACAGTCTCCTATGTATGGCCCTCTTCAAGTCACCCCCAGATTTTCAATTGGATTCAGGTCCCAGCTCTGGCTGGGTTATTCCAAAATTTTGATCTTCTTCTGGTGAAGCCATTCTTTCATTGATTTGGAGGTATGCTTTGGGTTGTGATGTTGAAAGGTGAAATTCCTTTTCATCTTCAGCATTTTAGCAGAGGCCTGAAGGTTTTGTTCCAGAATTGACTAATACTTGGAACTGTTCATAATTCCCTATACCTTGACCAAAGCCTCAGTTCCAGCTGAAGAAAAGCAGCCCCAAAGCATAATGCTGCCATCATCTTCAGTGAGGGTACCAGAGGTGGGTTCCTCCCGGTTCGCCCGAACTGGTAGCGACCCGCTGGTGATGTCATGATGACATCACTGATCCGGTTCGGTCAGTGCCGGTCCGTGGGCACTGCCATCTTTTTTTAATTTTTATTTTATTTTTTTAATTTTTTTTTTCTTTTGCGCATGCGCAGAAGCCGAGTTTCCGGCACTGCACACGCATCGCTATCTTGTTTTTGGCGGTTTTTTCTGAATATTTTTTTGCACTGTGCATGCGCGCGCGCCCATGAGGTGCGCGCGTGCCCATGAGGCGCAGCCACGCGGTGCGGGAGGAAGTGAACCGGCAGTGAGGTAAGTTAGAACCCACCCCTGGAGGGTACGGTGTACTTTTGATGATGCACTGTGTTATTTTTGCACCGAACATACTTTTTGGGATTATGGCTAAAAAAATTCAACCTTGGTCTCATCAGACCCTAACACATTTTCCCACATGCTTTTGTCAGACTAGATGTAGGTTTTTTGCAAAAAATAGCCAAGCTTGGATGTTTTTCTTTGTGAGAAAAGGCTTCTGACTTGCCACCCTAGCCCACAGCCCAGACGTATGAAGAATACAGGAGACTGTTGTCACATGTACTTGCCAGAAATTCCTGCAGCTCCGTTAAAGTTGCTTTAGGCTTCTTGGCAGACTTTCGGACCAGGTTTTTTTTTTGTTTTTTTGTTTTTTCATCAATGAAAATTGAAATCCTTGTTATCATCTTGGTAATGTTGTGCTATATTTTCTCCACCCGTTGAACATTACCATCCTATGTTCCATGGTACGTCCAATGCCCTGAAAATTTTTTGTACCCTTCTTCTGACTGATACCTTTCACCAATAAGATCCCTCTGATGCTTTGCAGGCTCTTGGCAGACCATGAATTTTGCAGTAAGAGCAACTGAATAAATATCAGAAAAGTCCTACAACAGCTGAATTTTATATTGGCTTGATCAGAGTCACTTTAATTGGTGGCAGGTGTATACTAACTACTGTTTAACATCAGTTTGAATGCTTATTGGTTAATTCTGAATGCAGCCACATCCCTACTTATAAAAGGACGTGCACACTTGTGCAACCATGTTATTGTAAGTTTTTGTTATTTTTTCCCTCTAAAATTGTTATTTTATATCTGTAAATGGAAGAAATAATGTAGAATAGGCCTGCTTTACACTTTAATATAGTTGGTTCTGGTTGTTTTATTGCCTCTTTACTTGATTATGTTAAATAATTAAGCTCATCCATTTTGAATAAAAAGTGTGGATGCTGAGGGGCTTCCATTATTTTTAATAAAAATCACCCTCCCCAAAATAAGGAATACTGTACTAGCATCTGAAAAAAATGTCAAATGACTAAAGCATGGAGCTTTTTGGACTACTGTACAACTCTCAAGATTGCCAACTAATCTGGTTGCCAGCTAATAAGCACAGATCCCTTGTGTACTTATGGTTTTAGTTCTCATTTTGTCTTGGAATCACCATCCATCAAAACTAGCAGACCTGAAATTCTATCCTTCCGTGAAATGACATACAAATGCAATAGAGAATGTTTGAATAGAATCTTGGCCAGTTCTATTAGGGCTTTTTAATATCTTTAAATCTCTAAAAAAAAAATCCTTCTTAGAACTGAAAAGAAAGAAAAATTCTGGCACTTGTAGCTTCTCAATGAGTATTGCAGCACTATGACATGGCAATTTTGAAGCAGGGAAAGTTAAATGACAGAAAAGGCTTTATTTATTTCACCAGCTGTTATAAGTTGACAGTAGGTTATAATAAAAACAAGAAAGAGGAAGTGTATTCCAGCCAGCAGGACCATATAAAGCAGGCTTCGTCTTGCTTCATCACCAGTTGAGTTTCAGCAACTGCAGCCAAATTCTCACCAATGACCTCAATGCCCACAGTAGATTCCACAGCAACATAATTATTTCAGCTAACAGGGACCCAAATTGTGTAGGATTTTAGAGAAATTTTCTCTGGAAAAGGATTGGTAGCCAATGTAAGGCTTTTAGCACTGTTGGCCCTTTGAGTTTGCCAGAGAACCCTGGTGGCTGAATTCTTTGCTGATTGATATTTCTGGATTTAGAGATAAGGCAACTCAGTACAGAGTACATTACAATATGATCAGTAAATGAATCAGGATGGAGTTGATGTTTACAGAAAAAAAAGGGGTGACAAATAATCTACACATTGGTATCCGGATCTGATGGGAGCACATTTGGATTGGAAGGATAGAAAAACAGAAAGAAGTAAAGTGAACAGAGTGAACTAGTTTTATATTTCTTTTTCTTAATAGCCTGCCTTTCAATTATTTTGCTCACCAGTTCTTCTTTTTTGGACTTTGCATAATGTCGCTTATTCCAAAAAGGAATCAGCTAATGAATATGTATGGATGTGTATAATCTTTGCTAATAAACTTTCAGTATCAGTAAGTCAAAGCTATAGTTGTAATAGATTTCAGAATGGGGACTTGTAAATTGTATCAGCTTCTGTACACTCACTGAGTTCAGTATCTTTCGATAAACATAGCTTGAACAATCCCGTATAATGGAATAATCTTTAGGTTTTGCGAAAAAGATGTTAAATGAAGGAATGTGTAAATGCTTATATATTCTGTTACTTTAGTCAACTGCTTCAATTTTATCAGCATCCAATGAAAACAGATGATGTTAAGATTTCAGTGTCAATATGCTCTGCGTTTTTTTTTTT
>QLTV01003654.1:5069458-5142693 GCA_003457575.1 Thermophis baileyi
TGCTCTACGTTTTTTTTTTTCCCCTTTACTTGAGTAGAAGGTATTCAATTGAGAACATACATTATTTAGGAACCTACAGCTCTCATTTGCTAGAGATGGTGATTCCTGGGAGATTCAAAAAGATAATGCAATTTGGTTGGCATGTCTCCTGCTGTATCTTTCCTAACCAGATACAGTATTGGGCAAGACTCTCGTTTCCATTCCTGCGTGCTTGCTAGAACTCTCATGGACCTCACAGCAGAGAGAAATACAGTGCAACTGGTACCCAACCAGCTATAGATGCTGATAGACTCAGTCAGTTTTGCTCTCTTCAATACCGCATGCATTCCCTAGATCAGTGATGGCGAACCTTTTTCCCCTCAGGTGCCGAAAGCGCGCGCGCCCACACCCATAATTTAATGCCCCCATGCGCCGTGCCCCCCCTGGGCATGCGCACGTGAACCCACCGCGCTGCCCCGCCCCCATGCATGTGTGCACGACCCCCCTCCCCCATTTCCCGACTTCCGGTGGGCCCGGTAGGCCCCTTTTTCGCCCTCCCCAGGCTCCAGATGCTTCCCTGGGTCCACCGGAGGCCCAAAACGGCCTCCCAGAGCCTCTGCGCGAGCCAAAAATCAGCTGGCAACAATGAGCTAGGGCAACAGCTCGCGTGCCGGCAGATATGGCTCCGTGTGCCACCTGTGGCACGTGTGCCATAGGTTCGCCATCACGGCCCTAGATCCAGCAGCCAGAACAGGTTCTTTCTCATCTGAAATTCAATTACAAAGGCTTCGTCCTATGCTTCCCAGCTTCTGGCAACAAAGTCTGCCACCCACTGGACTTAGTTTTGCAGATCATAAGGAAATCATGAATTGTGTCAACACACTGCTAATTAAATTGTATGACTAATTAAATGTGTCTGTTGGAAAACATAGGCCAGGATTACACACTGTGCAGAGCCAGGTGCAAAAGGTATAGTGGTAGGTGGGCATGTGGTCTGCCAGTATTCTTTTGGTAACCCTCAGATTTCATCTTTTTTTGCAGGAGGTGGTAAGAGGCACAGTCTTAAGCTCCAAGTGGGCTTTATGTGCCCATTTTATACTGTAGGATCCCCTCAAACCCTCCTCAAACAGATTCTGGATCCGCTTATTCTTGGAGTGCAGCCCTTGGCATGCCAGACAAAGCCAGAAGTGCCCCTTAAACCACCAGAGGTTGTTTAAAAGCAATTGACCCCTGCAATGCAGGTCACAGTTGCATAATCAATGTTCCCAAATCTAAAATAAAACTACAGAAGAGATGCTAAACTTTAAGCAGAAGCTGATGCTTTTGCACAGATCTTTTAAGTCAGTTTTATCAGTCTTGCCAGATATTCAGAATATTTTATTCCTGCCTTACCACACTGGAGCTGCCTGAGCTTTAGCCAGGTTGGAGAAACTGAAATTAAAACAATTGGGAGATGGAAGAAATATGCAAAATGTTCTGTGTCTGAACTGTTCTAGGCAGGGAACAGCTCATTTGGGGTGGTCTGTGCCTGAACTAAAACATGTGTATTTTAGATGTCTTGTTCCAGACACGGACCAAAGGGAGGCTGTTTCCAGTATGGATTGAAAAACAGATTCTATGCTGGATGCTGTGTTGATTGTTGCAGTTGAAATACTTCTTTTGCATTCTCCTTCTGGACCAGTGGAACAGGGTTGGGTCCATACTGCTGTTTAAACTGGGTGGCAGATTACTTTTGTGACATTTCCATTGTAGCCCTTGACTTATAGAACACCCACCCCCCTGAGATTTGACAGGCCCCCATGTAGAGATAGAGGTCATTTGGAGGTTGTGTGCAGCAAACTGCCTACCTCAGAAGGGCCTCAAGTACCTACATGATCTCACCCAGTTCCCATGATTTCACCCTGGATGAAGCAGGACACTATCTCTGGCTGGTACATGATCTCATCTAGGTTGTATTAACAGGATGTAGGATGTTCTTAAGGATTGGCAAGGAGAATTCACCAATGAAAATGCTGTTGCTCTTTGTTACCTTTTGCTGCTTGTAAAACTGTATATAAGCAATAAACACTGCGAAGGCAGTCAAACATCTTGGCATCCTGCAATGACTGGTCTCTAACTCCATCACCCCCACCCTTTTAACTGACCAAAAGGCAGGGAAGAGCTGGCTTCCACCCCCACCCCCTCCAAGAAGTGGGATGGGGTGAGCTCAGAGTGGGAGAGAACATGTGGGTTGTATTAGGGGAGTGTGATTGTGGTACCAAGTTTTTCTAGTTATTGGATTTATTATTTTTGGTTTTTATTGTGTATATATGTGATTCTATTTTTAGTTGTAAGCAACCCAGAGTTTGGTTTAAGATTGGCAGCTATACGAATGTTTTTTGAAAAGAAATAAATAAAACTGCAGTCATTTAAAAAACACCAGGCACAGAGGAAGCCATTCTGGATCTGGGGAAAAACTGCCAAGGGAATTTGTTGCAAGGCCGCAGGGCTCAGAGCAGGACTGGTGTTGTTCCTGGATTTGTAGTGACTAGTGATAACTACCTGGCTAACTGACTGCAACCTCCACTGCCCCAATTCCATTTTAACTGCTGCTGTTCTTATCATTTCAATTTTGATTCAATGTGGTGGAATGCGTGATGCTTAAAGGAATTTTCCATTTCATCACTTTTTAGATCAGACCCTGTTTGAATTTAAAAGAACATTTCTGTCACCCCCCAAAACATTTAATCCAAATAGACCTGCTGTTATATGAGCAGGAACTAATTTTTCCAACCTGATGGATGCTGATCGCATTACAGTACTGCTTTCTGAATACATGCATGAAGATTCCTTTCTTTTTCTGTCCAGAAACTTGCTTAAAATCTGTAAGGCGGCTTCAGCTGAACCCTATGCCATAGGAGTTCTTTGGGGGCACCATGGTGGGCGGTGCCCAGGAATAACCCATTGCTGAAGCAATTCTACACACACCGCACAAGCACAGATGACAATCGTAGATGTGCCTCCACTTTCCTCAGCAGCCCAAGTTCTGAGAAGGAAAGTCTGAATCCCTAGCATGTGATGGTAATGATGCTTCATACCGGAATGGGACAACTCACCATGGCCAACTCGCTGTGCGACAATTCAACAATTCAATGTAGTCAGTTAAAATAATTTAAAAAATATTTTAATTTTGTAACTCTTGTCCCATGCTGAGTTTGCCATGATAAATTGTTCTATGCTGAGTTGGCTGCGGCGAATTAGCCATAGCGGGTTTTCGTAGATCCACTTCAGACATCCCAACACACCATCTACTACCAAATGAATATGCTGAGTGGCCAAGGGCAGAATCCAATGGAAGCACTTGTCCTTGAAGACTCATGCCTTTGGTCTGCAACTCCTACAGATAGGAAGGATATGGGGCATCTTTCAATCTCACAAGATACCTCATTTCCTGTTTAGACATAATTGGGGTCTCCTTCCCACCTCTGGCAGTACTAGGTACCTGTTTTGTTGATTAGTAGTTTCTGCTGTTAGGCAAAGCGATATGTTTGCATACTGGTTGCAACAGGTGGCAAGTGGCAGAGTGGTCCAAGGCATCAAATATGAAATATGGCACCCTTCAGATGATAGATTTTGAATGTTCAGCCATTCAAGTGGCACTTCATCTATTTTTCTATGACTACCACATGCCCATACCTTTTTCAGCAACTGAATTGTGCCTTCCTCTCTGTATCACTAGGACAAGGCAGCAGGCCCCAATACTGGTGGTCCATTCCACCTCGGACATTTGACACCATTGAGATGGAGGGTACTTTTTACCTCTCCTTCACTATCCACCAGTGGGAGGTGAGATGTTTGCTGCTGTAGACCCAGTGCTTCCCAGGTGGGTGTTGCTTCATGAAGAGATGCTAGATGGGGGATTCATGCGGAAAATGAGAAGAGCACAGCCATTAACCATGTTGAGCTGGTTAATTGGGTAACCAGCACTGAGTCATGTGCTACCAAATCTCAGCTGTGGCTTTATAGTTAACAGTGGAGCCAATCTATGAAAAGCAACTTGGCAACTTACATGGAGTTTATCTTGGTCTGCAGAGGTCCAGCAGTAGGATTATTACAGCCTGTCACACGGCTTTAATAGACAAATATTGTAAGATTCCTGTTTATTTCTACCTGAGTGTGAAGAAGAGGTAGATGTTCCCATTCGGTGAAAATCCCAATTACTTTTTAAAGAGGCTGTTGGATGACCTCATGACACTGACTGCTAGTTTCTTAGAATCTGAGAGTGGGGATTCAGGGCATGCATGCACTTCAGTGTTTCTTTGCAATGAATCTCAAGTGCAGAAATAGACTGGGAGTTTCTACATTTTCTTCTTCAAAATATGCTTGAAGAGCCTTGATTCTGAGGATGACATGGCATTGGCAACCCAATCACTGCAGTCCAGCAATGGCCAAAACTCTGATTCTTAGCGTTTGTCAGTTTGTGACCCAAGGGTGAAGGAAGCAATCTCTGCCTGCTCCCGAGAACTTTTGGTTGCTCAACCTAGCTGAAGATCAGATTTAGGTGCACCTAAGACAAGGAATTTGGAGCCTGGAATTCTGCCTGGCAAGCCCAAGAACACCAACCTCAATTCCAGTGATCTATTGCCAGACAAGAGAGCTGCTTTCCAGAGGAAAGTGGAAAGTTGAACCTGCTTGTTTTGGGCAATTGATGTAAAGGTCTCACCAGATCCAGTAATAGTTGTCCAGCTATACGCTTCTTTCTCACCAAGAGGTCCTAAGCAAGTTCTCTCGGCTAAGTGGTGTGGCAATATCACAATTCACACCTGAAAATGGATTTGATTACATGTCAAGATGAACGTCCCTTTGCTAGATTTCTCAAAACAACCAGTGAAGACTGAGGTCTATGTCTTTATCTCAGTGTCCAGACTATTCTATCAACTCACCTTGTCAAGTTCTTAATCTGTTATTAAGTCACCAGAACAGGCAAGAGATCAGTGGGATTGGTCTCTGGCTCATATCACCTGAGATGCACATCGGATGAGATCCACATGGTTCACTGATGTTGACATTCAGAATGCCTTTTTGTGCAGTTTCTTCAACTTCAAAGGCATCCTGAAAACTCCCAATTAACAAGATGACAGTGTGTGTGCATAACTAAATTCAGCAAGATATTACCATGTTCTCTCCCCCCCCCACCCCAAATTTCTGCACTGATGGCTTTTTTGGTTCGGTCAGCTTTCAGCTGAGTTTCTGACTGAGTGCATTTGAAAGCAAAAAATATGGTAATGGGTTGATTGGCTTAAGTTTGAACATGGATATTGCTCATTCTTTCTCCTTATGCCTTTCATTTTATAGGAACTTTAGAATGTATTTTAAAAATGCAAAGATGATTCTGTATGGATTGTGTACAATACTCTTGTGCACTGTTGATACAATTGATTGCACGTTTTACTAAACAAGCATGCTTGACCTGTTGGTGTTCTGTCCCTGTAGCACTCAGATGTGCAAAAATAAGTTATATGCAAAAGTCATGTAAGTATTGTATTTGGTGTTTTGACAATCGTTCGTATCACCCATCTCCTCCCACTTAGGACTGCATGACTGTAACTTTGTTGCTTGCATCCTTACGATTTATATTGAATATTTCCTAATGTGATTTGATTGCTTATTTGTACCCTATGACTATCATTATGTGTTATACCTTATGATTCCTGACGAATGTATCCTTTCTTTTATGTACACTGAGCATATGCACCAAGACAAATTCCTTGTGTGTCCAATCACACTTGGCCAATAAAGAATTCTATTCTATTCTATACATAATAATCTGACTGGAATGTAGTATTTTCTGCTCTAGAGGACAGGATTGATTGGAAGTGTTCTCTCATGCACAAGATAAGGTAGCCTAGCTCTCCCCACATTTCACTAGAATGCCTATACCTCGTGAAAATATCTGCTTATGCATGCAAAAGCTAAGATTTTGTGGATTTGGGCTGAATAAATGTAGATGGTTACTAAATGGCAACAAAGGATTACCCTTTGCTTGATCAGAATACCGTGTCCATAACATCTAAAAACTTACATTTTCAAAAACTGAGATGACTGTTCAAAATGGATTGACAAAACGTCTGAATGGTAATGTTTGCATCTGAAACAAAAACATTTTCTATTTCATACACACCTAGGAAATAAAAATCAACCATCTTAATGTATATAGAGAACTACATTAATTGTAGTCTGTAGCATGAAAGACTGATGCTAACAACCAAAGATTATGTAAACTGGAAGTCAGAAATACTTAGCGGGTCTAGATGCTTCATATCTTCTACATAAAACGTTAAGTCATTTTCCAAGACTTTGTCACTTTTTTTTTCTGAATCTTCAATTATTTATACAGGATTCCTACAAAATATTTGTGTAGATACAGTCCAAATGTAAAATGTTTTGTTGTAGACCACATTTATTGGTTTTCTTCCCTTTTCTTTAACCTTTTATTTTTAACTAAAATTTAAGATATTTTTCAATGAGCAAAAATTTCTTTCACTCAACCCAAGTATAAACCTGAACAATATTGAACAAATTGACCTGAACAATGACAATATTGATTCAATTAAGTATGTATTTAATAATTTCACTGGAAGAGTGATAATTTTCTATAGACTTACCGACAAACTCCAAGCTGATTTAACCTCTCAGAAGTAAAAATACAATTATGCTTATGCTGCTCTCCCTCATCAAGTACTGAAGAGTAGCATCTCCTACTTCCCAGCTAAAACTGACAACTGCAACTGATTCTGCTCAATGGTTACTGAGGTTACTATCAGTATCTCAAGCTGTGACTAGCACAACAATTTTAAATTTATTTACCTTTGGTACAAGTAAAATCAAAAGAAAATTACAAGCCTTGATTGCAATCACAGGTTAGATGTAATTTTCTGAGTCAGAATTCAAAATGAACTATACTGCATTTGAGAATATTAAACTGTAGTGACCACCTACACTATCATAGTCTATTTTAACTGAAGGAACTTTTAGAACTGTACCACATACCTTATCTAAGTGATGTATGATGAGCAACCCACTATAATATAATCTCCATGTGCAAACTTCTTAAAAAAAGATTAATTACTTTATATTATTTTTCCTATTAAAAGAAATTTAATTTAGCTATTAAAAATCCACTAGCCTTTGCTATCAATATTATAGAGAGGGTTCACAGAAGAGAGTTCCAGCACTCTAAAGGATAAGATCCTTTCATAGATCACAATGCTAATTAGGACAAGAACCAACACCAAGTAAACAATTGTTACTACTTTGCTTAGGCCAAATAACAAAATTATATACAGCTATCCCAAGAATATACCCATTTTTTCTTGGATCTACTAAACATGTACCTGAATTACCAGGATTTACTGCACAATTCTTTCACAGTGCGGCTCTGTAGTATACCCTCTACACAAGTTTCAGAACTTTATGTTTAGGGGAGATTTGCAAACTTAGAAAGGTCAAATTTAACTAAGATATTCAAAAGAATAAAAGATAAGAAGTCGCTTAGTTATTACTCCTTAAATACATTACTCCTTAAATAATTATAAAAATGACCAACTGGAATTTAGCAATTTCTTTTAAAAAAATACAGCATTGAGTTTGGGTTACTTCAACACATGAATTTAACTACGTTTCCCCGAAAATAAGACCCTTATATTTTTTTGAACCCTGAAATAAGTGCTTGGCCTTATTGCCATGCACTCAAAAGCCCGATTGGGCTTATTATCAGGGGATGTCTTATTTTGGGGAAAACAGGGTACATGTTAGGTGAGTTGACTTCCAATTCCTACTGACTATGCAGTCCTGTGAAAAAGTACGCCTTCCTTGAGTTCTAGTTTTACATATCAGGACATAGTAAAAATCATCCGGTCCTTAGCAGTTCTTAAAAGCAGGTAAATACAACCTCAGATGAACAACATGACATATTTACACCATGTCATTTATTTTACAAAAAGAAAGCCAAGACACACCTTCTTTTTCACATAACTGTAAGGACCGACCATATTGTTCTTGGTAACCACAAAAAGGTGGCTGCCAGTATCTAACCTGAAACCCTAGAATTACCAGCTGGCCTCCCAAGTACTAATCAGGTTCTGTAGATTTTTTTCCAAAAATCAGCCATCAGCTAGGTAGCAGCCAGTTACTTTTAAATGAACAATAACCTCATTACCTACTTTCAACTAGACATTCATTGTCTATAAGCTTAAAGTAGACATACATGCAAAATAAGCAAGATCACATTTATTCTTCTCAGATGTTCTTAAATGACATTTGAATTTATTAGTTGTGAATTAATAGTTTAGTTTAAAGAGCTATTTCCACAATGGGCTCCTAAAAGATGAGCTGTGCATGGAATGCTTTATGTCTGATATAACTTGACAGAGAATATTAAATCTTATGAAGTTCCTATTTGATTCCCCCCTTGCAAACTTTCTGTTTAAAAACAAATTAAACATTTAGGATCTTTAAATTATTTTTTAAAAACATATGAAGAAATTAAAACAGATTTATTTCCACTGGCATGGATTTAATTTAAATTCGTGAGACCATTAAATATCTGGGTACAAAATCAATGTATATTTTGGCATTCAAATCACAAGCCATCGGCTTATGTGGATAAATATTGCATGCAATATTTAGGGGGAATTTTAAAGCTCTGTAAACATAAGAAAAATAATTTTTGTATTTAATTTTTACTTGCAGGGCTGTAATTTTTTTGATGGGTTTTTTTTTTTTGATGTTAAAGCTTGAATTCTTTATTACTCAAATACAAGAGTAATGGAAGACAGCATGCTAAGCCAAACAGCACTAGAGTTTGCTTGGAAGTTAAGTTTGAATGTGCCTTCAAACTATTAACAGATTTTAATTAAGCTATACCTAAGTCAACTTACATGTTTTATTTTGCACGAATGGTTGTCAAGATACAAGAGTTAAATCCTTAGAACGATTTGTAACAAAAACTTTAATCTCCAAGAGTTTACAGTGACAAGACAACTTATGCACAATGAGGAAAATTTCTATCTACAATGTACCCTTATACATCCGTACTTATCCCAATCAACAGTTAATCTGCATTACAAATCTGTTTTAGCAGTAGTGCTCTACAGAAAAAGGTGTAATATTTAATTAGAATTTTGCACAATGGTAATTCTGACATAAATCAGAACTCAAGACAGATTTAGAAAAAAGGCTAGCTACAAGTTTTCAGTCTTGTTTGCCATTAGTTTATTCTGGCCAATTAAGCCTCCACATTTCATACTGCAGAGATTGTCCATTCACAATTATAGCAAATATTCATGATTTACAAGTCTATGTGTTAATTTATTTTTGAGTTTAGCTTTTGCAGATTCTAGAAGATGACCCAGCAGACTATGAACATTTGCTGCTGTAGGTTTCTTGAAGATTTGTTTGTTTACCTCTGCAAGGTAACTGGCTAATATTAAAATAGTTTATGCTTAAGGGTACAATGTAGAACAGGTTTATTACACTTTGAATGACCTGCTCAAAACCATATACATTTTCACAACTGTTACATGTCACCTGTTACAAAAAAAAATAAAAAAAAATTGACAGCTAAAACATTTTTAAAATGCACCAAGCTTTATGAGGTCTTAAACAAAACAATGTTCTGTACATACTGTCTTCAGACCAAAATGTGACTTCCTGTACACCATTCTTCCTGAAGTTCTATTTCCTGTCATTTGACCTGGAACGGCTAGAGTATACACAAACGATTTAGTCAAACAATGGTAAATGGACTCCCAAATATATTTCAATATAATGTAAATATACAAGTTTAATTTACATTTGAATATTCAACTTGGCCTATATATGGTCAAAGAGATTTTTTAAGGACAATACATTATATTTTAACATATTTTTAATCACTCCAGTATTTGAATCAGTCCATATATTCTTACCTACGAGATCTGGAAAATGAACGGGAAGGCTTATGATTTCTCTCCCTTGAGAGTGATCTCTCTCTCCTTCTATCTCTAGAAAGGGACCTATAAAGGAAATAGTAGTTGCATCAAAAATCAGGTTCTAGAACAGCGTCCCCCACCCCACCTTTTGAGCACCAGGGACCGATTCTGTGGAGAGGTTTTTCCATGGATCAGAGGGGGCGTGGTTTTGCACGTCGCCTGCATCCCGCAAAAGGGGCTTTGCTTGTTTGCACGGCCAATTTCTGGCATGCCATGGCCCGGTATCAGTCCACAGACTAGGGGTTGGGGACTCGTTCTAGAAGATAAGTGTTTATCAGTCTCAAATAGAAACAGTGTGTTAAATATTTTCAGTTAACACTTGCGGCTGATGTATACATATAAACTGTTTTGTAGAGTGATTTAGAGCTGCGATATATTAAGTTCTATCAATGCTTCAGATTCATGCTTGGCAATCCCTAATAGATTCTATATGAATATTTAGTACCAGAAAAAGTCAAAGATGACTTCAGAATAAACTGTGAATAAACTATTCAGCAAAAATTTAACAATTCAATTTATATCTTTGGCAAGATATCTTATTCTGAAGCCTCCCAATTCAAAATTAAATTTTCCCTTTTAACAAATTAGAAAAATTAGAAAAGGTCAGTTTAAAAGGTCGTTTTAAAACTATTATGTTCAGCCATGTCCTTCCATTCTGTAGTTTTTCTCAACTTTGGCCACTTCAAAGTGTGTGGATTTCAACTCCCAGAATTCCAGAGCCAGCAAGCTGCCTGGGTAGTTCTGGGATTTTAAGTCCACATATCTTGAGATGGTTGTGCTTGAGAAACACTGATCTAGTGTATGGACCATTAGTGCATTACAGTCCCCATTCCCAGATCTACAAAGTAAGTCTGTTTGCATGACTTACTGAATTTGTGAAACATTTTCATGACACAGGGAATGTTTCTTTACATCTATGTGTGAAATACTTTGGCAATGCATGATCAGCCTCAACAATTTACCTGCTACGACTACGGGAAAAACTCCTCCTCCGTGGAGATCTACAATCAAAAAAGAAAGGTGAGTCTTTTCATCAACTCAACACAACTGAGGTGAGGTAATTCCCAACTTGTCAAGTCACTGTTGGGCCCAGTGAATGTGCCAAGATAAATGGCACCCATCGTCCAGCAAAATGGAAAGATTCAGGCATTAAAAAGACTCAGCGTGATCAGCATGTTTCCAGCCATGAGTTTGTTTTAACTAATACCATGTCATAGCAAACCTGTCTCCAATGCAGCACTTCCATCTCAACTAAATCCACTGCCTAAAAGACTATACCAAAGTCCCACAAGTAGTTCCAAAATTGGTATAAACTAGTGTTTTGGAACCCATGCAAGGCAGAGTACCAAGTGAAAGACTAACGCACACAGTGACAATGACTAATTAGAGCTGCATCTGTGAATGTAATTTTTAAAAGGTCATAGTGTGTTTAGTCTAAAGAACCTTAGCTTGCCCAGTTTATCCCATAAAGTAATTGTTCTGAAATAGTTAGTAAAACAATTTAAAGGTGAAAGGAGGTGGCAGTTTTTTTGCAAGAAAAACCAAAGTTAGCAATTAAGTTTGCCCAACTCACATGCAAATATACTGCAGCTTAGTTATTTATATTAGATTCCTTAACACCCTTAAAAGTTTTATTCAAGCAACATATGTATGTTACCACGAAATTATGCACAGCCAGCCTTTGATTGAGAAAAAATAATTACTTATAAGCCGCTTACTCCTTATTTTAACCAGCAGTAAACTGTATAAGCAGGAAAAACTTACTAGTTTTTGGTTTCAACAAGCTAGAAATGGTGAGGTGAGGCTGCCGGACTGACTGCCAAGAAGAATTTGCTGAAAAGGTTTTGCCAGATGTTGCGTTGTATTTAGTTGGTTGGCGAAGGGGGTGTTGTGGATTTTTCCTGCTTTTTTGTTAGCCGAAGGCTGCTGCTGTAGTTGTTGTGAAGACATTTGGTAAATAAACAGCTGAGCTGATTGGCCGGGAATGTGTGGGCGGTCGAGGTGGCTGCTGCCGATTTGGTTAAGGTTGGAGAGAAGGCTGAGAGAAACAGCATGCTCGGGAACCAAAGGGCGGTGCAACCTGACGACTGGCCATGCCTGGGTCATGTGAAACGACACCAGCCAAGCTGAATGGGGCGCGCTGGTCACATGACGCTGAAAGGGCTAGTTGACTGGCTAATGCAGACTCAGAGGGTGGTGAGAAGAGACATGATGGTGACTCTGTAACGGGTTCATTTTTATTAATAGATGGACCAAAAAGCATAAAAAAATGAAAAACAAGCCATCAGTACAACCATCTAGCAGCTAACAAATACTCCTATGTGTTCTACAGTGAAAGGGAACAGGTTTCATTATTTTATATGGACTTCATTCATCTGCAATAGGTTGAGATCAGCCCTTGCAGAAACCAGGTTTTAAGTACTGAAGTGAGTATTTAACACTTCATCAATTATCCAGGTCAGAAGATGCATTACCAAGCAATCTGCTTTTGTTTGGGGAATTCATAACTGCAGAATTCAAATGAGGCAATAATATTTCAACAGACTTATTACAGTTGAAATTTAGCTGAGTAACTATTCATTGCTTCAAAATCCATAAAACAGTTGCCTGCTTAGCATCACTTGTGCTAAAGGAAAAGCAAACTGAGTGAAAAAATCCAAGTTGTATGTAATGTTTATCAACAATGAAGCAAAAAAAAAAAAAAAAAGCTGAAGTACTGGGACGAAAATGGGAAGTGACTAGATGAATATACCTCAGAAGAAAAGATGATAATCCACGTTAGAGGATACTATCAACTGGTACAGGTACCCAAGGACAGAAGCCAGTGCTCAACAAAGTGTATCCCTCTAACATCTGCTTAATGCTTTAGAATTTGGTGATTTGATAGACAGTGCAGGTTTTGAAAAGTCTATTTTGCCAAAATGGTAATACTGCCAACATCATTAATAAAGTTATTTTATCCTGGATACCTGCGGCGAGGTGGAGGACTTCTCCTGCGATAGTCATCTCGAGGTCGTCTACCCCATGAGGGAGGTGGGCCACGGTTCCGACTGCGTTTTTCACCATTGGACAGCTCCACCCTGACCCGACAGCCACACAATGTTCTGGGAAAGATTATGATTGATATTAATAGATTTAAGTCAAACAACTTAAGGACATGTGCTCAGTTTCCTACACTAGGAGACAGGGATGTTTTCCAATGTTTTAGACAATTCCTATCAGTACAGCCAGTGGTCAGAATAATCTGAACACAGAATCTTGCAAACCAATCTATTCACTTTGTCCTATTGCTCACATACAAGCTATTTAATTATTGGAGAATGCCAACAGTACAAGTACAAAAATCCAAAATGTTATTTTTTATTCACTTTTAGGTTTTCAGTATAAAGGCTAATATTTAAAGAAATTAATATGCAAATATAATTGCCAGTAATATGGTTGGATTGAATCATTTCCCTAGTATTAAGAATGCTTAAAATTTTACATGCTAAATCAAAATACCAAATGATAGAACATTTCAGTATTTCTAAAATCTGGTAACCATGGAAAAAAGCATATCTTTGAGTTGCTTTCAAATTAAAATCTTCCCAAGCTAACAATTCATACATTGATCAGTACTTAGAACTACCTGCAAAAAGTCCTTTACTTCAAATCCTTTTAAAGGAACATTTTAACATGGTTTTTTTAAAATTATTCATTCCATTTTTTAAAATCGGAATGCTCACTTGGAGGTTTTCCAAGAAAATCATAAAGAAGTTTACCTCCCATCTAGTTCTCTCACTGCATCGGCAGCATCCCGTGGATCTTCAAATTCAACAAAAGCAAAACCAGGGGGATTTCGAGCAACCCAGACGCTCCGCAGCGGTCCATAGTAGCCAAAAGCTCGTTCCAATTCAGTTTTGTTGCCATTGTTCCCAAGGTTTCCTACATAAACCTTGCAGTCCAGTGGACACGAATCGCGATGCATCTCTGAAATTCATGCAAAAATGGTAATCAATATGGGCAAAAACGACAATCCTAGCGCAAGGTAATCCACGTACCGATTATCAAACAAGAGACTTATAAATCGCACACGGCTTTATTACAGATAACGCTAAAGTTTTAAAAAACCGTTGTGAACAATCAACTCCCGAGTTCATAAACGTTCACATTTATCGAAAAAATGTTTTGATGTCAGAAGCCTGTTCTGATGCAAGTTGAAATCCGAAAATGATCTGAATTTGGAGAAGGTAATTAGCTAACTCAATATAAAATCAGGAAGGTAACCAGCAGCGACGTTTTCCATTTTTGTTAAATTTCCCCCCCAATTGCTGCTGTGCAAAGTGCATATACCACCACATACTCGGGGAAAGCCTTCCATCAGGGAGGCAGACGAGCACACCAGTGAAATAAACCTCGTGCTCGTCCACAAGGAAAAACATTATACGTAGAAAATGGCGCGCCCTTTTTTAACCGCTTTTACCCTAACAGATTAAGCTACGAGAGTCCCTCACAATCTCCGTCTCCCTTTGACTATCCCCCCGTTCACCTCGGGTGCGAGTACAGTGGAAAAAACAACAGCCCATCAGTCCATCGCCTCTCCCACGTATGCGATCAATCCCTAGATCGCAGTATCTTTGACGCTATTCCGATCACACAAAATGGCGGCAGCTCTTTGTCCGCTAATACAACCGCGAGGCCTTCTACGCCGACCCAACCCCCTTTCCCTCACCGGTTTCCTGGCCAGGAGTGTAAAAGACTCCCGCGAGCGGCTGCCAGTCTTTTCCTTCTTCGCCTTCTCTACTTCGTCCTGCAGCCCCGTAAGCGCGGTCGGAGTCGCTTGTTTTCCCGCCAAGACTCGATTTTGCTGTCTCTTTTACTTCTCCCCCACTGGACAAAATGGCGGACGGCACCTCCACGCCCTGAGTTTATATACCGCCTGCTCAACTGGCACGTGACCAAAACATTCGCCAATAGCAAGACACCTCTCTGATGATTGACTTTCTCCAGCGCCCTACCATCTTCCTGGTGTACAGCTCAGACTGAGAGTGCCGGTCGGAGGGCACAGCCGGTTCGCCATAGCAACCGTTATTGTAACCGCAGGGAAGTGGCGAGGGAGGGAAAGGAAGGAATAGGTGGGCCCGACAGTGGAGCCATGAAGGCCTGGGATCGGGCGGCGATTAGATCGGTCATGTTTTGAGCTCAGCGTTTTCTTGTAATGCATAAAGGATCAGAGGTGGTTTTTTTTCAGGCACTCCATTCTTTCTGGGGAATAGTTATGTCCCAGTTGATGAGCGTTTTTGAATATCAGGACTATGTAATGCTCTCTTAAGTACAAACCGCATTGTGTTGTGGAAAAGGGAGGGGAAAAAGGGGATGTTTATCCAGACCTGACTTTCCAAACCTTGTAATGTTACAGCTCTGTTTCGGATACTCTTGATTCAGCGCTGAATGAAAGTCACTTCATTCTACATAGTTTTTTAAAATTATACCTTGCAACCGAAAACTTCTTTTAAATAAGGAAAACAGTGATTAATAATACATAATTTCCCGTTTCCTGGCTATAATTGCTAACTGGCCAAGTATCTTGCTCCTATGTATATTTAATTTGGATGTTTTAGTGTTTTTATTGGTTTTACTGTTTTTATTATTTTAAAATGTTTTGAATATGTTTAATATATTTTTTGAATTGTAAGCTGCTCAGAGTCATTGACTGAGAAGGGTGACTACAGAAATTGAACAAAAAAATAAAAATAAATATTTTGTGCTAATGATTTAACGTATTTGAGCTCTAATCAGAATATGAAAACAATTTCAAGGGTCAAAAACCCCAACTAAAGCAAAGCATTCATGCAATTTTCAATGGAATCACCTTGCTCTGGTTATCTTTGGACTAATGACATGAAAAGGAGCTAAAATAATAATTTAAAAATCTTAATTTACTTTTGTGCCAAGGACTCCTAGCAGAAAAGAAGCAACAAATGTTCCCAAATGGAAGCTTTGATGATTTGTAAGGAAAGGGGCCTCTGGGACCATGCCAAGTGCACTTGGGTGGGGTAGTGAAGAAGGAGCCACATGCTGGAGAAGTGACAAAGTGGGAAAAGTCTAATTTATGAGGAGGACTTGTGACAGTTGAGGGTTTGGACTATTGCATCAATAGGGTGTCTACCTTTTCCATGGTGAACTCTGCCTTGGATTCTGTAAAACAAAACTATTTCACCCCACAAAAGTTTTTCCTGCAATACACAAATGTTGAAGGCTAATGCCCAGGTATTTCTACATCTGAATAGTTGATATGCAGATTTAAAACCCCACCCCAGTCCTTTCTCTTTTTGCCTGATGCATTTGTTAAAGGTCAGTGCAACAGGTCAGTGGGGTATACTGCTTTGTTCTTTTGGCAAGATACAAACTCCTGTCTCCAATTCCCAAATACCACAGCAGGTCTCTGGAAGACATTACAGTAGTCCTTGACTTACAATAGTTCATTTAGTGACACTTCAAAATTACACCACCACTGAAAAAAATGACTTACGACCATTCTTCACACATGACATTGTGCATCCTCATGGTCACGTGATCAAAATCCAGCAACTTGGGAACTGACTCCTATTTATAACAGTTGCAGTGTCTCAGGGTCATCTGATCACCTCTTGCGACCTGACAAGCAAAGTCAATGGGGAAGCCAGATTCACTTAACAACTGTGGCAAGAAAGATCGTAAAATGGGGCAAAATTCACTTAACAAATATTTTGCTTAGCAACAAATTTTGGGCTCAATTGTGGTTGTAACTTGAGGACTACCTATGTTGTCATTACCTACATTTATGCAACTTGCTAAATTATAACTCATAGTTTAAAATGAGTGAGCTGACAATAAGCCATATTTATTACATTATAAAATGTTTTTGAGCCATAATACATCATGTAATTTCCTTTGGATATGTGAATGCAACAACTGAGAATTGTTATTAATCATGATTTATTATTTAGAATAATGCACAAATAAATCATTATGACTTTTGGGATTCTGTAGTTTGAGCTCTAGACCTTACCTTTGCTGTTTGAAAAACATTTCTTTTGGTTGCTCTTTAACTATTGTTCCAAAAAAGGCTGTGTAACTTGTAAATATCCTATCAAGGAACCTAAGTGGCTGATGTCTTATATATTTTGCTCTAAAATGATAGTTTGCAGCAAAGTGTCTTAAATATTCCTCTGAAGGAATATTAAAAAAACGATATAAATGTGCTACTGGAATTCACAGAGGAGATGGTATAAATGTGTGGTGTTTTCTGAGAAGTACCCTGGTGCTTCTTTTGGGATCAATTGGCTTCCACAATATAAGTAGGACTTGGTTGATTTATGGACAATGTCTTAGCATACCCAAATTGGTGGCAATTTGCAGTTCTTCCATGAGGATGTGTTTTTCATTTTTTTATGCCTTTTTGGGATTTCAAACTTGTCTGGTTTTTTTGCCCCCTTCCTGGTCTAGGCACATACACTGTACTGTAACTAGTGCACTGGTATAGTATCACTAATATCTCCATCTTTCTCCAAGTGCTGATTTTCTCATGGCAACCAAGTTTTGGAGAGGTCTTCCCATCCACGCTAGCATTGATAATATTTTTTGGTGCAAAGTGAAATGATGAGCAAAAATCTGGGTTACCAGTAGATGGAAGCAAATAGTCTTTTGCATCTTTCTCTATGATTGTAGTCCAACCTAGTAATGGATACGCTTGGCACTGATCTTTAGTATAGAGTGGAATACTGTATGCAAGTGAGTAGCTCAAGTATAGAATATAGTACGGTATATACTTTGGCCTAGTGTCATATAAATGTGAACTTGTTGCACTTTGCCATCTAGTGGTGAGTTAAGTAAATCTGTTTGCCTTTCTGATGATGATAATAGTTTTATTTTTTGCTTTCACTGTTTCCTGTGTTCAACAATTTGGACATAGGTGCCCCACTTTGGACATAGCTGCCCTATTATATTTTATCATCTCCATCACAGTAGTTTCCTAGTATTTTTTATGACGTGTAGAATTTGAAGCAATGTCAATGTCAGGGTTCCAAGTAACACCCCCAACGAAAAGAAACTCCGAGGCTTGGATTTCCTCAAAGCTACAATTTATTAGAGATGTCATATTGGCACATCTGTGAAAACCCAAATCTGACAGCTTCCAGGTTTTCTCCACCCAAACGAAAGTTCAAGACCCTGCCCAACACTCACATGTCCATCACACGATCCAATCAGGCACCGTCCAAAACTGAAGATGCCTCCCCGTCACTTCATCACAGCGACCTTGACTTTCTGGAACGAATGTTGTTTAGACTACTATATATCACCTACTCCATACAATTCCCCCTCCCATTTTCCCACAGCAGAAAATGTGGCAGACCTGAATACAAAAAGGTAAAAGATGGTTTCCAGGCCTGACAGGCTGCCCCCCTCAGACGAGAAGCTGATCCTGTAATGAGAATAATCAGGGGGTTAATACAATGCTCCTAACCACCTCTCCCCCCCCCAGGGGAAATATTGTAAACGACCTCTATACAGTCTAGAGTCCAAAATTTTCTTCACCTCATAGTGGGTCTCTTCTTGTAGGAGAGGAGGTGGTTGGGTCTGAGGTCTTAATCTAGGCTGGTTTTAGTAAACTACAGTGAAACACCGGATGAATTTTCCCCAATATGCGGGGGAGGCTCAGTTGAACTATTACTGGGTTGATTATCTTCACTATTGGGAAAGAAGCTAAAAATTTTGGCCCTAACTTCTTCCTAGGCAGTCTCAACTTGGGTCTGAGGTCTTAATCTAGGCTGGTTTTAGTAAACTACAGTGAAACACCGGATGAATTTTCCCCAATATGCGGGGGAGGCTCAGTTGAACTATTACTGGGTTGATTATCTTCACTATTGGGAAAGAAGCTAAAAATTTTGGCCCTAACTTCTTCCTAGGCAGTCTCAACCGTATGTACTTGGTTGAGAGGAACACCTTATCTCCTACATGGAAGGGGGGGTTGAAGGGAGCGGTGCTTGTCTGCTTGCTTTTTATATTCCTCTGCGGTGTCTGACAGCGCCTTCTTAGTATTCTCCCAGCCTTTTTTCAAAGACTCCATCCATTCTGCTAAGGACATGGAGGAGGGGGGTTCTCTGGGCAGTTCAGGCATGGGGACAAACTCCATGCCGCTGGTGACTTGGAACAGAGTTAATCCGGTGCTGCTGTGCACGGCATTGTTGTAAGCCACCTGCGCAAACGGGTGCAGGTCCGCCCAGTTTTCTTGTTGGTAATCCACATAGCATCTTATGTATTGTTCCACCATTGCGTTCGTACGTTCCGCCGCGCCGTTCATACTCAGATGGAAAGCCGAGCTAAGTCATCGTGTGGACCCAACGGATCTCAGGAACTCTCTCCAGAATTTGGCCATAAATTGGACTCCTCGGTCTGAGATGATTCGGCTGCGTATTCCGTGCAGGCGGTAGATATGCTTTATGAATAGTTTAGCCAATTTCTTTGCAGAAGGCAGCCTGGAGCAAGCAGTGAAGTGGGCTTGCTTGGAGAATAAGTTGATTACTGTCCAGATTACTGTGTTCCCCCCACTTTAGAATAGAATAGAAATAACAGAGTTGGAAGGGACCTTGGAGGTCTTCTAGTCCAACCCCCTGCTTAGGCAGGAAACCCTACACCACTTCAGACAAATGGTTATCCAACATCTTCTTAAAAACATCCAGTGTTGGAGCACCCAAAACTTCTGGAGGCAAGTTGTTCCACTGATTAATTGTTCTAACCATCAGGAAATTTCTCTTTAGTTCTGGGTTGGTTCTCTCCTTGATTAGTTTCCATCCATTGCTTCTTTTTAGGTTCTTTTCAAAGCACCTTCAAGTGCTTTGGAGAATAAGTTTACCCTCTCTTCTTTGTGGCAGCCCCTTAGATATTGGAACTCTGCTATTATGTCACCCCTACTCCTTTTCATTAAACTAAACATACCCAATTCCAGCAACCATTTTTATATGTTTTAGCCTGCAGTCCCCTAATCATATTTGTTCCTCTTCTCTGTACTCTTTCTAGGGTCTCAACGTATTTTTTTTTTTGTCATGGCGACCAAAACTGGATGCAATATTCCAAGTGTGGTCTTACCGAGGTATTATAAAGTGGTATTAACATCTCACATGATCCCTCTGTTAATGCAGCCTAGGACTGCGTTGGCTTTTTTGGCAGTCCCAGCAGACTGCGTGGTATTACCACTCCACATGATCTTGATTCTATCCCTCTGTTTATGCAGCCTAGAACTGTGCTGGCTGTTTTGGCAGCTGCTGCACACTGCTGGCTCATATTTAAATGGTTGTCCACTAGGCCTCCAAGATCCCTCTCACAGTTACTACTATTGAGCAGGGTACCACATATACTGTACCTGTGCATTTTGTTTTTCTTGCCTAAATGTAGAACCTTACTTTTTTCACCATTTAATTTCATTTTGTTAGATAGTTTCTGGGAGTTCAACTATGAAGTTCATTGCGATTTCTTCCAAAGGTCTACTGGGACTTGCCACCTGTTGAAGGAGTCCAGGGGTTTTTCCTGGTCTCATCTTCATTGCAGCACACGTGGCACAGCTCCTTACGTAGTCTTCCACTTCTGCTTTCATCTTTGGCCACCAGAATTGCCTTCTAGCGAGGTTCAGGGTTTTCAGGAATCCAAAGTGACCGGCCGGCTTAGAGTCGTGGCTGCGCTGTAGCACTTCGAGACTCAAGCTTGCGGGGACATACAGCTTGGACCCCTTCCATGCCAGTCCATCCCTCATAGTTAAGACACCCTTGTTGTCAATGAGCCAGGAGTCGGCTGGTACTGCCGCCTTTAGCGCAGCTGTCAACTTGTCCGAGCTTGGGTCGGGTGGCCGCCTGGCTTGGCTTCTGGTGGTGATTTGTGCTGCTGATTGCGCAGGAGGGATGACGGCATGGATTACTTCCTCCTGGCGGCTGTCAAACTGCGGCTTTCTTGACAAGGTGTTGGCTAACAGATTCTTTCCTGCTGGGATGTACTTTAGTTCGAATTTGAAGCGTCTAAAGTACTGTGCCCAGCGGACTTGTTTGGGAGACAGTTTCCTGGGGGTCTTTAGGGCTTCCAGGTTTTTGTGATCAGTCCAAACTTCAAAGGGCATTTTCCCCCTCTAGGAAATGTCTCCACGAGAGTAGGGCCCAGCGGATTGCGTAGGCTTCCTTCTCCCAAATTGCCCACCTCCTCTCCGTGTTGGTGAGTTTTTTGGACACGTTGGCACAAGGCAGGAGTTGGCCCTTGTTGTTCCTCTGTAGAAGCACCGCCGCCACAGCTACGTCGCTGGCATCGGCTTGTATGATGAATTGTTGCTCTGGATATGGGTGCTGCAGGATCGGCTCCTGGGCAAAAAGTCTTTTTAAGTTCTCAAAGGCTTTTTGACAGTCCATTGTCCACACGATTGGCTGAGTTGGCTTTTGCTTCGCTGGAGAAGACCCTGTGTTTAACAGTTCTGTTAGGGGTAGGGCAACCTCCGCGAAAGCCGGGATGAATTGCCTGTAAAAGTTGGCAAATCCCAGGAAACTTTGATGTTGTTTGCGTGGGGGCTGCCAGTTGAGCACTGCCTTCATTTTTCCAGGGTCTATTTCCACGCCTCCGCTAGAAATCCGGTAGCCTAGGTAATCCAGGAAGTTTTGTGAAACTTGAATTTTGACATTTTGGCGTAAAGTTTGGCGTCGAGAAGTTTTTTCAGTACTTGTCGTACCAGCTTTACGTGTTCCTCTAGAGTTTCACTGAATATGAGAATATCGTCAAGGTAAACAAGGACCCCTTGATATAGGTGCTCATGGAGCACTTCGTTGATTAGCTGCATGAATACTGCGGGGGCTCCCTGCAAGCCGAATGGCATGACTTTAAATTGGAAGCTGCCGAGCGGGCAGTTGAATGCAGTTTTCGACTCATCTCCTTCTCTGATTCTTATGCGATAGTATGCTTCCCTTAAATCCAATTTGGTGAACATCTTGCCCTTCGATAAGTGGTTTAGCATGTCCTTCATGAGGGGGAGGGGATAGGTGTTCTCCATGCACACGGCATTAATTCCATGAAAATCAACGCAAAGCCTCATCCCCCCCCCCATCTTTTTTCTCTTTGAAAAGCACCAGGGCTGCCACTTTGGATTTTGCAGGCTGGATGAAGCCCCGTGCCAGATTGGCATCTATGTACTTCCTTAATTCCTCCATCTCTTTCGGAGTCATGGAGTACATTTTGGGTTTGGGTAGTTTAGCCCTTGGTACAAATTCTATCACGCAATTCTATCAGCGGTGAGGTGGGAGGAAGTTGCAATCCTCTTCACTACCCACCCCCCCCGATAGGTCTCGGTATTCTTTTGGCACTTGCTGGCTGCCAGGTAGGTCGTTGGTGGCCGGGGTGCAGGTTCCGGCCTGCTGGTCTCTTTCAGGGTTACGGCTTTTAGGTGATGGTCCTGTTTCACTGGTGGTAACAGCCCAACACCTATGTTTAGTTTCCTGTAGCCGTCCTCCCAAGTGATGGTGGGGCCCCACTTATCTAGCCATGCAAGTCCTAGTATGACTGATTCGGTCATCTTTGGGGCTATTACAAAACGGAGGAGTTCTCGATGATGACCCATCTCCAGTCTGACAAGTTCGATGATGACCCATCTCCAGTCTGACAAGTTCGGCCGGGGCCTCACCAATTAGTGTCCCGTCAACTTGATCAAAGCGGATGGGGTGAGCTAGGGGTCTTGTGCGTATGCCTAACTGCTCGATTATGGGGAGGCTGATTAGGCATCGCATGCAGCTGGTGTCTATGATGGCCTCTACTTCCCCTTGAACCCCCGTTTCTGGGACTACTATCTTGGCTTTGATAGCAAAGGGGTGGATGGCTGCACTTACCATTGGGTCGTCGTCACCGCTGCTTTCCTCCGCGGGGTTTGGAGGGGATTCGCTGGCTGGAGTTCCCTTGGCTTCGTTGGGAAGGAGAGGAACTTCCACAGCCTGTTTGGAGAATCGTCCTTTTTCAGGCGGCTTCCGCAGGGTTCTCTTCATCCCGGCTCTGGCTGGAGACCGGGCGCGGGGAACTGGAGCCGGGGCCAGGCATTCCAAGGCCCGGTGCCCGTGTTGGCCACACCGGTAGCACTTGACAGTCCCGGTGTGGGAGGTGCACTTCTGCTTTCTTCACATGGGCTCGGCGTCCAAGGGGTCTCCTGGCCGGTTTATCCACAGCTGGTTTCTTATGGAGGTGAATTTCTAAGTCCAAAACAACAGCTGTGTTGTACCACGCTTGTATTCGGTCCAGTACTCCCCTGATGCCACAGGCTTGCCTAAGGTCTGGGTCAAGAGCCTCTTTGAAGATATGTACTAGTAGGCATTCTGGCCAGTCTTGTACTTTTCCAGCCAGTCTCCGAAACTCCCAAACCAATTCTTTCGCGGGTCTGCCGGCCTGCTTCAATGCTTGAATTTGGGTCTCAGCTTCCTCTTGCTGAGCAACATTGCTGAATCTGGTCCGCATCAGCTGGACGAACTCGTTGGCGTCTTCTAGCTCAGGGGCTTCTTTGTTGTGAAGCTCAGCTATCCATTCGGACACCTCTCCCTCGTTCTTGCCCTCCGCGATGGCGGAAATCAATTCCCGATCAGACGGGTATTGGGTTCCATATTGGTCAATGTGGGACCAGACGCGGTTAAGAAAGTAGGCTAACTTCCCGGGAGGCCCATCAAATGTCGCCCGAAACCATGGGGGAGGAACGGCTGGCGGGACCTGTTGCTAGGCTTGCACGGGTGGTTGACCAGGCACCTGCTGCTGGGCTGGAACCTGTTGCGGAACCACCGGCACTTGTTGTTGAGCTTGAACTTGTTGGGGAATTGCAGCTGGTGGCTGCAGGTGCGGTTGTGGCTGAACAGGTACTTGCGGCAGCGCAACTACTGGTTGCTTATAAGGACCGAGCGGTTGGAAAGGCATCGGTTGCTGGATCGGGGCCGGTGTCCACTGGCATTGCACCCATCCTTGCCCTGGGTAGAAAGCCCACCCAGGAGGGATCTGGCCTCCTGGTGGCAGCCTGAATCCGGGATGGTGTTGTGGGGCCAGTAGACTCCAGAACCCTTGTAGCTGGCCCTGCATTCCGTGGCTGAGCTGGCTAGATAGGGCTGGATGGTGGGTCATCTGTGCCCCGGGGTTAACGGAACCCACCGCCGGTCCGGGTTGAGGTGTGAGGCTGTGCACCGAACCGCTGTGCACCGAGTGAAAGGACACAGATGCTCCGCTCCATTGCGCTGGAACTTTCTGACCCGGGAAGGTAAATGTCGGCTGTGCCAGAGTCCACTTAGGCTGCTCAGTGCCAGGGGTTTGAGTCGCCCCGCTCACGCTGAGCTGGCTCAGTTGTTCCAGGAGACCGGCCAGCGACTGGCTGCGTGACGGTGGCGGGGAACCCAGAACGCCTGCGGCGCATCTGCTTTGGCATTCTCCACTCGAGGGTCGAGGCTTGTCCTGCACCCATTCGTGGTTCCAACAGCAACTCTTGGCTTAGGGTAATTCCCACAGCTTCGCCTTGCAGGGTCAGGTCCGGTCGCAAGCTCCGCTCAGGCATCGGCTCTTTGCATCGGGCACCCAGTTGGCGTGCGGCTTCTGCGGCTTTTATGGCTTCTGCCATGGCCAATGAAGGAAAGTAGAGGGTGTCATCAGGAGTTGTTGAGCCATTGTCTGCTACTTCCTTCGTGGCCTTCTTGTCTTCCTCCATCTTCCCTGAGTCTTCACGTCGCCCGAGCTCAGGTCGACACTTGGGGCTCAGGACCCCGGACAGCACCCTGAAGTTCAGGGGAGCTGCTTTAGAAAGGGATTCGGGTTAATGTCAGGGTTCCAAGTAACACCCCCAATGAAAAGGTCACGTCATCACAGCTGCCAGGCACAGCGACCTTGACTTTCTGGAAAGAATGTTGTTTAGGCTACTATATATCACCTCCTCCATACAATTCCCCCTCCCATTTTCCCACAGCAGAAAATGTGGCAGGCCTGCATACAAAAAGGTAAAAGCTAGCTTCCAGGCCTGACAGTCTAATTATCAGGAAGATATACAAATTGTTTTAGCAGTGGGGCATTCTCAAATCACATTGTATTCAACACAAGGTTATTCAACCCTGTCATGTACTCTTTAATAAACCCATTTTCTTTCTTGCTTACTTGGTCAATTGGGACGGTAAATAATTTATTTTTGTTCATATAAAATTCTTCTCTCCTGCAGTTTTCTTTTGGGGGATGTATTCTTTCAGTTTCATCCCCTCTAGTATCAGTTGTCAAAATAATTTACAATTACTGCAGGTAATCCTTGACTTACAGTACAATCATTCATTTAGTGACTGTTCAAAGTTACAATGGCACTGAGAAAAAAGTGACTTATGAATGGTCCTCACAGTCAGGTGATCAACATTTGGATGCTTGGCAACTGGAATGTATTTACAATACTTGCAGCGTCCCCGGGTCATGTGATCTCCATTTGCAACGTTCCCAGCCAGCTTTTGACAAGCAGTCAATGGGAGAAACTGGATTCACTTAACAACTACAGTATGTGATTCACTTAAAAACTGCAGTGAGTTGCTTAACAATCGTGGCGAAAAAGGTGGTAAAATTGCCCATGGCTCACTTAACCAGCTTGGTTAGCAACAGAAATTCTGGTCCTAATTGTGACTGTAAATCGAGGACTGTAATCATATTATGCTACCTTTCTTTTTTTTTTACTATTCTGGATCCCATGAGCATTATCCCTATTTTTATCATCACAGCCTACTCTGCTTGGCCACCCACATCTTGATGCCTCCCTGCCAGTAGTCTTTGCTCTTATGGATTCATTTCTTTTAATATCTAAAGGTTTACTATGTAATTGTTGTCCTTTACCACTGTAACTATATTTAGATATCTGTAATTAAAGTAATTGACTTCTTCCTCACATTATTTCTGCTTTCATTTCTTCTGATGTCTGGTAAATAGATGCTTTTGTCTGCTCAACCACGGCAGTACTTTTATAAATAAGCAAACCCCCATGACAGCCTTTTTCTGAGAATACTCATGACACAATCTTAACAATCCAAACATATTTATCAGACACAAAAGATTACTTTCTCTTTCTGAGATGTATAACACATCAAAAACATGGGTAACTTCACTGGAAAAGGTTTGCCTAATTTAAGAAGCATATTATTAAACTGAAACATGTTAAGGAGAGCGTGAAAAAGATAATGAAAGGTCTAAAAGTTATGGAAAGGTCAGAAGAATTGCATAATGTTAGCCAAGAAAAAAGACAACAACAAAAAAAATAGCAGTTACTGTATCTTCAGAGTTTTGAAGGATTTTCACATTAAAGATGAATCAAATTTGGATTTTCAGATCAGAACAATAGGATTTGAACTAATAGGTGTACATTATTCAAAATTAAATTGTATTTAAACTATAATCTGTTTGCCAATAAAAGAGATTGCCTCAAATAGTGGCCACCCTGTCAGAGATAATGCAGCTGTTGGTTTTCTGTTTCATTGAGAAAATGGATTTGATGGTTTTGAGGTCACAATCTAGAACTCTTATTATTTCTGACTCTACTTAATTGCAGAAGTTGATGATAGTTTTCTAATTCAAATTTCCATATTAGAAAATAGAAACTTAATGCAAGCTTACACTATCGAAGCTTGTGGATTTTTTTTTACTTTTCAGTATTAGGGGCAATCAATGATCAAGTATGTGTATGTATAAGTAGAAGGCATATATAACAGTAAATTTTCCCTCCATAATGTTTTCCTCTGGGCTAAGTAGCTTTCCTTAGTGCCATCTTGTGTAGATGGAGTTTACATTTATTTTTGGTGAATCCAGCCTAAACAAAGGCACATCAAAAGTTGTTAGCAAACAGCACACACTCCAAATTACACATACATTTGTAATGCTTTGCCACTAATATTTCATGACACGTATTTCTAGTCACTCTGGAGAAGTTTTAAGAGTCACAGATTGCCTTCTCCTACCCTAAATTTTGCAATCACATTAAAGCTGAGAAATCAGTTTTTGAAGTTCAGAATGGAGATTTTGGGGTGGATTATGACAGTTAACGCTAGCTTTAAAGAAATCTCATCTGTGTGGTTGTCAATTCTAACAGAAGGGTTAAATATGAACTGTTCTACAGTACTACCAGTTACTACAACCAACTGAACCTCTGGTATACAATTTGGACTAACCTAATTGGGTTTAGGAACCCTATTATATTAAATTGTATATTTTAAAAATCAAGTTTTAAAATCATTTTATTGTCTATCCATTTAATACTTTTTTCTCATGGTAATCTCCTATATTTTCATTTGAGCCACTACAATGTACAGAAATGAACAGCAAATACTTTTCGGAGAAGAGAGACATTTTTTGCCCAGAACATTTTTGAGTTCAGCATAGGAAGCCAAAACTGAGAATCATTAGGCTTTCATTTTTGCCTGGCTGTTCTTGGTCTAATAGGAATATCACCACATTGTGAAGCATCCATAATTTCTTTAGTGCAGAAATTAAAAATGCTGGACAGACCCAGTCTCTGAATCCAGAACTATCTTGATCTTTCCTTGAATGCACCTTCTAAAATATAACAAAAGAGTAGCCATGGTAGTGCATTTGATCCGGGATAGAATGCATGATGTGGTTTCTCCAGTTGACATTCAGTTGCTCAGATGAATGTAAACATAATTCTTAAAATAATTGCTGTTTCCTTTCAATTCATTTCCATTAAATGAAGGCAATCATAAAGCTGAACAGCAAATTAGATCAGATGTTTTCGACTTGACTTTGTCTAGTGCTGATTAGTCTGTGAAGTGAACATGTAACTAGGTAGTTCTTCTTTCACAAAGAAAGAATTTATTTGTATAGGTACCCTGAAAACTAAAGAGAAATCACAAAAGTACCAATTTAGCAATCTTTATTTAAAAGTTTTAATTGGTTACAGTTTTTAACCTTTCCAATAAATGGCTCTTACGCCAACAGCTGAAAATCAGGCTACAATATTAGAACCCTTAAGTGAAGTTAAGAAGCATGATGTCAACAAATATAAAAAATTCTAAACTAGGCTACCAGGCCTGGCTTGCAAAAATTAAGTTTATCACAAGATATCAAGAGGTTCTGTATCCTGTATCCCTTTGCTGTCATCTATAGGTTGTCTGAGGTTTGGCAGCCCAGATCTAATAGCCCTATCTAGACAAAGGAAAGAAGATGAAGTTGTACACGTATTAATATTTACCAGTATTTATTTTGTTTCTTTTTTGCCTCTTTCATTAAATAATCTGAATTTTAAATTATACCATAAAGCGTACTTATTTACAGTGTGAAGTTAGTTTGCTTAAACATGGTTTGCTATGTAAACAATAAATGGCTACAAATTAAGCTATAAACTATGGTTTACAAAGTATAATAGTTCTCATTTTCTCTTGCTGTCTCACACTTATTTATTGGTACCTTTAAAAAGAACCCATTCAAGTGATCAATATGCAGTGGGCAAGCCTTTGGTGGCTGGAGTCTACATGTTATAGAAGGCTGAGAGGAAGGGGGATTTCTGTGCTGTAATGAGATGGAGAGTGGCTTCTCCTTGTCTCTTGGTCTTGGAAGGATAGTGCACTGTTGTTTAAGTAATTTAAGTCTCATTGTGGGGCTTACACTATAACTACTCTATTTGTTCATCTCAAAATCATACCACTGATTTTCAACTATTATGACAGGGATCCATAACCCCTGTCTATCAGACCGTGGCCTATTTGGAACCAGGCCCCATGAGTAGAGGCTGGCATGCACTTGCGCGGCCCGGTTCTTCTCTCCCCCCAACCAGGCCACCAAGCTGCAAAGGTTGGGGACCACACATCAAAATCTAGTAGCACAAATAATGAGAATGCAAGAGCTATGCAACTCTGAGGATGTGGACTGCCTTCCCCTACTCTTAACACATGTCTTATAGCATCCATTGATGCTCATTTTGAAATACCTGTCAAAAGGTGTCCAACATTTTTTCCAGTTTATTTTATTTATTTATAAAAATTTTATTCTGCCTATCACCCTCACAAGGTGACTCTGGGCAGTTTACAAGTTATAGAACAAGAATAATATAGAACAAGAATAATTAAAATATTAAAATATTAAAAACTACACAGATTAACTCATTGTTAAAAACTGTACTAAAACCGAAACTAAGTGAGCTAAGAGATGGACGAGATGGGGATGAGGTCTTCTTACCCCCATTTGATTGAATTGTGCACACCATGATTAAAACAAAAAAATCACCCATGACTTGTTATTGACTCACTTATTGTACTATTTTATGATCCTATAAAGCAGCAGTTCTCAACCTGTGGGTCGCGACCCCTTTGGGGGTCGAACGACCCTTTCACAGGGGTCGCCTAAGACCATCGGAAAACACATATTTCCGATGGTCTTAGGAACCGAGACACCACTCCTCTATCCGTCCACATACGAGTACCTGGGGACGGTGCGATGCACGGGCGGCCCTCGAATGCGCAGGCGCCGACGGAAGGGCCGTGCGCGCTAGCCCGCCATCTTGGTGCCACGCCCCCTTTGTCACCTCATCGCTTCTCGCCTGGCAAAATGCACGCGTGGGGTGGGGGTCGCGGCATTAGGAAGGTTGAGAACCACTGCTATAAAGAAACAATGTTGCAGTATCAAATATTTGGTAATATTTCAAACCAATGACATCCCAATGCCTCAATTACTAATAAGACAGTATATATTTTTTCTTCAGAATTGACTAACTTCAGACAGAACACGTATTCCATTTATAAAAGGGCAGGGGGGAAGGTCTTATGGAATATGATGCACAGCTCATACCTATTGTTCATGAGGCACAGAGTAAGTATAAAAACAGCTCTGAAGAATCATTCTGCAGTGTAGAGCAAGTTCACTGGAGTTCCAGTAGCATCAATAGACTACAGCAGGTCAGCCTGAATATACTTCAGTAGGAAGACATATAATAGTGAGTATTGAGTATAAATGTTTTACAAAATTCATCAATAAGTGATTAGTATTCTTTAAAAATTGAACTATTATCTTGTATTGTTCATCAAGCCTTTTGTGGGGGGAAATCATTGCATTTGCTTTATGGTTTTCAAAGCATATTGTTTTATAGGCATACAGTATGTTCTTGGTTTTCCTCTACGATATGATCCTTACCTAACTTGACTATGCCGACTGGCAATGGGTGCTGAATTTGAAAAAAATCTGGACAGTATTTACTGTCTATAACCAAGTAAATATATACATTTTTTAAATGAAAGGAATAATAGGAATGTATTTAACAACTGCTTTTTTTGCCTTAAATACAAATAACATGTAAATCAAATGTGTTGGTTCTGTAATATTGAACTGATACGAGTCATTCTTTTGGTACTAGTGTTACTTGACTGATATACATTAAAGCAATATGAAAGATCAATTATCTTTAACTTTTTTTGATTGAGATATATTTATTCTTATTAGCAGTTATTTAAAGATGGCATGTTATAATTGTACTTCAATGATTATAATTACATCTCATTAAAAAGTTTACAGGACTGAAAAAAGATTTCCTTGTCAGAAAAACATCTACAAATGGCAAAAATAATATCAATCTTTTTTCTTGCTTGCTTTGCAACATGTCAAGAAACCGAAAAGTAAGAATTTCATATAGAATTACGTAATGTATTTTCTCTTGTTTTGCCTCTTGCATGTGAAATTAACTGTTAAAATGTAATGATAACGGTATTTTACTAGTTAAAACTGTAGAAAAAAATTAAAACAGGAATTTAATGTTATATTTTTCAAAAATATTTTTCATTTAAAAATTGGTGACATTTTCTTTTTAAGGCAAAGTTATCCTGTAGCCAGAAAATAGCCAAAACTAAATGTAAAACTCTTCTGGTATTTTGTTAATTCAAAAGAGGATTTGGAGAGCATCAAAGTGAATCATAGGTATTGATGCTGAACAATTTGACTCAGACTGAAAGCTTACATTTAACCTTCTGAATTAAAAACCCAACTAGATGTATAAAGAGGCTGGGATTTCTAATTCTTCCAGCCATTCTTTCTCAGCTTAGCCCAGCTCACTTCAAAGAGTTGCCATTGTGGAGAAGACAGCAGGAGGGAACATTATGTATACCGCCTTGAATTATATAGAAGCAAGGCAGGATATCAACCTAAATTAAACGATCAACAACAATGTACAGTATTTCCATTTGAAATTCTTGGAATGCCATTAAATGCTTGAGCAAGGAGTTGGATGTAATATGACAACAGAATGCAATGCTTTGTTCTTCTGTGTTCAGAGTCTTCATCTTTTCATCTTTCTTTGTTAAGAAGTCTGTAGCAGAAAGTGAAAGAGACTGGAAATGTTTTATTCTTCCATTCTAAATATGCTTCTGCTTCTCAAGGCACTGGTTTTTCATATTTCAGTAAAAGAGCTGTGACAGAACACCAGCTGCTGAACGACAGAGGAAGAACCCTTCAAGGTTTAAAGCGACTCATGTGGCTCCATAATGCCATGGGGGGAGTGCATACAGCTAGTGGCCGAGACCTCTCCCAAGCACATGTCCTGCTGACTTCAAAGGAGCAAGATCTCTCAGATCTCTATGACACCATGGATAGAGAAGAAATGTCTGATATGATGGAGCCTTTATTGCTAGAGCTCCTGGGGAGGGACACACCTTTTACCAAAATACCGAAAGCAAATCTGCTGCACTATCTTAAGAATGGAAAAGGCCACCAGCTCCTGCAAGATCTTTCTGATTTATTTCAAATGGGAAGCCAAGATGGCAAAAGAAATCTTAGTGCTCAGATGTAGATTTCTAACCCCAGCTGCTGTCCCTTTGTCTGTCTCTATTGCATCACCTGAATTATGTACTGTCTGAATTAGGACAGAAATAAAGTTATGCTAGAATTAGACATGCATGTTTCTGCCATTTATTACTTCTTCTCAGTTTTAACAGACAGTAAGGACCAGAATACTTCACATTTCTAATTTAAGACAATGGGCCTACTATGAGAGTTTGCTTCTACTGGTTGCACTCAAGAAAAAGTGAACAGATTTTAAATAAAATTACTGGAATAATCAATTGAATCAGAAATAATTGGAACTACTTCCGTATAAAGAAACCATTCAGGTATATCTGTGGAAGAATTACTTTGAATTAATTGGCTGTAATTTTCCAAATTGTTAAAAGTGAAAAAAATTACGGCATATCCAAGAGTTCTCGAGTCTTTAAAGACTAGTTCCATGGAAAAAAGGCATGATTTTACATGTTCCAATAATAGAAATACTGAATGGAATGTGAAATGACAGGAGAAACAGAACATGTGTTATTTTCAGGCACCATTCAAATAAAAATGCAAGATAATATTCAGCTTTCTGGGCCATCACTCAAATAGGAATTTAGGCTTTTCTCATCTAAGATAAGAGTAACTTATACTTAATGGGAGAGCTAATCAATTGGGCTTGATTATCAGTCAAGAATAGTGCTTTGCTGATGTTAATGTTGTAGGTGCTGCATAACCATCATAACTTTTATAACACAAGTAACCTAATTCTGATGAATGTATTGGACATATATGTGACAAAACTGCTTGCTAGGTGCAGGTGCATATTAATGTCCATTGTGTAGGGCAACATTTTTCAGGAGTCTAGCTGAATGCCTATGGTGTTAAGTGTAAATCTCTTACTTTTGGGACATTGCATATATTTTTGGTACATTTTCAGAGAATCTCTTGACATACATCACAATTAGATTTGTGAAACATCTGTGTTTCTTTTTGCTAATAATAAAGATGGTGGTTTCTCAGTTTCTAGTTTATTTGGAAATAGACTAATAATGTGCTCCATGGTACACATCAGGATTTATTTCACATAAACAGAGAAAAATTAACTCGTGGCATTTTATTTTGGGACAAGAAAACATACAAGACCACTTCCATACATTCTGAAGGAGTAATAAAAGGCACAAGCACATAATAAGCTAATATGTCTGAGTAATGCACACTCTACAATTGCTAAAATATATACATCAAGTAAAAATGTATTATTGTTATAGTTCAGTTTTTATGGACAATAAAAATAACACAAAATGTACCTTTATTATAGCTTGCCAAAGTGTCACAAAAGTGTGTGCAAGCATGTGACATCTTCAATTTTAAAAAAATTAAGAGATGATACAAAAACAGTGAAGTGGAAAATGAAGTCTAGATGTAATTGCTGTGATAGTTCACACTCAGTGAGCAAGTTGAAGATGTTACAGTTATCAGGTGATACTACTATTCTGGAATTTTTAAAAAAATCAGGTGTTAACCCTTCATTTTATGGCTTTTCAACTTTTGCTTAAGATTGGATGTAATGTATGGTGTGTGTGTAATCCTTCATTTCCAGAAATAGAAAGGCCTGTCGTATCATTCACATGCACATTTTTGGAAGATTTTGCTTGGTCCCTAATAATGGAACTGCCCCTCTATGAAGTTTGGATTTATTTTCCTTCATGGACCAAGAGATCTATCTATTATTATGCAACCAAAAATATAAATATTCTGTTACTATACATGTAATAGACAAACTCTATTTAAATCACATATTTGTCATAAGAAAATGTCAATAAAGATTCTAAGTGGTATCGTGAAATATGTAAACTTACTTGCTCTTTATGTAGAACGTATCATAAAGACATTATTCTTTTGTAAATTGAAAAAATAAAGCAAGTTTCAAAAATGTTAATGTGGAATTTGAGAGTCCTGTCAAAATGCTCTAAGAAAATGTCTCTTGACAAAAAGGATGAGAGGATGGCTACCCCAGCAACATGTGTGTTTTTTCTTACAATTATAAGAACATTGAACTTTAGGTAAGTTTATCCAAACAATTTTTCACCTAAGTGTCACATTCTATTCAGGGTATCAGCAACTTTATGGTACCACAAAGAAACAGAATTAAAAGGCATAGTTTTACCAGACAAGCTAGTAGTAAAACATTTTAAAAGCTTTTTCAAAAAATTGCATTACAATTGCATCCTATTTTTTAAGTCTAGTTTAATGGTTACCTGGTCGATGAATAAAGTAGCGGTACCTTGTTTAAAAATGTTCCAGAAGAAGTGCTTTGGATTTCATGTGAGCACAAGTGCAGCATCTCATTACTATTAAGAAAGCCGAACATCTGTGTGAGCTAGAAAGAAAACATGCATCATGGATTTTACTGCATTATGTAAAGTCCAAAGTACTTCTTAATAATTTCTGAACTGCACACAACCTAATAATAAATCCGTTTATTATTTATAAATGTTTGCTCTGATTGAAGAGTTATTTTGATACAGCCAACGTATGATACATGATTATGCTATTTATAGTTGGGTTATATAGATAAGTTACACTAATATGACCTAGCACAGTGTTGGCGAACCTTTTCGACACTGAGTGCTGAAACGGGAGCGCATGTGTGCGTGCACATGCGTGCCGGAAACCGGAAGAGCAGCTGCCCAGTGCGCATGCACGTGCTGGGAAGATGATCTTCCTGTTTCGGCACGCACATATGTGTCGGCCACCTGGTCTTCTGGTTTCTGACACGCATTTGTGCGTGAAGACCAGCTGGCCGGTGCGCATGCATGCAGCCCGGTGCGCATGCACACGCTGGGAAGATGATCTTCCTGTTTCCGGCACGTGCATGCGCACTGGCCAACTGGAAGACCAGGTGGCATGCGCGCGCCAAAACCGGAAGATCATCTTCCTGGCGCATGCATGCGCACCAGGCGGCTGCTCTTCCAGTTTACAGCACTCCCACATGCGTGAAGACCAGCTGGCCGGTGCGCCGGAACCCGGAAGAGCAACGGGCGATGGCTCGCATGCCCGGAGAGATGGCTCTGCATGCCACTTCCAGCACGTGTGCCATAGGTTCGCCATCACGGATCTAGCAGTTAATAACCTGGGGCCAGAATTTCTTTTCTTGACTGATGAGATCCTTGGATTGGATCCAATCATCTACAGATTGGAGAAGTCTGCTGTTGTCCATTGAATCATTTCCTTAAATGTCTGTCTTGGAAAGAAAATTACCACATGAAGAAATTATAATTCTCTGTTCTTCCAAGGATGTCAATCTGTGTTTTAATGAAGTGATATTTTTAAATTCTAAGGTAATAGTCATATTCATCCATTGCAAAAAAAACAATAACAACTAAATGCTGTAGCGAGTTTAAAACTATAGCTGTTCTATCGGCATAATTTTTCATCAGGATTCACTGCATATGATACCCACCAATCACTCTTACTAATGTGTGGTGGTGCTAGGGGGTAATTGGAGTTTTTACAGCTTGTGGTAGAAGGAGCCATCTGTTAGAATTTAATCCACAGGAGGGGTAGGAGTACTCCACTCCTGCTTTATTGGATTTAATCCTGTTGACCAGAAACTGCAGATTATTTATTTGGTAGGTAGATACTGTCTGTCGGTGATGCATAGAATTTGATTTGCCTATTAATTTGTATAGATAAAAATGCCCCAACTGACAGATTGTACAAACCAAGTGAGTTGAATCTTAACCCATGGATTAGATGCTGAGGCTTCTCAATAAAAAATAACAGGGTCTGTTATGTGTGGAAATCTTGATTACATACCTATGAAAGTCCAGATGACAAGCAAGTATGCTGGTATATTATTTTACATGGTGCTGTTCTATTTTGTTTTTTGTTTTGTTTTGCCTGAAGAAAGTTCTACACTGCTCAACTTGTTCTTGAGGACTAGAACAAACTGTTATGGATCAGGGTTGAAAACAATACATAGTATTAGTGTGCTTCGTGGCTCACTGATTGCTAGAAAGGAGCTTTCCCTTCACCAACGAGATGACAGCCGACTGTAATGTGAACTTTGCTGTACCTGTTGCAGCAGTGACTGGGTCTCTAGCACAACTGTACTGGAGATGATTCCTCGGGCTTAAGTCCATGGCAAGAATTTTGTGCAATCCATGAGACACTGATTTTAATGTACCTTCCTTCCTCTAGTGGCTACTCCTCAACCCCTGGGGATACTGTGCTCATTGGAGGCTGGCCTGTTTGTACTTTTTGGAAGCAAATCCCTGCTGGACACCAGGCACTCTCTGCACATGAGGGGTGGTGGTGACAGGTTGAAGTACATACCTGCTGCAATGAATTGTTTATGGAAGACTGTTGATAAGATTCATTGACAATGGCACGCATCTTGACTTCCTGGGAACACTGATACCTCTGCAAATTGCTTCCTGGTTAGGCTGTCTGGGATCCTGTCCATGGATGGCAAGATAAAGACACATAACGATCTAAGAAGGCTACTCATAAAATGGCTGGTTGCCATGCAGCAGGTGCCTGCCTGGGTTACAATCCATTTCGCAGTACACCAAGCACTTTTAAGTTTAGGGGTACTATCGACACAACTCACCCATGCATTACAGAGGTGGGTTCCTCCCGGTTCGGACCGGTTCTTTAGAACTGGTAGTAACTTGGTGGCCTGGGTCGCTAAGAAGAGCCGAGGTGGCGCAGTGGTTAGAGTGCAGTACTGCAGGCTACTTCAGCTGACTGTTCAGCAGTTCAGCGGTTCAAATCTCACCGGCTCAAGGTTGACTCAGCCTTCCATCCTTCTGAGGTGGGTAAAATGAGGACCCAGATTGTTGGGGGCAATATGCTGACTCTGTGAACCGCTTAGAGAGTGCTGTAAAGCACTGTAAAGCGGTATATAAGTCTAAGTGCTATTGCTATTGCTATTGCTATGCCCCTAAACCGGTTCTCTCGGTGGCGGCATAGGCGCCGCCATTTTGTTTTTTGCTTCTGCACATGCACAGCTTTTTTTAAGCACTGCGCCTGCGCAAAGCACGCACGCGCCTGCGCAAAGCACGCACGTGCCTGCGCGGCACAACACTGAGCAAACCAGCAGCGAGGAAAACCAGAACCCACCCCTGATGCATTACAATCCTACTATGACAGATCCAAAGGTCTACTCTATGTATTCTGCTGAACTGTCCTCCTTTCACCATTACACTTGGTCTGGCTGTCCATGGTGACCCTTTTTCACAGAAGATTCATAATTTGTCTCTGAACGATAAGCTTCATGCATACTACACTTGCTGTATGAGGAAGCTACTCAGTAATACAACAATCCAAACATCAGAATTGTAACTACCCTTGCATAAGAAGGATGGAACTTCAGCATTAGCAGGTTCCCCTGCTCAGCATCCTCAACATCCACTTCTTCCTTTGCTTATGCATCCACCACTTCATACCGTAGTGTGATTGGTTGGTTGTTTCCCAACATTTCCTGCAAGCTGCTGGCTAAGTCTCACAGCAGGGGAAAGAAAAGTGTTGCAGTCATTGCTGTACATTAACTTCCTTTGGCTAAACCATTTGATGGTGTTTATGAAGCACATTAGTCAGAACATCTGGGAAACATATCAGAATATATAAAAACTGGCAAAACTCAAGTTGCATTTCTGGTCTTTCAACCATCTGCAAAAGTATGTTTGGGGAAGAGAGCTGTATAACTGTCCCAAATACTCTGTAATGCTGTCTTCCCACACACACCAGTGGTTGAAAGCAGCCCAGTAGATGGTTTCCTGTGGAAATCAGGTGTCCTCTCAGTCCAACAGTAAAAACCACAATGGCAAGCTACTCAGCAACCAGATAAGATACAAGTCAATGAGCATGTAGTATCTAAGAACAGCTGGCTAGATCCCACCCAATAGAGAATAAGGAAGATGACATTAGTGAAGATAAGCAGGCCCTTTGCCTAGGCAACAGAGCCTGCATATATCCCTCAAGGTCATCTTCCTTACTCTGTACATACCTCCTGGCCATAACATTAACATAAAAGCCCTTGAAGTGGCAGATTAACAGTACTTATCCCAGTTGAACTTGCCACTTCAGCTTCAGTTCAAAACTTAGGAAGCTGGTTGACCTTGGCTGGGATGAAAGGAAGACTGTCATGCAGAATTAGGGAGATGCCTGGATGCATGCAAAGATTAACAGGGCTTCTTCTCTGGACACAAGTCTTTGTATTTCCCTCAAGTTTTACCTTTTTTACTTTGGGAGTTTTCACAAAATGCATATCAGGGGAAATCTCTTGATGAGGCTTTCTTGTGCAATTGCTCAGCTTTCTTTTACCAGACATCATTTTATGCTTTTCCACCATTTCAGCCTACTTCTTTCTTTTCACAAAATAAACGGGGGGGGGGATGTCTTGAGAGAGAGTCAAAAAAGTCAAAATGGCAACCAACCATGAAATTGAAGCCCTGCTCCTTTCTTATCTGCATTACCCTTTCTGGACACTCCAGAACTTTTTAGAAAAAAAAAAGCCATTATCAATTATCTTATGAATGAAAACATGTGATGTCTTTGGATTTTTAGATGTCCATTTGGAAGGGGGGGGGAAGAGAGGAAATAGTTGTATTATTTGTTCTGACTTACAGCATTAAACGCTGCTCGATTTGCAAACCTAATAAGGTACAGTTAGATTGTACTCCTTGGAGATTGCTTCTGATAAGAGACGCACAGAACTGCTAATTTCCAGAACTAGTGTCCTGGGAATTAAGGCAATAATATCTTCTCTGGTTTCCAGATAAACACTTCATTCCTATATCCGTTTTCATATATAGTATTCCACTCAGTCTCCGGAAATGGAGTGGCCTATAAACTGTAGCAATGAATAAGTACCTAACTGTTTTCCCGTTCCGTGCTCTGCATTCAGATTCATTAACTTGATCGGGCTTTATGGTACTTCTGAATTGATAGTAGAGGTTAGAGCGGTCTCCTTAAAGTTAGCGACGCACAATTTTGAATAACTGTATACAAGAACAGACAGATTTCCAAAACTTTTCAGCATCGCCATCCTATGTAGAGATGGGAATCACACTCTTAACCTACCAGTTAACGTCACCATTGAGTTTAATTGCTAATGCTGCAATTAAAGGAAATACACTCATATTTACTCGGGAGCAAGTAATGCCCTGGTATATATCTCCGTAGGAATACCCCTAGTGGTAAAACGCACAATTCGCATTGCACAAGAAAAAGAAATCACCAAATTCTTCATACGCTCAAAAACGGACTTAATCACAACTTCGCAATAGCCGGAGAGACAACCGGCGCACGCGCGCCTCTGCACTCGTCTAAACAAATTGAACGACCCCGCCTCCGCGAAGACCCCGGCCAGCCAGCCAGCCAGCCAGGCCTCCCAAAGAGGGCGGAACCTGGAGAGCTTTTGCGCATGCGGATGAGGCCAGGCTTTTGAGCTGGCTCTTGTCCCGTCGCAGGCTCCGGCTTTCTTCAGAGGGGGAGGCGGGGTTAGGCCTCCGGAGCGGCTTTCTCTCTCTCTCTCTCTCTCTCTCTCTCTCTCTCTCTCTCTCTCTCTCTCTCTCTCGTGTCCGGGGCCTGAGCGGGAATTAATCGGCGAGGCTTCTTCTCCGTTTGGAAGAGGGCGCTGGTAAGTTACTCTCCTCCCCGCGCCTCCTTGTCCTTCCTCTGTCTTCAGGGTCCACCTTTCTACTTCCCTGAAAAAAAGTTATGCCCGGCGGGCGAAGACCTCTCCTCCGCTGCCCATCGTGCTGGGCTCGGCTCGTCCCCTTTCTGGTGGCGTGGCCGTATTCGGCGGAAGAGGGGGGCTCTGCTTCCTTGCCCCCTTTTCTAGACTGGCTCTGTCGATCTTTAGCGGGTCGCGCACCTGGCGCCTTCCTCCTCTGCTTTCTTTGTCCGCACCTGCGGTCTTTTGTTTCCTTTCCGCGGAACTTTTTTTTAAGGAGGAAAGCGTACCCGACTCCTTTTATTTATTTCCAAGTGTGGTTGGCACGCGCAAGACTTTGATTTGGGGGGATTTAAATGATCAGGGATGGTTTTTTTAGGATTCCTCCGGTACATGAACAATGGCTGAGTAGCAGCTGCAATAGTTCAGGAAACTTTTTCGGATGTCAAATCAAGAAAAACATGTTAGTGGTTTTTGAATATCCCTTCAAAGACTCTCTTGGGTCGAACTAAGGAGAAATTTCAACTGCATTCTAAGCAACTGCATATCATTTCTTGTAAAAAGTATTGAAGGTGGTTCCAGATTGGCTGATTATGTTGGCGGTATGAAAATAGGCACAGGAGCTTCATTAAAACTGCTTTTTAAATGTTTTTAAAGTACTGGCAGCTTTGCAACCAATTCTGCTGCCTTTGCTTCCTTTAACTTCCAGTAATTTGAGTAATCTTTTACGTGTTTTAAAAGAAAGAATGAGGGAGCTAAACATTATTTAGTGACACAAATACTGCATTTCTTTCTGTCTTGTTTATAACTCCGGTAAAAAAAAAAAAAAAGAGGAAGTCCAGTGTGTGAAATTATTTTGTAACAATATGGTCTTCTAATGTGCTTCCAGTTTGGATTACTACTTGTTATTGTATTGCATTTCTGTGTGTTCAGTATGAATCTTTCCTTTAATTAAGCATAAAGAATGTAAAGAACCTAGCCTCAAAATCTTTTTATTTTTCTTTCCCTCTCCTAAAGTAATTATGGCAATGACGGGTCCAGCACCTTGTTCATCTATGAGTAACCATACTAAGGAGCGAGTTACAATGACAAAAGTGACATTAGAAAACTTCTACAGTAATCTGATTGCCCAGCATGAAGAAAGAGAAATGAGGTAAAATATTGTTATATGAATATGGGATACTTTCTTAATTTCAAGATTAAAAACTTGAATGCCTCAAGTGCACTGATCTTTTATTATGCTGAACAGTTTTTGTAACATTTCTTTAAAATGCCCAGCAGTAAATATTTCTTGACTACCCTACTAGTCTCCGCTTTATGAAAATGAGTGGAAAGTTTTTCCTGAATTAAAAGCTGTTTTTCTTCCCCTAGCTTAATGTTTTCTTTCCTTTGATTTCAGGGTGTCCAGTATAAACATAACTTGTGTTGCGAAATATGCTTGGCTTGATTGAGCATGATAATCAAAACCAGCCTTTCTAAGTACATTTTTTTGTCTTTCCTGCAAATCTCACCCTTTAAATCATATATTTTTATTAAAAAAAAAACTTCTTCTGCTTGGAGTAGTCAGGAAGGTCCTTAGCAGCTTTCTATATTTCTTTAGCTAGCTGTCAGAAAATATTTTTTTGTAAATGCATTCCAGTACATGCACATTTTATTTCATTTGCGGTATTTAATACATATCTCAATTTTCAGTTTAGAAGTTATTGCATAAACTAAAGACCATAAAACATTTTTAAAAGAGCACTAGGAACAGTAGAGAAGCACAATATTAAATATAGTAGTTGGGAAAGTAAGTATAGACAATGAAAAGCTCCTTGTGGTGTCAATATGACAGCAGCCCCCAACCTTTTGAGCTCCAGGGGCAGGTTCCATGGAAGGCAATTTTTGGCATGGTTTTGCACACTGCTTGGATCCTGTGCATGCATGCATGGGACTTGACTTGTTTGCATGGCCCAGTTCCTGGTGGACCACAGACCCATGCCGGTCCATGGCCTAGAGATTGGGGTGCCCTGCAATATGATATTGGATGTGATGTTGCTCATCACTTCCTTTACTCCAAAGATGGGGAGGAAGGCCCATAAAGAATACTTCCTAGTGAGGGGGAAATTCTTAAGGTATATGTGTGTTGCACTACTTAAATTAGCTCAATAAATTAATAAAATTAAATTTTATTTGTGGAGGAATAATAGATTAAGTTTTCAGATTGTGGGGGAGTAGAAGAGAGTAATAGTAATTAAGATGCAATGGGTGAGCCTTTTGTTGGCTTATCTCATAAATGGTAATTAAGGCCAGGTGAAAAGAAACCAGGAAGAACTATTTCGGATTATTCAGAGTGACTCTGATTTAATTAATCCTCTTGAATTTAGGCTGGGAAGTTATAAATTACATTGGATTCTAGAATTCATTTGTAAGTTTGATTAACATAATCAAGAAACTTGATATAAAGTTAAGATTCTTTGTTTAAAAAACTTAAGGTAGCATGCTGTTGATATAGGAGTTGTAATAAAATGAGATGGCAGTAGAAATATCTATGAAATCATTGAGTGCATAAAATTGTTCTAAACTCCAGGATTTTCAGACTGTTACTGAAACACTAGACAAAACACTAATTTTTGCAATGTAATACAAACATTTCCACATTTTGTTCAACTCTGCTGGACTCTGTTCTTTAAAATGAAAAATTCTAAACTATGTTTTTATTATCATATACTCCATGTTTCTATGCCCCTCATGACATAATGCTAGTTTCTTTCATGTTAAATAACTACATTTGCTATCTTTTTTATATAGTAACTTTTGGAGACAGAGCTCAGATTCACATTGGACTAATGTGAATGCTTTTGAAAGACCGATATTCTGCATGAATACAGAGTGTGCTAGATATAATGTACAGGCTGACAAACATTAGTTATAAAGACAATGAGTTAAAGATGTGTATTTGATGTTGAGGTAGCAAAGACTTTTTGATATAGGAAGTAGAGATGATCAGGTTCTGTCAGCCCTTTGAAGTAATCTAGACAAGAAGCACAAACCATGAATCCCAACACTATCTTTATTGTAAGGTGTTACAATGACAGAATCTTGCATGTCTGAAGGCAGTTTTCCACCTCCTTTACTTTCCAGAAAACTAGAGAGCCCCTCCTGAGATACTTCCCATGCCCCTTTCTTCTGTGGACTAAGATACCTTTTGCATGATAGTTATTTAGACTACAGCTCTTCCTCTTGTCTCCCAATGTCATTCTAATACAACATTACAGGTTCTGAGTTCTGGTATAGATTCTGGCTACTTTCACTCAGTTCTCCTCTTGGAGCTTAAAGTGATACAGTGGTTAAGATTTTGGAGCGGAGATCTTATTCTATTCTATTCTATTCTATTCTATTCTATTCTATTCTATTCTATTCTATTCTTCTAGTCCCATGATGGCGAACCTATGGCACGCGTGCCAGAGGTGGCACACAGAGCTCTCTCTGCTGGCACACACGCCGTCACCCCAGGTCAGATCTCCGTGGCGTTTCTTTCGTGAGCTTCTGTTTCCCTGCAAACGACGAAACAGAAGCTCACGAAAGAAAAAGATCTTACCTCTTGCTGCGCTGCCAGTGTTGGGATGCCCCACCTACCGCTGGCCAGCTGGTCTTCGGGTCTCTGATGCGCATGTGCACGTCAGCACATGTGCATGTCAGCGCATGAGTGCGTTCGCGCGTGCACCTTTCAGTTTGGGCATGCGCGCACGTGCAGTTTGGGCACTCGGTATCTAAAAGGTTCGCCATCACTGTTCTAGTCCATATTCAGCTGAAGCTCGGTGGATAACTTTGGGCTGGCCAGTTTCTCCTAATTCCACCTATATGGTAGAGCTGTTGGGAAAAATAAGTGGATAATTTATTGTGTACATTGACTTGAAATCTTGAAAGGAAGCTGGAATAGAGACCTAATAAATATGTTCCCATTATGGAAACACTAAAGTTTTATAGCTGTGTCTTAAGCCACAAAAACCTTTCAGTTGTTTTTGTAATAACTCTTGAGTGTGTACCTTCCTTCCTCCCCACCCCCCATCCCACTCTGCTTCAGTTCAAATGGGTAGGTTGACTCTTTTAAAAAGCAAGTATAGCTGTAAATAATACAAACAACTTAGTTTAACTTGAAATTAAGTTACCTAGATTACATGAAAAGTAGCGTTCATCTTGTATTGCTAATAGTCTGCAGTGAATGTAACCTTTACTTTAACAATATTTTCTATCTCTTTTCCTCTTTCTATTTTGAAGCCAGTAATGAATGAAGTAGCCGTCAATCAGGCAGTCTAATATTAGATTTTTATTGACGAACTAACTTTTGTACCTGGAATGCAGTATTAAAAATTTAAGATGCTCTGTTCACTCCATTAGTATATGGAAAGTGGATAAGCTATTTTGAATAGGAGACTAAAAGTAACAACTAAATTGAAAAGGAGGATAGTGCATACCTAAATAATGGAAACATTTATAAGCCAATGGTTATGCTTACCTTTCAGTTCAGTTATTATGGAATCAGTTTTATTTTTACGTTATTCACCCAAATAAGTGTATTAATAAGATGAATAAACCAGGATAATGGATCTTTCATTACCTTTTACTAATAATTTGACTTTTCAAGAGTTTACCGGGTTGAGCTGACTGTAAAAACTAAATAAATAAATTAAAAAATAAAAATAAAAATGATCTGTGCATACATACAAGTTGTGAAGGTAGAAAGCCTGCAGTTTCTTTGGCAGTTTTCAGAAGTGATTTGTCATTGTCTTCTTCCTATGGCTGAGAGAAAAATAATTTGCCCTAAGGTACCAAGCTGCTGTTTTGCCTAAGGCAGGACTAGAATGCCCAATCTCCTGGTTTCTAGCTGAATGCCTTAACCGTTATACCAACTATCTCAAGTTATAAATACGTTGTTTTTTAAACATTTTTCTCCCATTAATCCAATCTGTTGGGTCTTCACAATTCTAAAATCAATTTTAAAGCTGATTATCAATAAGTCCAATTCTAATGGTAGATGCCAGAGTAATATCCATCTAATTAATTCTGACTGCGAAATGATGCAGACAACAGTGGAGGCTGTGCTGTTACATACTTTTTCCTTCCACAACATATCTGCTCTCATGGGGCACACTACAGAACATAGTATACATCTGATGCCAAAGGTAAATGTTGAAGCCTTTGGAAACCTATTTCCATGATGCTCTCATTTTTCCCCCTTAGATACACTGTAGGGAGTGGGCATTAACATGTGAAATAGTTTTCAGTATATACAAGTACAAAATGGTCTTTCTTTGCAAAGAAGATCCTAATGTTCCATGAATGCTGAGGTGTTCTACGTCACCAGTAAATAACCAGGAAAAAGATCTTGGGATTCTGAAGAATAGCTTAATGAAACACAATGTAGTGTTTTGTTGCTATAAAGAACATAAAACTATGCAGAGATAATTAGAAGTTCCCGGCTTCTTTTTAATAAATTTTGGAATGGAAAATAACTCATTCCTGAGGGAGATGCTATATTTATGTAAAGCTACTTAGTTCATTCATTCTACTCAGAAATTAAAATGATAATTTCAACTTTCCCTTTAACCACAGTTATCTATTTACCCACCCTTTCCTTCCTTTTGCTACTTATTGCTGTGATGGAGGTATTTCCTTGATAAGAAATTTCATTGGGGCACATAATGGAACAGAATACAAAGCTGTGTTTCTATTAAAGGCCTCTTTCCACAGGAGAAGAAAATGTGAGGATCCTCTACTGGTTTTACTACTTTTAAAGGACCATGTTAGATCATATTAGTTTTGCATACTGAATAGACTTTTGGAAGTATTAGTTTGAGTTGGCTGTTCCTTGTCTTTGCAGTTAAACATGGTAGATGTAGTCGTGATGGTCTCTGATCACTTAAAGAGGAAGGGGGAGTTTCAGTAATCTTTTCAGTTAGAAGATCAGTTATGGGGGGAAAGATTTCTAAAAAATTGCTGGACAAGCTTCTTCTGCAGTATATAGCCATGCCATTTGTATGTTGTGAATTAAAGACCTGTAAAAATCGTATGCAATAAATAGCATTAGCACTTAGACTTATATACCGCTTTACAATGCTTTACAGCCCTCTCTAAGCGGTTTACAGAGTCAGCATATTGCCCCCAACAATCTGGGTCCTCATTTTACCCACCTCGGAAGGATGGAAGGCTGAGTCAACCTTGAGCCTGGTGAGATTTGAACTGTCAAATATATTTAGCAGATACCTTTTAATTATAAAAAATAAGAGTGGTTGTTAGTTTAACTCAATTTAACTCTTGGGATTGAATTTCCTTTTGTGATTCTGGATATATAGCCAGAAAGGGCTATAATTTTCTGTTTACTGCTTTTGACCTTGTAGAGTTGTGGAGAGATGGAGGCAGGAAGCATTGTATTACAGTGACTCTGCTCTTATTTGCAAAGCTGTTTCTGAAAATATTTTCTGCCCTTTAGTAGTTATATTAAAGGAGCCTGCATAAATTTATATTTTTTCCTACATAGTTCAATGTTTATATGAAACCACTGAATGGAGTCAACAGATGAAAAAAGATAAGGTACAATGATACTGATGATGCCTAAACTCTATTTCTCTTGTCCATCAAGATCAGGTGAAACTATACAGATGTTTGAAGGCAGTAATAGGATCAATAAGGCAATAAGTTGAAAATCAACAAGAGGGTAGTGTTGTGGATTATTTGTTCCTCGATCTAGAGATTAGGGAATTTTAGACTGTTCTGGCACTCTTAAGGTATTCATTCACTCTACATTGTCATTGGAGACTAGTAACTAGCAGCATAGAATCTCTTATTATCTCTCTTGTCTGTTTATTAGGTCTGGCCATCCTCAATATAAATAGCTTGGTCACAGCAGACTATGCTTTTGTAACCTGCTAATTATATTATTTTAAAGGGCACTAAATGGGATAAAATACTGTATATTATAAATATTGTAGCACAGCATGCAGATACTGTATGAAATGACAGTGGCACGATCCACATAATTTTAGCCTTTAAAGAACAGAACTGGATCCCAATTTATTACCAATCCCAGTTCAAAATATTAATTTTAACACATATAACTCTGATTACTTAAATGAGTACCTTTATCTGTATTGTTTGCCAGTGCAAATGTGTTCATATTATTATCAAATGAAGCCAAGATTTTTGGTGTTTATAGCAATACATTTCTGGGGTGGCACTTTGTCTCTGGAAAATATTTTCACTGGAAATTAGGTTGGCTAATTTCAGTACCAGATGAAAATTGTATACCAGCTTTTTATATATATATATATATATAATCTCTATATACTGGAAAATGATGGAAGAAGTCCCCCCTTTTTTTGCACCAATGTGTTTATTTTACTGGGTTTTTAAATACTTTGAATCTATACCAAGATCGTTTTTATGATAAGGATAGAACTATCCTGCTTTTTATAGAAAGAAAGGTAATAATATAATACAGGTAGTCCTCAACTTACAACAGTTCATTTAGTGACCATTCAAAGTTACATCACTGAAAAAAGTGACCTATGACAGTTTTTCACACGACCGTTGTAGCATCCCCATGGTCACATAATTTACATTTGGATGCTTGACAACTGACTCACATTTATGACGGTTGCAGTGTCCCGGAGTCATGTGGTCGCCTTTTGAGACGACCTGACAAGCAAAGTCAATGAGGAAACCAGATTCACTTAACAAGCATGTTAGTAATTTAACAGCTGCAGTGATTCACTTAACAAATGTGGCAAGAAAAGTCGTAAAATGGGATAAAACTCACTTAACAAATTTCTCACTTAACATAAATTTTGGGCTCAATTGTGGTCGTAAGTTGAGGACTGCCTGTATGAGAAGTTTGAATGCTCTTCCAAATTATATTGCAATGTCTCTCTTGTTTTGTCATACTTACGTTTACTTTTAAAAATTGAGAATTAATGTGGAAGTATATGACGTGCTTTTCACATTTACTCTAGTATGGTGAAATTATTTTGTGCACTGAGAATCAAATATTAGATGGGGTTTGATATGAAGCCTCTGCATTTTCCCTGTTACCTCAACTATTTGTTGTTTTTTAATCACAAACCTGTATTGATCAAAGTAGTAAGATGTTCTATAATTGACTTATATTGAGTTGCATAATATCTAAAACATGTTTTGGCTGTAATCACATCATTTTTCATACTTTGGTGTGATCTTCTTTAACAAATAAAAAGATAAATGACTTAGTTATTGATCAAATACCATATACTAAGCAGGATATTGACAAATAACATATTCTGAATTTAATTTTTTTAATTTAATTCTGAAATTAAATCAGTTTTAGTCCTAATGAAGGAATGTAGTGAAAGTACAAACTCCAAATTCCCCACATTGTTTCTTGTTTCTTGAAATGACTTTGTTCAATATTGAAATTGTATGCATCATTCTAGACAAAGATAGGGATTTCCTAATCCATGGTATTTTTAATTTTTTTTTAGACAAAAGAAGCTGGAAAAAGTGATGGAAGAAGAAGGCTTAAAAGATGAAGAGGTATTATTGCACGTGCTAAAACTTGTTGGTGATTATGTACCAAAGCTATCGCTGTGAATGACTATACTCTAATTGTTGTTGTTTCTTCCTTTAAAAATATATTAGAAAAGACTAAGAAGATCAGCACACGCCCGAAAGGAGACAGAGTTTCTGCGATTGAAAAGAACAAGGCTTGGACTAGAAGATTTCGAGTCTTTAAAAGTAATAGGCAGAGGAGCATTTGGGGAGGTACGATTTTGAGACTAATAATGTTAGAAGGACTAATGAACTGAACCTTTAGCAAATGGCAGAGCCTGTTCAATGTGCTCTGGGCTTGGAAAATAATCAGGGTCATTCCTGGCTAGTACTTTGTTGGGGTCTATACCAGATCTAAAGGCTAAATTGAGAAGCTGAAAAAATACCCTGGAAGAAGGCAATGGCAATTTCTTGTCCAGAAATCATGCTGATTTACATAAAATTTACAGTTTTGGGTAGTCTATTTTTAGTGCATGTGTTATGATTATCAGTCCTTTGTATATGACTATAAAAAGATGTCAATAATTCAGTATGTCCTCTAAAACAAATGAATAACTAGGCAATAGTTGATTTTTAACATCATTCTATTTTACCAAATGATGTGGAGTTTCATGTTGATCTCCATAATAATCTACTAATTTCTGCATCCTAAATTATATTCTTTTTTTAAAAAAAACTTGGCTATTTTATTAATTAGAAGACAGTATTTTATTGGCTAATTTGAAAATCAGCTAACATCAGTTAACTTCATTTTTTCAACTGTTTAAAAGTTTTAATTTATCCACTAGGGAAGCATACTGCTTGCACCTTAGATTGGATTCATACATCATATGTTTCTGTTTGGTATTAACTTAGACCAATGAATTGATCAGTCATAGTGGTTTATAAACCATGTTTTGTATCTTTGTGTTTTATTGATTTATTAAAACATTACGCCATGGTTTAGCATAATGAGTGAATGGAGCCGCTTTTTGTTTTGTTTGAAATTTCATCATGGTGTTACAGAAATTTCATCATGGTGTTACAGATTATTCAAAATATTTGGTTATCTCTTGGTAATCATGTCCCCAATATTACTTTTTCGAGTTGATTTTGAAGACGCCTCTGTGATTGCATCTGTCCTAGGGAGTGAACACATCCCTGCAATGCAACACTGCCTTCTCATAACTGTTTTTTTTTTAAGGAATTGTTTTAAAGTTACAATCATTTTTATAAATGATGTAAACAGCTTCAGGATTTTTACATTGAGAAGTGATACACAAATATTTAAAGTAATACCACCATCCATGTTGGCTAGTGTTCATTATTAGATAGCATTTTTACTGCAATGAAACAGAAGTAGGTAACCCAGTGTTCTAGATTATATTTTGGACATCAAGTCTTATAGGCCCTGGAAGTGTTGATTAGGAGTTATGGGAGTAGCAGCTGAAAACATGTGGAGGGCACAAGATTTCTTCCTGCTGATACAGATGTATATGCTGTTATAAAGAAAGAGTTTCTGTCGGTTTCTGTCACTATTAACCTTAGCAGAGAAAAACTGAAATATTTGAAATGTATTAACACAAAAATAATTGATGTCTAACTTCTAGGTGCGGCTTGTTCAGAAGAAAGACACAGGGCATGTATATGCAATGAAAATCCTACGAAAAGCTGACATGCTAGAAAAAGAGCAGGTAAACTCAGTTTCCAAAAGGTTTAAGCCATCTAATTCTTACTATTGAAGTTTTTTTTTGGGGGGGGGGGGACATGTTTTTTGATCAAGCCTTTAGACTGGTAATTGGATTTCTTGAATTACCACTGTAAAAATAACTGGAATTTCTGGAAGGTAAGCGATACTTTTCTTGAGGAAACAAAAACAGTCATTTTAGTCACTACATTGACTAAGTGTTAATTCTGATATTTTTGGAACTTTACTCTAGCAAAAATGTATGCTTGTAGATGAGCTCCTCTTGAATTTGTATCCTTTCCATCTTCATTTAAATACTGTTGAATTTTTAACATTCATTTTACAAAAACTATTTACATGGGAGTAACTCTCATTAAACTTAACTGAACATTTGTAGAAATCCTAAAGAAATTGTTCTGAAAGTCATTTTAATTGTGAATGTTCAATGAAGGATATGTTAGGAACCGGAGTAAAATGAATGGTGGTTATTTAATACTAATAGCACTTACACTTATATACCGCTTTACAGTGCTTTATAGCCCTCTCTAAGCGGTTTACAGTGTCAGCATATTGTCCCCAACAATCTGGGTCCTTATTTTACTGACCTCAGAAGGATGAAGGCTGAGTCAACCTTGAGCCGGTCAGGATCGAACTGCTGGCAGCTGGCAGTCAGCAGAAGCAGCCTGCGGTACTGCATTCTAAGTAACTAGAAGGCAAATTGACCAATTAAGAACAATTTTAAGTTTATTTCTATGTGTTTATATGTTTCCAGCTAATCGTTTCAGATTTTGATTCTTTAAATAGATATGCCTTTAATGGAAACTACAGTGGGTCTCGAATGCAGTAGCCAGGCTTCTGTTGGGTGTCCCTCACTGAAGGCACATAACATCAGTCCTGGCTCAGCTCCACCTATTACCCGTTGTGTACCAAACCAAATTCAAAAGTGTCTAACATATAAATGCCTTTCCTTTATGTGGGCAGGTCCCTAGCTATAATGACTCATCATTCTTTAACCGGGAGCTCTGTTTATCTACTAAGGATCTGCTGAAGATGTTGCCCATGAAGGAGACCCAGCTAGAAGGATATTCTGATCACTTTAAAATGTAATTTGAAAACCTCCCCCCTTCTGAAAGGACTTACTAATGCAGATTTTCCAACTGCATGTTATTTAAAATATTCTTTGGCTACATCATTAATATTAATTTTGCAATTTATAGACTACTATTTGCACAGTGGAGATGCAAGTGATTAACAAAATTAAGTACTGAATTAACAATGAAAAGAACATTTGCCAGAAATTATGATTCAGAAGTTAAAAAGACTAATGCTAAAGCAGCGGAGGATAGCGCGACCCTGTATATATTTCTCTTAATAACCCAGTCAGTATGGCCAACGATAGATAATTGTTTTTGCTGTAACTTAGCAATATGTGAAGGACCACATGCTTCCTATCTAGCCACTGAAGATTTTAATGAGTATATTGTACAGAAAAGTATCTGTATTAGACTACGGTTTGTTATTTTCATGATGGCTTATGTGTCCCAAATAGCAGTCATGCCACTGGGTATTCGTAAAAACAGCTCATTTTAAAATTATGATAGAGGTAGAAATGCCTGAATGCCTTTTACAAATATCTGAAAATGGTACCTGTAACTAAACACATTCATTTATATATCCATCTCCAGGTTGGCCATATTCGAGCAGAACGAGACATTCTAGTGGAGGCAGATAGTTTGTGGGTTGTAAAAATGTTTTATAGCTTTCAAGATAAGCTAAACCTCTATCTTATCATGGAGTTTCTACCTGGAGGTAATTATTCATTGTTGTTTGTTTTTTAATTGTTTACTTTGAAGCTGTTTATTTGAATCAGTTGTTGGGAATATACGTTCTGATTCTGAATTTAGTTCTTGTTAAATAGGTGAAAACTGGTTTGAAAAATGAAGTAGTATGTGAGAGTTTTGGCCTGTCAAAAACGTGTTGCTTGTGCTGGCATTCCTACTGGAGTAATGATTGTGCTCCATTTTGCATATTTGCTGGGGGAGTAGGGGTGTGTAATCAAAGCCTGACAGCTTATTGCTCAATATCTATCTTTTTAGAGTCTTAGCTAAACTTGCAGTTACTAGTTTTCTTAGCTGCAAAATAATCTGAAGCTGTTTTAAAAAGAAATAGTAGGCGTAAAGGAATTAAGAGTATATTCAAAAGTTAATGTTGATATCACAAACAACTATAATTGTGATGGGGTGGTTATCTGTAGTAATGGTATTTTGTATGTCCTTACTGATAACGTCCTTTAAAACAGCATTGATTAGGGTAAAACATCCTGAAGTAATCCGTGGCAGGTTTTCGGAATGTGAAGATATTTTTTGCTTGTTTGGAATTATATCTGTGAAAATTCTAGTGGTAAAGAAAGCAGGAGACTGAGTTCAATTTCCATCTTAGCCATGAAAACCAACAGAGTAACTTTGGACCAGTCATTCTCTCTCTCTCTCTCTCTCTCTCTCTCTCTCTCTCTCTCTCTGCCCAACCCCTATCTCAAGGGAGGTTTTAATGTGGTGAAAATAGGAAGAGGAAGGTGTCTTGGATATATTTGCTACCTTGGGTTATTTGTAAAAATAATAAAGTCAGGATGCAAATAAATAAAAAGGAGTAGATGAAATTGTTCTAGAGAAAAAAAGATTTTGTAAAGAATACAGAGTACCTTTTATAGTATAAGCTCAGTTAAGTGAAGTGCCAATACTGTGTTTATAAAAGAGGTGAATTAACTTGCCTTCACTTTCCTTTGTGCATGCAGGTGATATGATGACATTATTAATGAAAAAAGATACTCTTACAGAAGAAGAGACTCAATTTTACATAGCGGAGACTGTGTTAGCTATAGATTCAATTCATCAGCTGGGTTTTATTCATCGTGACATCAAGCCAGATAATCTTCTCTTGGACAGTAAAGTATGAGTGCTATTTATTGGCTAGCTTTTCTGTAGCATTTCCTATTTAGAATGCTAGGCTTTATCATTTTTAAAATTATTTAGAATCATTCTAAATAAAATTATCTAGAATAAAACTATCTCTATTCTAAGCTTGAAATCTATATACTACTAAAACTCTCAGGTCTGCTTGTTTGTAACCTTCAGTTGAGCAAAATGGTGCGTCACAGAGCAATAATTTTTGAACCAATATATCTCAAATGGGTTAACTTAGAGAATGTGTCCAAAATCTGGGACCCATCAATCCCATGGGATTGAAATTTGGCAATGTTGTGGCCACTTCAGTGCTACCACAGCATTGCACTGCTGTGGCACATAATCAACATTTCCAACATTCCCTGCCAGCTTCCAACAGGGAAAGCCAATGGGGAAACTGGCAGGAAGTTGGAAATCATTCCTGCTCCGACTTTTTTTTTTTTGGCCTGCTGATGGTCATTCTATTTCTCTGTTTAGGTAAGGAAATATCTCTAAAATGATGACTCAGTGAATCATGTGGTTGTCTAGTGGAAGTCTATTGTTAGCACCTGTGACTTAGCTCTTACTTGAAATATTGTCATGGCACTTGAAATACTGTGCAGGGGGCACAATAAATAAGTAAGGAAAAGATGCAGTTCTGTTAGCTAGTATCCTTTCTTTAGGATGTTCCCTTATATTTTTCGCTGGCCTTCAAGAAAGAACATATTGAAATGGGGTTGCTTCTTAGGAGCTTTATGTGTAGAAGTGGACTCATGACAATGAAATTATTTTGATTGAAAGCAAACTATGCTTTTGAAATACTTTTTAAATATTCTTCCACAATATCTTAAGTAAATATCTGCATTTATAGAACATGTAAAACATGCATCTTTGCATTCTGTCATAATGGCCCAAGTTGCAAGCCAGTTATAGGGCATTCTGTAGCCTGGGCAAACCTGATCATTCTAACTTTGCTGAAAATGAAAATATATATGGTTTTTCTTAGGGAAGATTCCCGAACAATAATCAGCAGGCATCTAATAGAGCTTTCCTTTTTATTTATTTTTTTAAGGGTTCCATCTTTTGTACAGTATACTCTTCCGTTCACTGTAACAGGAAAAGGATGGATGCCTATCACGGAATGACACAGATGTGATTGAATCCTTGCATGATACTATTGATTTGATTTAAGAATTCCTGGGATGCTTACTTATATTACCTTTTATTTTCCTAATTTATTTAAAGAAGCCACCTGATTCTGTATATCTGATTGTGTGATTAATATACAAAGAATAGTATACAGAAACTTTTTGTCTTTTACTTTATTTTAAAATGTAAAAGTTTATCTAAAAAGAATGTGTGATATTTGCTAAGTATTTAGTGTTTGAATGCAATGCTGTTATTTATTTCTCCTATTTTTGCATTGTTGTTTACTTTCAGGGCCATGTGAAGCTGTCAGACTTTGGTCTTTGCACAGGACTGAAGAAAGCACATAGAACAGAATTCTATAGGAATTTGAGCTATAATCTTCCTAGTGATTTCAGTAAGCCTTTTTATATCATTTAAACAAACTTGTAATCACCCAAATAATAAGTGCCCTCAAATATTCTTTTGTTCTTATCCACTCTGAGTCTACCTGGTGGTCTGTATGTTTAGAAGAGTTTGTTTCCTTTGTGGGTGGGTCTCACATACTTATTTAATTTTAAGTATTTTTATCTTGCTATTTAGCAGAAAAGTAGCTTATATAAAGTAAGTAACATACAAAACGCTTTCTGTTTTCAGGCAGGCTGTGTTCAGGCACAATATACACACACAAAAGAAAGATACTCACTAGAAAAGAGAAAACAAGCAAACCTGGGCGCTACTTCATAAAGCTCTTATATACTGTCCAGCGGTGGGTTGCTCCTGGTTCGGCCAGGTTCTGTGAACCGGTAGTGGCGGCGGGATGCTCCGCCCATCCACCCGGGATGCTTCTGAGCATGCGCAAACCGGTAGCAACGGGATTTAGAACCCACTACTGATACTCTTGCCTGTCATGATATACATGTAGTCCTTGGTTAATAACCAGTCACTTAATGACTGTTTAAACTTACAACCCATCCCCAAACTTCTGTCTGTCTGATTCTCACTCGCTTGCACGCTCACCAGTTCACATAATTACATTTCGGGCACTTGATTGGTTGCAACATCCCATAGTCACGTGGCCAAGATTTGCAACAGTTTTGCTTGCTTCTGGCAAAAAATGCCCATTTGAGAGAATGACTTTGCTTAACAACCACATGGTGACATGCTGTATAACTGTTGTAAAAACAGTTGTCAAATCAAATCAGGTAATACGGTGACCAACTTAACAATCGCAACGACTTGAGACCAAAATTCTCAGCCCGAGTGTGATCGATAAGTGAGAACTACCTATAATGCTTGATATGGATACTGTTCATACTCTAAAGTTAAAAAGATAGATCATCTCCCTAGGAGAATTGCTGTTGTGGTCCACCAGCGGCCTGCGGAGCTGGCAGCAGAGTGGGACAGCGAGGAGGCTCGGGAGGAACATGGGCCAGTCCTGCCGTCTGGAGAAGGCTCTGTGTTGGAGGCAGAGATGGGGCCCGGGCCATCTGTGCTGACTCTGGAGCCTCCAGAGGCTGACATCAGCGAGGCAGAGGAACGGGGAGCCTGTTCCCAATGCGCGCATGCGCAGAGCTGCCAGAAGGCAAGAACAGTTAAGGAAGAAAAGGACTACTCAGGAGTAAGGCTTGGAGATGATTGACCCCTCCCATAGGACATAAAAGTGGAGCAAACGGATGTGAGCTTTGCAGGAAGCAACTTGGTTCATTCTGGTCGGTGTAACTCAGCAGCTCCGTTCTGACTCCGTGCTCCGTTTGGCCTTGCAAAGCTCCTTGCCAATTAGGTCTTTGGCAGCGTGTCAAGGGAGATAAAGGTGGGTGCTTATCAGCCTTCTCCCAAAAGACTCTGGCAGACTTCTGTCGGACTAATTAAAACTGTTTGGGACTTATTACAACTGTTTGGGACTTATTACGGCTGTGAATGAACATAATTCACAGCCGTTGAAATAAAAAGAGGTTTTTTGGGACTATGTTTGTGATTTATGCTTTATCAGGAAGCCTAGGTCAGAACAATTGCATTTGCAATAAAAAAGATTCTACTCATTTAAAAGAAATGCTTTGCTAATTGTCTGCTGCATAATAGTACTGGTATCTCTATAAAAAAAAAACATGTGCGACTGTGATTTAAATGTCTTTTATATAACTTGTGTAGCTTTATCCTATGCCTAAGGACAACCCCATTAAGCTTAGATATTGAAATGCTTTTATCTTGGAATTGTATCTTCAGTTCAGCATGTAGATACCCTTTTAGCAGTAATTGATAAATAAATAGAATAGAATAGAATTCTTTATTGGCCAAGTGTGATTGGACACACAAGGAATTTGTCTTTGGTGCATAGCAGGTGAGATGCTGCCTTCATATAATACTTTTGTGAAGTTGGCTAGCTTGTTCAGAATTTATGTACATGTTTTTGACTTCTTGCTGTTTCTAGCTTCAAAATACCTACAAAATATTTGATTAAATATATATATATTAGGAATATTTATTAATGCTATTCATTCATATACAGCAACTTTCCTCTTGCACTAGTTTATTCTTTTCATTGCATTTTTTGGGAAGGAGGGGGGAGAGAATGTGGGCCATTAGAATTCAGAACAAATATATAAAAAGACGTTAACCATGTTATAAATATTTCTTCTTTTCAGCGTATCAGTAGATTAAAACAGTTCAACATGGAAAATACCAATGTCATTTATCTTTGGTTATTTATCTTCAGCTTTTCAGAATATGAACTCCAAAAGAAAAGCAGAAACTTGGAAAAGAAACAGAAGACAATTGGTAGGTAGCGTTCTCTGGATAATTTGTCTTATATTGCTTCATTTGAAGCAATACTCTGCTGTTCAACCAAGAAAGAAAGAAATTCCTTTAGTGGCTCACATAAGATTAGTTACAAACAGGACAGTCCTTGCAAATAAGTATGTGATCGTAAATAACACCAAAACAAACAAAAAGAAGATAAGGGAAGAGTGAAGAAAAACAAACTTGGATTCTAGTTCTTAAACCAAATGGAAATAGTTGAAAAGGGAAGTGGAAATGAGTGGAACTGGGGTCTCAGCAAAATAGGTGGAGGAGACACCCTTTTCTAGTAGGGACTTCTTCTGTAATTATGTCTCTGTTCTGTTAGTGCAGGTTAGATAAAGCTCCTATATATATATATATATAGGAAGAGTACAGGTGGTAAGCATTGCTAATGCTTGTAGTAGCCCTGATTCAGGAGTCTGAGAAAACCTTTAGCTGCTCGAGGCAAGGAGGGACTTTCATGTAATCTGCACTCCTCTTCTGTGGAGGAACCTTTTACATATGTAGATGATATAATGCCTGAAAGCAGTGTTGTGACTGGTCTAGAAGATCCTACAAACTCCTTGAGGGCATTGGAAGATGGAGTAAAATAACCTGCATTCTAATATTATCATATAAAAATGCTGATATTGATAGAGGACATGGCCCAGCAGCATATTAGATTTCCTCCATTGGTAAATCATGCTGTTCCTATGTCACAGATATTCAGGTCGAGCTTCAGATGTGATTTTTGAAAGATCTGACAGAACATGCACAAGTGAAACTCTTTATCGATTTTTAGTGCTGTAAAGCAAACGTATCTTGTCTCGGGATTATGAAATCCTGGAGAAAGGAACAGCTGCTTTAAGGTATTGCAGACAGATGCCAGATATATGTCCTTGGGAAAAGCTTTGGGGAATAGAATTCCCCAACGACACAATCTTAATATTTGTTGACATTAGGCTTGATATTAAGTATTGCAACTGTTAGCCAAACTGACTTAGCAAATAGAAATGCTATAATATTTGCATTAATAAATAATTCAGTCTGAAGTAAACTGCTCGCCAGAAGTACATCATTTGTGTTAAATATTGACTTAGAAAGAAAATACCACCCCGTCTCCCAAGTTTCACATCCCAAGATTGTTTCAGGGAATTATTACAAAAGCAGTATGTCGTGCATAATTTACTTCGGCTACTCCAGTCCTTTGTTTACAGATGGAATATTTCTAAAATCATTGAATAAATACTGTTTCATTTCAGGCTTTCTCCACCGTGGGAACTCCAGATTATATTGCTCCAGAGGTTTTCATGCAGACAGGGTACAATAAGCTTTGTGACTGGTGGTCCCTTGGAGTCATAATGTATGAGATGCTAATTGGTAAGGGATAACATAGTAGATCCAAATTAGAGCTATGATATGGTCACAGATCTTAATCTGTTCCTTGATTTCTAAATAGAATATGACTTTAGGTTTAACGTTATCTTGATTTTTATTTGAGGTTGTAATGTTTAACTTCGAAATGAAATGTATGGAGTTAGGAATTCATTAATCACTTATTTAACTTTTATAATGTTTTTCTCAGGTTACCCTCCTTTCTGTTCAGAGACGCCTCAAGAAACATACAAGAAAGTAATGAATTGGAAAGAGACTTTAATATTCCCCCCAGAAGTTCCTATTTCTGAGAGAGCCAAAGATCTAATTTTAAGGTACCTAAAACTATAGTTGCTAACCTTGAAGTCTTGGAGAGTGATGAAACTGATATTTTGGTTTTCATTGCACAAACTTTAATATTCAGTCTTCAGTGATTTGGGTTGTCATTTTCTGAAATTATAAAATTGTGCTTTATAAACTATCCCAAGTCAGGCACTGATATTCAAGAGTATAAGTAGAGATCTTCAAGAAATGAAAAAATAGTTGTTTTGAGCTAGAAACGAGCCATCATGTTCTAGACATTTTCCTGAACTGTTGGGTAAGCCATGATTTGGCAGAAATAGAATTCAAAATATTTAGGTTGATCCACGTTTTCAGAAGAACAAAATCTGGATTGGAGAGCAAATCTAGCACAGTTGGTGCGCATTGTCCTCTCTACCTTGCTTCCAACAGTAATCTGTTGGCCCACCTGCCTTCTTCCCAGCGTCACCATTCCATCCCTTCCCCCAGCCAATGCTTTCAGCCCCCCTCCTCCCATCTGGTTCACCCAGCACTTTCCCCTGTACTTCATATTGCATAGAAACTGGAGAGCATTGGGTGTGTTCCAGAACATGCACTCCATTTCCTTCAAACAAGAGATTCGGTCCATATTCCGCATAAACTGAAAATCCTATATTCAAGAGAGCTGCCTACAATCTGATGCTTTTTAAAATGGTGTCTTGCCTTTTCTTTGTTTTTTGACTATGTTCTTTCTTTTGTGTTTAATTCCCCCCCCCCCAAACAGTGCATAGATTTGGTTGTACCTATGTAATTAACAGTTCATGAATAAATGCATGGAATGTATAGCTAACATGGCTACAATCATGATTATATGTAATATTCAGTCCAGGGAGTGGTCTGATGCTGAATACTATTACTGAGGAACATGAGTGGGTGGATGCTGTTTCACTTGTGTCTCCACTTGTGGGATTCCCTTAAGTATCTGACTGATTATTAAGGAAGGAAATAGAATACTAGAGCTCTTAATACCTTAGCATTGAACTCTGCTGGGTCCACCTTCACCATCCAATGGGGGCTTAAATTGTTTCCTGTTTTCTTGAAAAGCCAATATTACAATGAGAAAATACGCATCCTGATCACATTGAATAAAGTGAGGAGGGGTTGTATTCCTATATGTATTACTTTCTAGAAATCAAAAGTTTTGTATCTCAAAGTGCAACGGAAAGGTTCTTATAAAACATCCAGGGCTTGGGGAAAACCAGTGTTTTTCATACAAAAACAGTATTTCATTAGTATGTTGATTTCGTTCATTTAGTATTTTGATATATCAAAAACGATATTTTTTCAGTACGTTCTCTAGCTCCCTGGAAAGCTGTAAGGCCCTGCACTTTTTTCCCAGTGTTTATAGCAGTAGCTTTGTATCAGCACTGATACTCTTATTTTTTTTTTTAGATTATTAAGGCTTGCCTCAGAAACAGTTGTGCTGTCTTGACATGGATATATTAGTCTACTGCAGATATTTTCTTTTCTAGTTAGTAGTTCATATTTAAATACTTCTGAATCCTCCATGGTGTTTTTGTCTTCAGATTTTGCTGCGAATGGGAACATCGAATCGGTGCCCCAGGTGTTGAAGAAATTAAAACAAATCCCTTTTTTGAAGGAGTTGACTGGGAGCATATCAGGTACAGTATTTTCTTCTCAGCTTTTGTTTAGTTTTCTAACTGAATCGCACAGTAGGGAAAGACTGCGACAACTATGAGCATGTTCGAGATTGAGTTTCAAAAATACTCATGATGTATATTCTGTTTGCGATAGAACAAATTATTTTCCCTTGCAAGACCACTTATTTAACCCTGATTCTCTCTCACAGGGAGAGACCTGCAGCAATTTCCATAGAAATCAAAAGTATTGATGACACATCAAACTTTGATGAATTTCCGGAATCGGATATCCTTAAATCTGCAGGTATATTATTAATCCTTTTGCTTTATTTTATTCTTAAGTGAGACGTTAGCTTTCACTGATTCTCTCAAGTAATAGCCTTTTCATTGAAAAAAAATCACTGCAAATCCTTAGGCTTCTTCACTTAGGAGCAGGGTGGATCTGTGGTAGAGAGTCTCTATTTTGGGGATGTCATATCTACTCTTAAGTTGTATGCAAAAGTTTCTCCTCCAGAGACTGAGGATTCTGGGAACATTAGAATGTTCCATTTTTCTTTTGACAAAACACTTAGCTTCATAATACAGTAGTAAACTATTTCCCATTACAGATGATTTATTTCCAGGAAATGAGCAGACCAGTTCTGAAATGTCCAGATTGACATTATCAGAAAGAAAATCAAAATGTTGTAGCGCAGGGCTGTCAAACTCCCGGCCCATGGGCCGGATGAGTCACGTGCTGGCCACGCCCAAGCCCGGTTTAGCGAAGGGGGGGGAAGTCCTGATACGTCACGTGACGACGTGAGTTTGACACCCCTGTTGTAGCGTTTCTTAGAATTGTATGTCTTGCATATCCCTGCTGTTAATTTTGCCTTAGCTGATGGCAATACTTAGCTGGCCTTGGCTGATCTCAGAAGCTAAACAGAGATTATCCTTATTAGTGCTTGGATACAGTAGATGAATCCCAGAAATGGGAGCTAAAAAAGAAAAAGAAACTCCGAATTTAGAGGAGTTTACTGCAGTCCAGTTTTAAGATTACATCTAAAGGAAGGCTGACCAGGGCTGTAGGGTAAGAATGATATAAAGCAGCTGGCATCTTTGTGATCTTAAAGTCTTTTCCCCACTCTTTTTTTATATTTTTTGATACGAAATGCATTGTCATGAATCTCTTATTTCATACATGATTAAATGCTTCAAATTTTTTTTTAAACTAGTTCTCTGAGTTTAAAAGCTGATTTAATTTGTCTCCTCATTCTTTGGCAGGGTTGATGTCATGCTCTTTAATGATCGCTCCTTCCTTCCTTCCTTCCTTCCTTCCTTCCTTCCTTCCAGATTTTTAATTCTTTCTTTCTCTTCTTTTTAATACACTCAAGCTGAATGACAATATTCTCCCATCTTGCAACTCTCTAATATTCACAACAAATTTCTGTACTGTATTAAATGGTTTAATATTCCTTCTGAATTTTGTTTTTCATCAGTGACCACGGGTAACCATCCAGAAACAGACTACAAGAACAAAGACTGGGTCTTTATCAATTATACCTACAAACGTTTTGAAGGCTTGACTGCTCGAGGGGCAATACCATCCTACATGAAGTCAGGAAAATAACAGCTCTTTGCTAGATGATTTACTTTTGTCTCGAAACTTTTACCCCGGGGGCTGTGAAAGTTTGAAGAATGCAAAATGACATCTTATGCTCTGTTTACATTACAAGTGATGGAACGGGGAAAATTCCACAAATCGCACTTACAGATGCATTTGCAGATTTTATTAATTAATCTTTGGTCTTTAGGTAATTTTTTTAAGACTGTTACTTCATCAACAAAGGAAAGAGCAGGCTTTTAATTACGAGTATGATGTGTTCTGTCTTACAAGTGCTGTCTGAAAATACAGCTCAGTTCTAAGGGCTAAGGCATTACAGAAGAAGCAGAGCAGTAATTACTATGGTGAGAGAGCTGATTCTCAGTAGTTTATCCCATAGGATGGCAAAATCTCTTTTGCTAAATATAGGGCTATTTGCGTTTTTTTTGATAGCATCTTTTCAGTCCAGTAATGGCTTCAAAACCTGCGGCACTTTACTGCTGGTACTAAAATTAGTCATCTGGAAGTATTATGCCTTTTAATAAATTTCTGGTATGTATAACATTATGTATTCTATAAGCAATGTTATGAGCAATGGTGGCAATTTCTAGTAAAACCTGTTTAACTTTTTTTTTATTTGGTAAAAAAAAGCAGATCACTAGTAATAACATTAACACTTTGTAGGCAATACTGTAAGGAAATAGGAAACAATATGTCATCCTTCCCTTCCCTTTCAGATCTTCTACATATCAAAGCCAATTCATAGTTATAAAAAGAGAATGATTCTAAGATTTTGAGCTTCTATAGTTTTGTAATGCAAATTACATGAATTCATAAGTTTCTATTTGGTTGTAGTAGTTGCATATACTGGGCTCTTTGACACTATTATGATATCCAGGTTATCCAGGCAAATCCCAACACTCTACACAATGTACCATTTACTATTCTCATTTACTGATCTGTGCCTGTAATTTAATTTTTAAGTATGTAGGATGATTTATTCTCAGTCACGGCACAATGATTATAAAGAAACGTACACGTAATGCATTTGGAAACAGAAAAAGGAAAGATGATTGACCTGAAAATTATGTCCCAGAATACTTTTAAGTACATTAATTTTTTTATCAATTGAATAAAATTATGAAGCTTTAATATATTCTGGCTCTTTTCTTATAAATTAATAGACAAAGAGCCCCTAAAGTATTCTGCTCAAATAGATCAAATTCAGGAAGGATATGTCAGTTCCAGGATTATTCAAAAGCCTTTGTTCTTTTTGAAAGATCTGAAGCAGCTTGCAGTAATATCAGCCGTTTACATTGACCATAAATTGTTTCATTCTATTTCATCTGTTCTTACCCACTGGACTTTTAAAAAACAAAACTTTTTTTTTTTTTACTGTAGCTATATACATGCCATAGTGACATACATGTTCTCCGAGAGTGTGCCATGTGCCTTTCTACCATGTAAAGCAGTAATGTAAACTCCTTCTCCTCATCCTTATTTTCAATGCCACAAGTTTTGCTCTCTCTCTCCAAGATTCTGAGAAAGCTTGCTACTCCAAGTAGCTTTCTAGATGTGAATCTACACAGAAACGTCAGTTAGGAAGAAGCAAATGAAATATTTGCATTTAACTTAAGAGAAGCCTAAAGGGAAGCAAAGCTTGCTTCTGCTTTTAAGTATCTATGTGCCTAGTTTTACAATTACCATGTTTGGACGTGTCTCATCTGTAATGAGGCTAGGGTTTTGCTTACTTGCTAGATAATGATGGATTTGAAGTTAAATTCTGGTGCTTGCTAAATACTGAAAACGTAGCATATATAACTGGTGCTTAATAAGCCTTAAATAAAAAAGCTGTAGAAAACCCTCAGGGTAACCAGATAGCTTAAGAGAGTTGACCAGCCAACAACTTTTCAAAGGGAAGAACACTGTGTTACATTCTATCTCCATTACAGTAATGTGTTTCTTTTGCATTATGACAATATAGTACATAGTTGTTGTGCACAGTGTGATAGATTATGAATGCAAGGATAGTATGCATGTGGGTAAATTGAATTTACAGTACAAGGTGTAATTCTGCTTGTCTTTTGTAATTAGGAAATACCTAGAGGGATTGTGGTTTTTTATTTTTATTTTAGTGAAGTTGAATAAAGCATATTGCTATAAGCAAAAGACTGACTGAGTTCTGCAATCTGGACAGTGGCCAAGATCTCAGTAGACTATCCCGTTATTGTGTAGTGTGCTTGTTTGCCATTATGACTCTGGCTAAATTCAGGACACTCACAAACAAGGATAGTATATTAACAAACTTATGAAAATTAAATCTATTTCATTCCTTTAAAAAAAAAAAAACTCTGCCATTTCCCCTTGCATGGAAGCATTAGCATTTGGATTCCAATGGCTTGTTTGGGAACACTAAAGCAAGGGTTCTCACATAATAGGTTATATATTTGAATGCATAATATTGGCACCTAACCCACAGTTTAGAGTGGTCCATTATTCCTTCTCATCTTAAGCCCAGCTATGTTGGTACTGACCTCAAAGTGAATTAAAAGTCCCAGCTAACTAAAATTTAAAAGCATTAAGTTCTAACTTAAAAGAAACCCCGTTAAAGCTTAATTGCCGCTATTGTCAATGTTATTGTGAACTCATAACCATAATTGGACTGCACTGAAGCACATAATCCCCATAGGCTGCCACTTTCATTTTGCTGGCTCTTGACATCTTGCACAAGCTCATAGTACTTTTTGAAAGTCACTTTTCTAGGATGACACTTCCTGTTCTAAAGCAATTTTTAGATCTAATTGGCCAAGCAATTATATCATACTAGTAAATGCAAGTTGCTATATTTTGCTGAGCTGAATTATTAAGTAATCATTGATGTATTTTCCACATACCCCCAAAACTGCGAAAGTTTTGGATTTTGGCCTGCTCAGGTATGGGAGAAAATAAAAATCTTGGCTTAAGGTAAATATAAGCAACACACTGCTGGTTGTGTATGATTCCTAGCAGGTTATACTACACTTAGGTACTGACTAGCCGCTGTGCCTGGGTTCTGCCTTATTTTGGTAGATGACAATTATTTTGTATCTGCATATGGCTGTTCCTAAATGCAATGTACAATTTAGTACACTTTCTTTGTGATTTGTTGGTTTTATTTGGAGACCAATTCTATATGGAACAACCTTTGCATTCTGAAATGTATAAAATTCATTTTCAATAAATGTAGTTTTGCTATTTCTTGTGGTGGTTTTCTGAATTTGAAAAGTTACTAAAAGTTGCTTCATTATAACTTACGATCAGTATGTGACTAGATGTATTTGTTCAGCATATTTTTCAAATGCAATTGATGCACAACTTTATTCCAGTTGCTAAATTTATATACTTGCAAAAAATCAACAAGTAATTTAGGAAACGGAGACAGGAAGAAAAGAATACATGGCATCAGGATGTTGATTAAAGGAAAAGTATAGTTGTCCATATAAACCTTTTTTGTTACAATGAGTGAGGGAATTTATAGAGGCATATCGTGCAAACCATTTTGGTTATAACCAAATCTGGTTCACATGTGATAAAAATTATACGGCAGCATTTGTAGATATATTGTACCTTGTTTCTATGTGCACACCTAGGTGGAGCCTATTAAGTGAGTATAGATACACATATATGCAATTTCTACTGATGCTCCATGGCTGAGAAGGCATCAAAAGAAAAGTCACAGGAAAATAGATTAAAAAGTACTTTAATAAAGTCTATGAAGAAGTATATAAAATAACTTTTACAAAAAATACTGAAACAGCATGATCTTGTAAATGCTAAGCATTGAATTAACTTATAAACTAAATCACAATAATAAAAGAATAAGGTTGTGATTAATCCTGAATTGAACTTTTCCATTTGCTCAAATGCAATGGGAGAGGAAACTAAAAAACTTGCATCAATTAAGAAATATTTTTTTTAGAATAAATATGTGAGAATGACTTTTGAATTGTATTTCCTCTAATGCTCACTCTAGAGACCAGAGTGGTTCTACAAGAAATGCTGCTGGCCTTTGCATGTGAGATAGGTGATATTCAGTTCACTGGGATACAATGAGCCTAAACTCCACAGACCTGAATTTGTTACTATTTTAATTTAAAAGTTACTTTTTATTTTATCTATCCAGTGAGTTAGATTCAGGTTTGGTCTGTACCCATTGAAACCATGATTTTCCTAAAATTGTGACTCCAATGGCACAATCATTGCTTTATATCTGCTACAGCTAATTTTTCTAGGTCCAAAAAAGCTATGGCCTCCAGATGTTGCTGGACCAGATGTTTCCCTGCACCCTTCACCATCAATCATGCTCTTTGGGACTGCTTGAACACTGTAGCCCATCAACATGTAAATGCCATGGAGTACATTAGATATCTTAACCAAATTTGCATTACTCGCACTGGAAAATTGGGGGGAAATGTCAACCAATTCAGAAATTGCCAAATTTAAAACAAATTTGTCTAGATGATTGGCCTCCAAGGAAATATTTAATTTGTATGAGAATAAGCTGATTGTACTCCTTATTCAAACTTACTTTACAATGTGGCTTGCATAAGATTTTGCACTCACTGATCCCAATATTGACTACGGCATCTAGTTCTAGGTACCAGAGTTTAAAAAAGATTTAGCTAAACAGATTCAGAAAGGGAAATAAGAATTAGCAGCGGATTAGAAACCAAGTCTTATTACAAAAGAAGATTTAGGAATTAGGAATGCTTAGCTGTGAAAAAGAAAAAAAGGGGGCACGGAGGTATGACAATATTCTTGTACCTGAAGGAATACTGTACCTGAATGAAAAGGACAAGACCGGTTCTCCATCATTCCAGAGTGCAAGATGCTCTATAATCATTTCAAATTATAAGAAGGCAAATTATAATTGAACGGAAAGGGGAAAAAAGTTTTCCCTTAACTTTGGCATTTATTCATAGAAGTGGGGATCTCCTCACTGTTCTGACTATAAATGTAAAGTTTTATCATGGCTTGATTTGAAACATGAATTCAATTTCAATAATTAAAAGGTTTTATTATTTATTGCCCAATCATAATCCCAATGAAATGAGTTGTTAATGGGGGGAGGGGATCACAGAAACTCATCATTTTTGTGAATTGCGGTATATCAGTTTGAGGAGCCCTGCTATATATAACTTTCTACTGATCCTGCTGATTATGATGTTTCCCAATTGACTTTCAAGGGCCAGCCTCAAGCACCCTGATTGTCCCAAGGTGCTGAAACAACTACGAAACTTAACTCCTACCATTGATCTTAGCCAAAATCCCGAGAAGTGATGACATAAAACCTGACATCCTTGCTAGTATCGAAAATCAATATCCTTAGCCAAGAGGGCAGATTATATGGAACAACCACAAAGCGTTTTCCATATGATATGGATTCATATGATAGCTGCTGCAGCGCAGGTTTTCCTGCAACAGTCACTTTCTTAAAAAATGCTGTGGAATCCTTCCACAAGGAAGTTCTTTCCCTTCAAGAAATGCTGCTTTGCAGCCTTTGCTTTGGGGGGGGGGGGGAGGAATGTTCAGCCATCTTCGTTCATTCAGTGTTACTGCTTGAATGTTTGAGCCCAAGATTACGCATTGTTTTCTGCAAGTGGTACTTTCCTTTGTATTCAAGGTGGTGCAATGGTTAGAGTGCAGTACTGCAGGCTACTTCAGCTGACTGCTAGCTGCAGTTCGGCGGTTCAAATCTCACCGGCTCAAGGTTGACTCAGCCTTCCATCCTTCCGAGGTGGGTAAAATGAGGACCCAGATTGTTGGGAGCAATATGCTGACTCTGTGAACCGCTTAGAGAGGGCTGTAAAGCACTGTAAAGCGGTATATAAGTCTAAGTGCTATTGCTATTGCTATTGCAGTAGCTTATTTCCAGTAAGTAAGCACAATTTAGGCATATGTGTAAAGTAGGACTGGTTCTTTCCTTGTAACTAATTTGAGTGGTTCACTGGGCATCCACATTTATCCCTGTGGGTGCTTACCTTGGTAAGTGCGTCTGATCTTCCTTTCTGAGCTGTTATGTCAGTATTAGGAAATTGAAGAGAAAGGTGACAAAAGTGCATGCATCATAGGTGTGGTGTTTCTCTATAAATATCTACTTCAGCCAGGTAATGGAGGATGAAGGGTACCAAACTCATTGCTATGGTACTGATAATGGTTGTAATACCACAATGGAATCCTTCATGATATGGTACCTTTTAAAACTGAGTCTGTGTAGACTAATGTTAATGAAGACTTTTAACACATTTTTATGTTGTATTCCTTCCAATTCAATGGAACATCAAACAGCTCAACGTAAACTTTATCACTTGAGGCACAAATGACCAGCATCAAATTATCCCACTTCTAATATTTTACACAAAGTCTTTCGAGAAAAAGCTCTAATGCTGGGAAAGCAGGAAGGAAAAGAGAAGAGGAAACCAGCAGCAAGATGGATGGACAGTTGCAGGGGCATTGGGAGTGCACTGTTGGGAGACTTGAACAAACAAATTAGAGACAGATCATCATGGAGAAAATGTAAGTGGTAAGAATAGAAAATGACTTGTTTTGTCTCATAATCCTTTCAATTCAAGTGGAAACTGGTTTCCATTCTTTTAGTTCCAATTCAATTATTTAGCCACAGGGATAAATGTTAGCTCAATCCTCAGATTTCCAATTCTCCCAAGAGAATGCTTGGGATCCTCAAGAAGCAAATTTGATAAAAATAAAAATAAAAAATAGTCCTCTGGGCTTGAAGAGACTATATTTGGAAACTATAGCAACCATGACAAGAAAATTCGGCTCTGAGCTGGGCATTAAGTCCCCACCCAAAAGCTCAGTCAAGTCCATTTGAGAGCCATTTGTGCTGCTTAATTAATCTGCCACTTCATTAGCATCCATTTGAGAGAGTGGTGCATTTAATCGATCAAGCTCATCTACCTGGGGAGGGTGATGCAACATCATCTCTTGATCTTCTGTTACGTCTTCACCCGCCATTACAAGGTTTGTTAGAGATTTGCTTCTAACACACTGGAAATCAACATGCCGACTTTTTCCTTCTTCCTTTTCCCAAGACATCTGGATGAATGGACGTTGAACATAGTTATAGATAACTTCAGAGCGTCCTCCAGGCCTCTTTTTCACTTTCTCCTTACAAGTGGGGTAACCTGAAACACAGTTATTCTGGTATAATTATCCTCCCAAACTCCTCACCCCACTCCAGTCCCTACGTGTAAGCTTAATTACTTCTTCAAGTAATAAATATTCCTAAAAGGATAATATCCTCCTAAAAAGGAGACCATTTGGCCTGGGAGGATTGATCCCAGGGGTGAAATTGAGCAGGGGTGAAATTCAGCAGGTTCTGACAGGTTCTAGAGAACCAGTAGCGGAAATTTTGAGTAGTTCGGAGAACCGGCAAATACCACCTCTGGCTGGCCCCAGAGTGGGGTGGGAATGGGGATTTTGCAGTATTCTCCTGCCACACCCACCAAGCCACGCCCACAGAACCGGTAGGGAAATTTTTTTTAATTTCACCCCTGATCTTGAGGCAGAGACTAGACTGAAAAAGACTGACACAAAGAAGAGACTTTCTCAGCACTGAAAATATAAATGGAACTGACTCATGTGTTCAGTACACAAAACTGAATTATGATGTCTAGCTTGGCCTTGAGTCAGGTTGCTGCTGCTAATTTCAGAAGGGAGGAGCAGACTTTAAATAACATCCACCCACCCCACCCTAATGGAAAACTTCAGAAATAGGCAAAGCTCAAGGAATGTTAAGCATAAGGGTTTGTCAGGAACTGACTGGGTGGGTCATTCCAAAGACCTCAACAAAATGTATCATTTAAGCCTTAAATTTTAAGGAATCAGCAAAACTACATAGGGCTGACTAATAAAATCAGTAAATTGATGTTTTGAAAAGGAAAGTCCAGCCACTTTCCTTTTTAACAGTTTGTATTACTTAGGAAACCCTTTACATACCTTCAATGCCAATTCTTATATTTTTGAGGCCTCGTTCTTTCAAAACAGTTTTTGCAACATCCCGATTCTCAATGTACTTGAAGAATCTGTAGAGCTTAGAACTATACAGAACTTGGAGGTGAGAAAAAAGCCACATAATTAATGAATATAAGTACAGCATTAATAAATATGAGTACAGCAGCTATTCTTAAATTTGCAGAGACAATAATTGGGCAATCTTTTTTCAAAATTTTTCAAAAACAGTTGAAAATACAGGTGATTTCCAAAGACCGTATACTAGCCTACAAGGAAGACTGGCAATTTCATAATGTCAAAAGGCTTCCCTCTCAGATACAATTTCTATTTCTTCCCTTGCTCTTATTTCTGTAAAAGCAGAAATGTTTACTTCTTTCCCTTAAATTAGTTCCTGCTTTTCTCAGAAAATTCTTGCTGTGGTTCAGCAGGCACAATGTGATTTATTTTCCCTGGAGCAAATTCTTGCCTCAACCTCCTTCTGCTCTGCCAAAGCAATACTGCAGCCCTGATGAAGCTTCTCTCTCATTCCCTTCCCATTCCATTGATTCTGCATCTTTCTCATGGACCTTGTAAATAGCCTTTTGTTTGTGAATGTTTTACTTAGAACTTATCTAAGTAGGTTTAGCATCTTGCTTGTCATCTTGTTTTTCAAGCTGCTAATGTTCTACAAAAACTCTCGTCCTTCACTCACCATCCACCATTCAATGGGTTAGTAACTTTCTGCCAAGGTCACATCTGGAAAGGCATCTGAACAGAGAAATGCTGTCTTGCCACCGCTATGTCTTTGCCACCCTGCTGTTGGCTTTGAAATGCAATGTAAGTCTTGGCACCATACCCACTAAAAGCCTATGAAGTTTTTCAATGCATTGATTTATATATTCATATTTCTTCATTGCCCCACTCAGATATGGCTTTTTATTATTTATTTGCATTCTGCCTTTATCCAACAGGCAGGAGGCACCTTCTTCCTCTTATTTTCCCCACAACAACCCTGTAAGGTGGGCTGGACTGAAAGAGAGTGACTGGCCCAAAGACACCCAGCTGCCTTTCATGGATAAGACAGAACTTGAACTTACAATCTCCCGCTTTCTAGACTGGCGCTTTGTTTGGTTGATTGGTTTATATGCCACTCATCTCCCTGTCTGACTGTAAGGCATTTCATACCCATAGCACTCTCACAATCATATTTTACAAAGCATTCAAAATACCAGTGTAGAAACTTCAGGAAGCACTCTATTTTTCCCATGGAAAAAAGAAACGATGTAATATTGCTGTAACAAGGAAATTATCTATCACCCAAGCAATTAATAAACTAAAATTGTAAATTTATTGCAAGGATTATATTATGTAATTTATAATGGTATAGCAAACCATTGGCAAACCTTTTCGGCACTGAGTGCCAAAACGGGAGCGCACATGCGTGCGCGTGCTGGAAACCAGAAAAGCAGATGATCCTCCGGTTTCCGGCGCGCATGTGCGCGTGAAGACCAGCTGTCCGGTGCGCATGCACCGGCTCCGCCTGGCCTTTTGGGAGTCCTCACACCTCCCTGCCGCCCCCCTGGTCCCAGTCGGGGTGGCGGGACATCCCCACCGATGACCCAGTTCCGCAGCCCTGGATAGGGAGAGGAATGCCGCCTCCCTCCGCTGGAAAGCCGGAGCCCCTTCCTGGCCTCGGAGGTAAGGGGCGTCGGCGTTCTCAGGGCTCAGGTTGGGGGGCCAGCAGGCGTGAGACCTTTGCCCCAACTCTGGCCAGGATGAAGCACCCCCCCAGCCCGCCACTGAGAACAAGCCAGTGCAGCCCCTCCCTTCCCAGTCGCTTCCCGGCTGGCGCGCCTTTTACCCCTCGGCGTTGTCTCCCTGCTGCGCTCTCCTCCGACCCTCCTGGGGCAGCTCGCCTCCCCGATGGCAGCTCCTCCTCCTTTTCCTCCAGGCTGCTCCAGCATCCCGGCCGGAAGCAGCAGCACGAGAACCGCCGCTGCCCCCTCACAGCGGCAGGAGCATGCGTGCCAGAAACAGGAAGACCAGTTGGCAGGCGCACATGCGCGTGCCGCAAACCGGAAGATCATCTTCCCGGCGCGTGCATGCGCACCGGGCAGCTGCTTTTTCGGTTTCTGGCACTCCCGTGCACGTGAAGACCAGCTGGCCAGCGCGCTGGAACCCAGAAGAGCAACAGGCAAAGGCTCCGCATGCCCGGAGAGATGGCTCTGCGTGCCACGTCCGGCACGCATGCCATAGGTTTGCCATCACAGGTATATGGCCTTAAACATACAATTTTACATTCAGCAGTGTAGTATGTCACAATCAATATGACTTTTACTGTATATTCTTAACTGTATATTGGGATGCACAGACCCCTGGAAATTGATATTTGCACAAGACACTAACAGAGATTTTCTTTATAAAAGTGCAATGTTATTTTTACTTTAAAAAGTATTTTATGTAACATTTAAAAATACTTACTTTGTGAATATTCTTCCCCCATTGGGGGTGGATAGTCTTCATCCCAGTCCACTATGTCTTCATCCGTTAATACGACAATATGACATTCACGCTCTCCTTTTTTAGCACTACTAACCATTATCGGCAGGATTAACTCTTCCAAATAGCTATCAAATTGCTTATGAGCCCCATCATTGGACAGTTCATGCAATAGTGCACCTAAGGAAATAGATATATGGATTTCCTGAATATGGCTGAATGCTATAGGTATAACTCTATCAATCACATATCATCTCAACAGCAAGATCTAGCACAAAACATAAAAAATATAAACATATAGAGAATTTATACATTTCTCCCTTAAATGAGTGTTCCTTACTTTAAATCTCTCCAAAAGGGACTGGCTTTAACTCTCAAAATGCTAGCCAGCCTGATCATGATGGCTATAAGATTCTGAAACCTGTCTGGAGGTTCTAGCAGGAGAGCACAGCTATCGTATACCCTTGACCGAAGATCGGTACACTCCTATCTGGGATGGTCGTCCTCTTCCACCGAGCGCGCAGCTTCGGGAGGAATGCACATGGAGCGGTGAGGGAGGAAGGGGACACCCGCCTAGCCAGCCAGATCAGCCGAATGAACCCTGACGATCAATGGGGTGACAGATGTTGCAGCCAGATCACCCTCACATCCGCTAAATGTTGGAAATGTCATCAGATACCTGGTTCGTATTATCATATGTGGTGGACATGCCCAAAAGCAAAAAAATATTGGACAAAAATACACACATGGTTGGAAAAAATGATAAAGCAACATATAGATTTAAGACCAGAAATATTTTTGTTGGGCATTTTACTGGATAAGTATAACAAGGGGAATACATATTTGATTCTACATGTATTAACTGCAGCTAGAATTGTATTTGCACAACAATGGAAAAGTGAAGAGATCCCTACAGATGAAAATGTGATTAAAAAAATATTAGAATGTGCAGAAATGGGTAGACTAACACTTACAATTAAGGAAAATGAAGAAACTGAATACTTTTTGACATGGGACTTTTATTTTATCAATGGCTAACTAATAAAAACAGAAGTTAGAAACGTAGATAAAAGAAAAGGACTAATGATATAAGGGAGGTTTGTTAAAATGGATAAGCAATTATTATTATTACCGTGTTTCCCCGAAAATAAGACCCTGTCTTATATTTTTTTGAACCCTGAAATAAGCGCTTGGCCTTATTGCCATGCACTCAAAAGCCCGATTGGGCTTATTATCAGGGGATGTCTTATTTTGGGGAAAACAGGGTATTATTATTATTATTATTATTATTATTATTATTATTATTATTATTATTATTATTATTATTATTA
>QLTV01003654.1:5151355-5165716 GCA_003457575.1 Thermophis baileyi
AAATAGAAGAGAAGAAAAAGAAAGAAAGAAAGAAAGAGAGAGAGAGAGAGAGAGAGAGAGAGAGAGAGAGAGAGAGAGAGAGAGAGAGAGAAAGAAAGAAAGAGGAAGGAAGGAAGGAAGGAAGGAAGGAAGGAAGGAAGGAAGGAAGGAAGGAAGGAAGGAAGGAAGGGAGAAAGAAAGAGACAAGAAAGAAAGAACATAGGATTAAATAGTATATTTTGGATGTTCAGTAGCAGTAAATAAATAGACAGGGAAATTGTATCTCGTTGAGGCCTTTGAGGCGAGGAGAGGCCAGGCACCCTAAGTGAAAACTCTAATGCTGTACAAGGGGATGGAAAGAGAAGAAAAGGATGACCAGCAACACAGTGATACTGAGTGCATCATTGGAAGATCTGAAAGATCATCGTAGTAACTATCAACATTGATTTCATACAAGATCTTGTTCTACGTAGACACATGAATGGGGAGAAGAACATCAATGCAGTGGATCACATGTTCAGGTAGTGAAAATATCTATTCTGCTAGATGTGTTCTTATTGGAAAGCTTACCGGCAGATTCTCAACAGTTTACACACAGCAAACTAAACAAGAGACATGGACACTAGTATTCAGATTTGCACACCATCCAAAAGAAACTGCCTTTTGTGAAGCAGCCTCATTAATCTTATGTCCCTGGCTGTTTGAAGAAATAGCACATGGGAATAATAAATATCTAAATTAAATAAATGCAAATCAATTCCCTTTTTTGTGATGAATTCACTTTTCTGTTACATATAACACTGCCTATACCTTTTTAGCCTTGGCTCTAAGAAACCAAAATGGCAAACAGTGTCTTTTGGGGAGAGAGGTGGTTTGAGTTAGTTTTGACTCTTAACAACAAGATTTCAGAAATGACTTGCTATTGCCAACTTCTTAGGGCTGAGAGTGGGTGACTGACCCAAGGTCACCCAACTGGCTTTGTACTTAAAGCAGGACTATAACTCACAGTCAACCAGTTTCTAGCCTGGTGCCTTAACCATCACACTAAACTGGCTCTTTTAACTATAACACCAAATAACATCTAAGTTTCTAAGTTAACAGCTAATAAAAACGTGCAATACTGTTAAACAATATTTAAGATCATACTGTAAATCTAATGAAATATCTATTTGTTTTTCCAATCCTCCAGTTAACCATTTTTATTAGCAATCCAAAACTGTCCTATGGTATTGACATACTCACATTTAAAAATAAATCCAGTTCTGTAAATAGTATCACGAGACAGTGGCTGACGTATGAACGTGTTTAATTTCTTTTCTCAACACAGCACATTTCACTACATGACTCAGAAACAACATGCAACTTACATAGATTTTGGTGCAGGAATTTGCCTTTCTGGCTCTTCATCTTCCTATTTAAAATCATCATCAAATTACAGTATGGCTTAACCAGCTACAGAAATTGAGAGATGTTTTTTGTCAATGAAACCCTCATCTTGCTTGATGAAGTTCCAACAAACTCAGAATTTTCAATTTTTTTGCAACTTGACTTAAGGAAGATATGTGCTTAATGTATTTTGGAATTCTACTTATGATTAACATATTACAGTCAGTCTTTGTATGTATACTGTATACAATAGTGCCGGATTTTAAGCATAATGCCAAGCCTTGATCAACTATGGTTTATTGAACTAACCACAATTGCTATGTTTGAACAACAAGCTGAACCAAGATCACAACAAGGCATGTGGCAATTTAGTTTGGACTATGTGTACAGGGGAATGGTTGCTAGGTCTGTGCATGCTTCCAAAAATGATGTGAAGGAAATGCTTTGGAACATGCAGAGGCCTGAAAAAAATGCAGATATTTCAAGATATCTACTATTAAAGTTAATGCAGCTCTTAAAGCAATGGCATTTTGGGGGGGGGGGGAGGCTGCATAGAACCCTGGAAAAAAAATCATTCTGCTTTATTTCTGAAGTACATACAGTTCTAAGTTCTACCATGAAAACTGAATGTGATTTGCTTGCCCTCTCACGTTACACTTTCTCCCAATATGGAAATATTAAAGGCATGCTCGTTTCATTATGAAATATTAAATTTCTATCAGAATATGTTTATAACCACTACAGAATTGGTTCTAGAGCTCAGTACTTCTGTATTGATTAGTTTCCGGATTGACAAGGATTCAGGAGACAATTTTTTTAAAAGAATCACCTTCCAGCTTTCCAGACAGAGACCGGCAAGAAAAAAACCCACAAAGTCTGTCATTGTTTTTGCTTCTCTTATTGGGGCACGTTAGAGAAAATTGGAGAGGGTAACAAATTGGTGATGAACTTACATATCCTTAGATATAAGCACTACTGTTGGGACCTATCGTTGGTAAAGACAGCTGGCAGAGAGGCCACTTTCCAGGGAGGACCTCTGTATCATACGAGAAAGACTTGAAGGTATTCTGGTAATTGACTTTGTAAAATATATTCTAAGGAGCGCTCGCAATAGCACTTAAGACTTATTTACTGCCACATAGTGCTTTACAGCCCTCTCTAAGCGGTTTACAGAGTCAGCATATTGCCCCCAACAATCTGGGTCCTCATTTTACCCACCTCGGAAGGATGGAAGGCTGAGTCAACCTTGAGCTAGTGAGGATCGAACTCCTGGCAGTGGGCAGAGTTAGCCTGCAATACTGCATTCTAACCACTGTGCCACCACGGACACTTGCCACCATAGCAAGTATCTGCAGAAAAAAAAGAAAAGATGAAATGGAAAAAAAAAAGTAAAGCCCACATACATTTCTTATTTGTTAAAGATGGTCCTAGATCAGTGGTTCTCAACCTTTCTAATGCCGCGACACCCCCGTGACACCCCCCCACTACCACCGCGACCCCCTCCCTACCCTCTCCCCACGCAGGATGAGGTGATAAAGGGGGCGTGGCACCAGGGGTGAAATGCTCCCGGTTTGGGCTTGCCTGCGGGTCGCCAGACAGCTGGTAACGACAGAAGCGGGAGACTTCGCCCACCCGCCCGGATGCCGCCCCAAATGGTGGCGTCCAGGCAGGTGGGCGAAGTCTCCCGCTTCTGTAGCTACCGGCTGTCCGGCGACCCGCAGGCACGGCCGAACTGGGAGCATTTCACCCCTGCAAGTGACGGTGGCACCAGGATGGCGGGCTAACGCGCGCGGCGACCCCTGTGAAATGGTCGTTCGACCCCCAAAGGGGTCGCGACCCACAGGTTGAGAACCGCTGTCCTAGATATATACAGATGTCCAATTATATAAATTATTATTATTTAAGGACAAGTAAGGAGAAAAATAAAGCATTAACTGTCCCCTCTGAAAGAGTCTTGCCACTATAAACCCTTTAGAATTGGGTCTTCATTGTGCTGGGAAGGGAGGACTAGGGAGGCTAGGACTAGGGAAGCTCCAATCTTTTTCAATCCAAGAAAGCCATCTAGAGATGGTTCTTCCAAGGAGGTCCCTCTAGAGCACGGGTGTCAAACTCGCCACGTCATGTTGCCGTCATGTGACGTATCACATTTTTTCTTTTGTGGAGCGGGAGTGGGCGTGGCCTGCACGTGACGCATCCAGCCCGCAGGGCGCCAGTTTGACACCCCTGCTCTAGAGACTATATTAGAAAAAGGTTTTCCTGGTGCACTAAGCTTTTTTTATAATAATTTTATTAAACATTACAACTAAAAAGATAAAAATTAACACAAACTAAAAGAAACCCTGCAAGAATAAAAAGAAACAAATAGAAATGCAAAGCTCATCTAAATATAGAAAGAAAAGTAAGCAATTCAGACCACTGTATAATTAATGGATAATGGCTGCTCTTCTAGCATTACTCACTCTGCAACCACAGAAGCACAGAAGATGATTCCCTTTGTTCTCCTGCTATTTTCCATACTGTTGATATATAATTAAAAGGAAGATCCCTACCAAACCAGCAACTCTTCCCGAACAACATTAATACTTAAATAGCAACAGATATGGACAGGTGAATAAAAAAAACATCTGGAGAAAAATTATTTTGCTTCAAGCTACTTGTAGCATGGCAAACATATTTCCAGACATTTAATGCTTCTTTCATATTTATTCGGAAGACAAGAAGGTTTGAGGAACAGTAATTTTTCACCAAGGAAGTTTTAACTGTCAGAAAGCAGAAATTATTAACTTCCTCTTTTTCAGAAGAATGGATAGAAAATATTGAGCACTGGAAATACCTTGGAAAGCATGATGTTTTTCCTTCTGCCACATTAATTTATTAGGAGAGGTGTGGCATGCAGCTCCCACTTGATCCTCAAAGATTAATCTATAGGGAATCCAAACCACAAAACAGCAAGAAAATGCTTTTATTTGAGAAATGGGAGTGGGTTATTAAGTGAATATCTTAAATCTATTTATTGGGACAAATGATCAATTATTGCAATTTTTAATGTAAACACCACTGCAGAATGGCAATGTTCTCAGCCAAACTAGCATGTGAAATCCAAGTTTGAGGTGGCAGCTGTAAGGGCTTCAAAATCCTCTATAGTACTACAGTACTAGAAAATCCTTTACAGACATTATTTACAAATGTAATATAGTAACAGCAATTTAGAATTCATTTTTAGAATATGCAAAATCATGGATAATGATCAACTCCTACCCTCAAAACGACGCTATAGGGCACTGCACACCAGAACAACTAGACACAAGAACAGTTTTTTCCCCGAATGCCATCACTCTGCTAAACAAATAATTCCTTCAACACTGTCAAACTATTTACTAAGTCTGCACTACTATTAATCTTCTCATCGTTCCCATCTCCTCCCACAAATGACTGTATGACTGTAACTTTGTTGCTTGTAGCCTTACAATTTATATTGACTGGTTCCTACTATGATTTGATTGCTTATTTGTACCCGGACTATCATTAAGTGTTGTACCTTGTGATTCTTGACGAACTTATCTTTTCTTTTATGTACACTGAGAGCATATGCACCAAGACAAATTCCTTGTGTGTCCAATCACACTTGGCCAATAAAAAATTCTATTCTATTCTATCTATTCTATTCTATCATATGCTAAAAAAAAATCTAAGGAGTCATGGAAAAAGAAATGGGAATGTCTACTACATGAATATCAATAGAAGACTATCTTGGCATTTATTTATTATTCATGATTTACACAGACATGGGGGATTTAAAACTACAACTAATTCAAAATATTAGTAAATACAAAATATCACTGTATGCACTCCCCCGTGTGTCTTTTTCTGGAAGAAACTAATGGGTCCAACTGATGATTAGAGATGTGGTACTCTAGATGCTGATTCATATGTTACAGTGATGTGTGATACTGCATTTCCTTTTGGACAGAAAATATTTTACTTAGCAGTGGGACTAGATCAGCTCCAAATCTATTCCAACTATTTAATTTAATGATTCTATAAAAACAGATGACTCTCTGGCCTCTGCTTGAGCACATCTAATAAAAGAAAAGCCATCTTTGTATTTTAACAAAAAAACAACAACAACCCACAACACTGATTTTCCACTCCTGTTCTATAATTAAAACATCATATGGCAATGTTCTGTCATTTTGTGGAGTAAAAACTAGATTCACCAAGTGTGATGTTGTGTCTGCTCTGTTCAAATTTTTAATTAATGATTTGGATGATACAATGGAGGTAAAACTGTTTTAGGAAAAAGTGCAACATTCTTGATCTCATCAATACAGAAGACATTGAGGCAGGGATAGGCAATTATGGCAGCTTTATGACCCGTGGACTTCAACTCCCAGAATTCCAGAGCCAGCCATGCTGAGACAGGAATTCTGGGAGTTGAAGTCCTCAGGTTGTAAAGTTGCCATAGAGTAGTTGTCCACCCTTGCATTAAGGATTAAATCCTTCACTTTACCTGTTAATCAGGACCTGAAGCATAGCCCTGCTCAGATGACAGAAAGCAGAGTAATGTGCCAGGAATGACATTTTTAATGTTTCCTTTCAAATTTCCTGAATTTGGTCTCTGAAACCTGATTTATCATTTTGCTTCTCTGATTTATTTCTCAGATTTTACAGCATCAAGCAATTTGGGAATATGGTACACAGTTCATCACAACACAGCAGATTTTGCTACTATTCCTGCATTGACAATTTAAAAAAAAACAGATTACTTTAGATTTTTAAAATCCCTTTTACCTTTTGTTTTGCCAGACTACTTTATGTTCACATAACAGAAAAGACACATATTTTAAAATATTCCCATATAATTTACATTAATGTTTAAAATAGTATTGCAAAACCTCCGTCTCAAATTATATTTGTTCACTGCTAGAAAAAAAAACCTAATATCCAAAGCAGTTTATCTGAATATCGGTTGAATAACATCGCCAAATTGACAGATAATTCGCCCTAGAAAAACGAATGAATCCTTTGGATCCGAATATAGTATTTTTTTTCCTGCATCTCGGAATTACGTGAGAGTAAATCTCTATATTTATGTAGACAACAATTAAAAGAAGAAAGATACCAGTAAAGCTGCAATGTACGATACCATTAACCTTGGGAAGGGCTTTCTTTCTTCATGGAGGAGCATCGCCCTGGAATAAGGAATGCCATTGCATGCCCAACCCCGGAATCTTTTAAGGAGGGATCGCAAGAAAAACGAACTCAAGATCCCTGCTCGCTTGGAGCTTTTCCTTGAAGGCCCCCCTTGCAAGAAACCTTGCAAGAGAATCCCTCCAACACAAAACCATGGGCATTCTCCCCCCCCCCATAATTTATTTATTTTTCTTTCTGATGGCCGCTTTCAACCGTCCTGGGGAGATTTCTACATTCTGATGTTTAGCCTTTCCGCCGATACTTTTTCCATGCCTCAATTATGTAACGCGATCGAGCTTTAAAGGACAGAAATCTCAAAACGATTGAAAAACACTTTCTGTTTCTTTCAGGCCGCAATTAAATATATGCGTGGAAAACTTTGGTCTGATCGACATTAATTTCTATTCTGGACTCAAGTTCATACAGAAAAATGTAGAGAGGCAATTATTTGCATCTACTTACCGGCATTCACTGAAGGATCCCAGTTAATGAATCAGCGCTGCAGCCTGGAAATCTACTTTCAATAACGATGTGGATAAATCCAAGCGGCAGAAGAGCTGATATATCCCCACCCCTTCTAAATCCAAACGATTATTCATGAGCATTATTTCAAATTAAGAGTCCCTGCCCAGTTAAAAACAACAACAACAAGAGAACATGTTTATACTGTACGGTAAGCACCTTTGCTCTGGGAATACTGCCCTGCAAAGGATGTGAGTTCAAACTGCATGCCTTAAAAATCGCAACAACCACTGTTTTATTTATTTATTTTTATTTTTATTTATTAAATTATTAAATTTTATACCCCCATCTCCCCTACAAGGAGTCTCTTAAATAATCTTAAATTATTATTTAATAAATATATTAAATATATTTAACAATTATAAAATATTTTATTCCCTCATCTTATATTGCTCTATTAATGCATTATTGCCCCTCTCTAACTGAGGGGTTCCCAGTGTTTCTCAATCTTGACAAGTTTAAGATCAGTGGACTTCAGCTCCCAGAATTCCCCAGCTAACATGACATTTGCAGGGAGTGGATTCACTAATAAAGTTACCACTTCTAATTCTGATTCTGGCCTGCCTCTGCAAGCCACATACATAGGTATTTGGAGAACTACAGTATTTTATACATCATTTCCATGGGACTAAATGGAGAATTCTGAGAGTTGAAGTCCATGCATCTTAAAGTTGCCAAGTTTGAAAAACACTACTTCGGAATGTTCCCAGAAACCAATGCCAATTAATTTATATTTCCTGGACCCTTTTCTGAAAATAAAAAGATTTGCTGTATAGGATCTGTTCCTGCCCATGATGCCCCAAGGCACCTAGTAAAATCATGATACTCTTCTTTTATGCTTGCATCACGACAGAATAGCACAAGTTTTGTCACTCTCTTTCCCTCCTGTGGAGGCCTATAACTCCAGTGAGCTGATATTTTCCCCTATTCTCCAGGCTTTCGCAGAGATAATGTAGCGACATTTGCCACTAGGAATAGGCAGAGGTCTGGATTCAAAGAGCACAATATGGTTTCAAGAATTTATAGACCAGGGGTGTCTGCAGAAGAGGGACAAATGTCCTGTTGTAAGGAATATCCTTCTGGGTTCAGTTCCAAGTGGGGAAAAAGACACTGGATTCCTGGAAGTTGCTTGGAAAGAAGGTTAAATGGTGGACAGGAGCACATGGCATGGGCTCCTGAACAGAAAAGGTGGATCACATGCTTCCAGATGTTGGGTGAGGAGAAAAGGGAGGAAAAGATGCTGAGTCTCTTGGTTTTATGACTTCTGTTGGGCCCCACCTCTTAGTTTCCTGTTCCTGTGTATGTAATGCACTCCGATTGGCTGTCAGACTCCCAGGGCATGCTGGGGCAACTCTTGTGGGCTGTCCTGAGCCCCAGGCTTGGCTGATGTAATCTTCCCAGGTCCCACGGGGTGTAATGAAAGGGCTTTGGGCAATTCCTAATATGGCTCTGTCTGAAGAAGATCTTTGTTATGTAGAATAGACTGCTCCAGGCTATTAACAAAGGGGGGGGGAATGAGTGAGCTGGGCCATTCTTTGATGGCCCATTGACAAAGGTGGGGGCTACTAAGAGTGAGTCTGTTTCCTTTCTAAAAGCATGTTTCTCCATTTCTCTAGGGATATTCTATACAATATTCTGCCTTTTTAATATTTCCTAGGATATTTCATTTTTCTAGGAGAGTGCTAACTTCCTACAGTCCAAAAAGCAAAGATGGAGTCTGGGATTGGATGATCAAGGCCCTGCCCTTTTCTATTGCTTTCCAATAACAAAGGACAAGGCTATTGGGAGCTTCTTACAAGGGCAGCTGCATAATTATCCTGGCCTTGGATAATTGCTCTCTACCCCGTTTCTTGTTGGTAGCTTCTCTAAAATCTATGTACAGTTGATGAACTTCACTGAGTCTCTGGGACATACTTCTTTCCACATTTAAGCTGTTCTAATATATTCCATGTCAGTTATTACTATCTTAATATCCACAAATTAAGAGGGGGGGACCTTTGCACAGGTTCACCTGGTGCACCAATTGCAACCCTACTTGGATCAAGAGGCTCTCATCACAGTCACCCATGCCCTTGTCACCTCACGGTTAGATTATTGCAATGCGCTCTACATGGGGCTACCCTTGAAGAGTGTTCGGAGACTACAGTTGGTCCAGAATGCGGCTGCGCGAGCTGTCGNGCCCCGCCGGGGAGCGCCTTCTCTCTCCCAGCCCTGGCCCTCTGGAACCAGTTACCTCCTGAGATCCGAACTACCCCCACCCTGCTGGCCTTCCAGAAAGCCGTGAAGACCTGGCTGTTCCGGCAGGCTTGGGGCCGTTGATCTCGCCTCTGCAATTTGGCGAGATCCGGTCATGAAACGGTGTGTATGAGTTTTTAGTTGTTTTTTAAATGTTTTTAATATGTTTCTTTTTAATAGTTTTTTATATTTTAATAATGTTTTTTTTTATATTGTTGTAAGCCACCCAGAGTCCCCCGGAGTTGGGCGGCATAGAAATATAAATAAACTAAACTAAACTAAACACATTATAAAAGTTTAATAATTTAATGAAAAGTAAGATTTCATTAAAATGTATATATATAATACCAAACACATACCATCATACAATAAGCTAAGTGATTTGTTTGGTTTTATGTCAAGGCAATCCACCTATAATGGTCTGTAAACTGAAGTTTGTTGAATATGGTGTGAATCCAACTATTTGTAGTTTATTAATAAACCATGCTTAAACCATGGTCTAGCACAATATAGCAGGGATGGCGAACCTTTTTTTCCTCGGGTGCCGAAAGCGCACACGTGCGTGCTATCGCACACGCATGAGTGCCCACACCCATAATTCAATGACCCCGCCCCCTGCGCATGCACGCGTGATCCCCCCATGCTGCCTCATCCCCCATGCATGCATGCATGACCCCCCCACTCCTCCGCGCCCCCATTTCCGGTGGGCCCGGTAGGCCCGTTTTTTGCCCTCCTCAGGCTCCAGAGGCTTTCTTGGAGCCTGGGGAGGGTGAAAACGCCCTCTCCCGCCCCCTGGAGGCCCTCCGGAGGCCGAAAACCCCCTCCCAGAGCCTCCGCGCAAGCCGAAAATCAGCTGGCCGGTGGGTACATGCGCGCTGGAGCTGAGCTAGGGCAACAGCTCGCGTGCCGGCAGATATGGCTCCGCGTGCCACCTGTGGCACGCGTGCCATAGGTTCGCCATCACTGCAATATAGCTATCTACTAAGGAAGGAAATCTGAAAGTGCTGATTGATTGACTTGTCTTTTTATCTAAAATATTTCTAAGATGATAAAAGCAAAACCTAAGAACAAAAACAAGGGAATTAAACAACAAAAAATAACAACAACATTAAAGCAAAGAATATACAATAATAGTTGGAAGTGACCTTGGAGGTCTTCTGATCCAACTCACTGCTCAAGCAGGAGACCCAATACCATTTCAGGCAAATGGTTGTCCAGTTTCTATTGGAAATCCTCCAGTGATGGAGCACCCACAACTTCTGAAGGCAAGCTATTCCATTGGTTGATTGTTCTCACCATTAGGAAATTTCTCCTTAGTTCTAGGTTGCTTCTCTCCTTGGTTAGTTTCCATCCATTGTTTCTTGTCTTGCCTTTTGGTGCTTTGGAAAATAGTTTAACCCCCTCGTCTTTGTAGGAGCCCCTTAGATATTGGAACATTGTTCTCATGTCACCCTTAGTTCTTCTTTTCATTAGACTAGACATGCCCAATTCCTGTAACAGTTCTTCGTATATTTTAGCCTCCAGCCCCCTGATCATTCTTGTTGCTCTTCTCTGCACTCTTTCCAGAGTCTCAATGTCTTTTTGATATTTGATGACTAGAACTGGATGCAGTATTCCAAGTATGGTCTTACTAAGGCTTGTAAAGTGGTAGTAGAATTTCACGTGATCTTGATTCTATCCCTCTATTAATGCAGCCTAGCTATTACCATAAACACATTAAAAAGCCTGAGAGAAGACTGTGTAGTGTTTTCAGTTCCCAGTTTCATTCCAGTTTGTAAGTTGAGGACTGCATGTATGTACTGCATGTACATCAGAGCCTAGGGTTTGGGCCCCATAAAATAACCTAACTATATCTGATGTGTCCTCGGTAGGAGGAGACCAGTCACATAATGCCTGCCTCCTGGTGACTCATAAACCTGAAAACACCTCATGGAATATGCATTGTGTAAAAAAGAAATACACCCCTCCTCTTTGGAGGTAAGGTCTAAGAGCTTGACGGAGGGTGGACTATATATGACATTCTTAGGAAACACAAAGATATTTAATACAGAGATCTCAAGCTCTAAAGGTGAACAGCAAGTGAAAGAAAATAAGAAAGAGACCATAAAGTCTTTGAAACTGCAAAAGTGCACACAAGTCATTGTACCATTCCTGCCATCTTGTAAATGTTGACATACTGTATCCCTGTGAACATCGTTGAATATTTTTCTCTCCCCCCACCCTTTGACATTTTTGGGGTTAGTGGGTACATTTGATATTTTTTATTTATTTATTGAATTTATATGCTGCCCTTCTCACTGTCAAGGGACCCTTGTTGAGAAAATGTCTTAAATGTAACTTGGACACATCATCTCCTTTCATCAGATTGTTTCTTCCATGGTTCAGAGTAGTTTCCTATTTACCATCTTTATTCTGCTACTGTTATGTACATAAAAAGATTAAAGCTGGAATAAGCAAAGGCTGTTTCCTTTGAGATTCTTCATGCTAACATCCACAGCATTATTTTCAGTGGTGCTGGAAAATCCTGTTCCTTTTGATAAATATAGATACTGTACATAGATAATGTAAATTGTTGCCTGTTGTTTGTTGTTGTTGCTGTCTATTTTTCTTGCTTTTTATCCTGGTTTTGCCAGTTAACTCTGTTTGACATTTGCTGGGTGTTTAATAAATAAAGATCAGGCTAGATATTTTGCTAGCCAAACTGAGTGGCTTCTGTGCTTGCTCTGATCTGGATAGAGAGAATGACTGAGAATGTGCTGGATACAAACTAAACTGGAAATTCCCCTCAGTAATTTCCAGCAATAAGCATGAGCACCAATGGCTGGTCACAAACTAGTGAAATTACTTCCTGCTACCCATTCTTCCTCCCAAGGTGTTCTCTACTAGCTCAAACTATTTTTATTTTGCAAAGAAAGCCTGAGTTTTAGTCACCTACAGTATTTATCTTCTGTTTCTGGGAACTGAGTTGCATGTAGAACCTACTGGCCTTTGTGGAAATAAAGATGGTGGTTGAGGCTGAAGTTCTGCTTTGCTATGAGCCGGCTTCCAGTTTGTTTGTTTGTTTGTTTGTTTGTCTGTTTGTTTGCTTGTTTAAAATTTTCAAATATGGAATGCGAATTGCTATTTTGAGCTTGAAACAAAACATTTCACCCAAATATCTCATCAAAAAAGTCTGAGGTATATATTGACAGAACAAACTCAAAAGCAATTCTGTAAATCCAAAACATTTTGACCATTGAAAACAATGGAAACACATGGAGAGAGAGAGAGACAGACAGACAGACAGACAGACAGACAGACAGACAGACAGACAGTTTTATCAAAACTGTGGCATTACTACTAATTACTAATTACTACTATGCTGCCTCATTCTACACCACCCGTAGCTTCATAATGGCTTTCAAAGGCACACCTATATAGAGCACAACACAATACTGTAGTCCATTCATGAGGTGGTTAGGGCATGAATAATAAACTGGAAGGTCTTCCAGATCAGGAACAGGCACAACAAGCACATTAGATGGGTCTATCTATGTGAAGACTCTCTTGGCAACAGCTGTTATCTCCTCCTCAAGTAGGAATTTGAATCCAAAGCAATTCCCAGATTGCCCATTCTCAAAGGATAATGCTGCCTTATCTAAGACTATAGAGATGGAAGCTTCCCAGGATCAAATCTTCACAGCCTCTCTAGACACTGGAACAGAACATTGACAGCAAGTCAAGGATGGTCCAGGATCAAGATGCACAATTGAATAGTATACTGATGATACCAAACCCCATATCAATGCATGAACTCAAGCACTGGTTTCATGTAGATGTTGAACAGGAAGGGGAAAGAGTCAAGCCCCAGATCATGCCACAAAAATTGCATGTGGATTTGACCATTTTCCCAACACTGGCACCAATTGAAACAGGCCACAGGAGGAGGAGGAGAACCCCTGTTAATATGGTATCCTCCACTATTAGTCCCTACTGCTGGTCCAGAAGGATATTGTGATTGATGGCATCAAAAGCCATTAAGAAATGAAGGAGCATAAGGATAGATGCAACATCCCATACCAGCTCTGCCAAAGGCCATCACAAGTGTGAACACATTCATCTCGGTACAATTAACTTTTGTAAAGGTTGCCAGAGCTGGGCTACAAAAATCTGGACACCCGCTAGAAGGCAGAAAAAATATTAAAGATATTCAGACAATGTTAATCCTTTGCTGCATCTACCGGTAGAGTTCATTCAGATTTTAGTTTTCTAGATCTGGTAATCTTACAATTCAATAATAGTGTCTTCTCAATGTATTGTAAACTGGTAATAGGTAGGCAGTCACTTGATTTCCTACATTCACTGATGCCCAGAAAACTAAACGGTATTGACTAATCTAGGCTGATCAGGTTGATAATGAGATTTTGGCAGCAAAGTTCCTGGAACCTTACCCTTTCATTCAAGTAGTGCATTGTGTTAGATAGGCGCGGGAATAACAGCCAAGACGAAAGACCCGTTCAGCACTTTAATAACGGCTAGCACTAATTACAGCAGACTGGCGGCTGGCGGCAGGGAAGCCGCCTTTATGGAGCTCCCCGCAGCCAGCTTGGCCAGTGACAACGCTTCAAACTCCCCGCCACTGATTTAACCCAATCAGCGGCGGGTATGCAAATACCTGCTTGTTAAGTCGGAACACAACACCCCTCCCCTCTTAGTTCAGCAATTGTCCAATCCGGTATTAGTGGGGGTGACGTAGTCGCGCAAATAGGCGGGCCGCCGTAAGGTCCTACTGGGCCTGCGCGATTCAGTCTCTCTGGAGGCTTTGTTCGGCGTGGACATGGCTTGTGTTGCTCCGTCCTCGTCCTGTGGAAAAATCTGGAACCGGCCTCCAGGCGTGGCGGCTGAAGATTCGATCTCCCGGTCCTCTGGCCCCGGTCGGCTTCGTTCGAGCTCCCTAGTTCCTGGTAGGTGCCTCCGCTCGCCTTCTCGGGTTGAGATAAGTGGTCTGTGGAGTCGTGTAGCTAGGGCCCGGTCTCTCTCGCTATTGTCTGGTTCGCAGTGACTGTA
>QLTV01003654.1:5168974-5230821 GCA_003457575.1 Thermophis baileyi
GGTGCCTTTGTTCAGTCGTCTTCTCCCACTGCCTTCGTCGCCAGTGTTAGATAGGCGCGGGAATAACAGCCAAGACGAAAGACCCGTTCAGCACTTTAATAACGGCTAGCACTAATTACAGCAGACTGGCGGCTGGCGGCAGGGAAGCCGCCTTTATGGAGGAGAGAGAGAGAGAGAGAGCGAGAGAGAGAGAGAGAGAGAAAATGAGAGAGAGAGAGTTAGGTAGGGGGGGGAATAACAGCCAAGACGAAAGACCCGTTCAGCACTTTCATAACGGCTAGCACTAATTACAGCAGACTGGCGGCTGGCGGCAGGGAAGCCGCCTTTATGGAGCTCCCCGCAGCCAGCTTGGCCAGTGACAACGCTTCAAACTCCCCGCCACTGATTTAACCCAATCAGCGGCGGGTATGCAAATACCTGCTTGTTAAGTCGGAACACAACACATTGGTTTATTATTTATTACATGAATCTGTAATAAATCTGTAAAGGCTGTGAGACGGTTTACAGCAAGAAAAAGCAAATTGGTTGTTCAAAACTGATCACATTTAACTATCAGGATAATTTCTATTACCGGTAGTAGCATAGATCAAAAGTAACTCAAGGATTCTATGCTTGTGTATCAGCACGATTGCCTTAATGTATCAGAAGGAGAATTGCCCCCCTAACAAGCACCACCTGAGGTGTCAGGTGGTCCCCGGAAGTTGCCAGCCATTTCACATTTTCAATGGGTCAGAAGAACACTTTGGAAACTTGAGGATTAATTATAGTGAGTTTAAAACTAGATTTAGTTTTGTCCTGGCTTCACCACTTTTGTCCTAGCCTCACCTATTTTTTTAAAATTGAAAAGGACTTGACACCCCCACCCCCACCCCTCAGCCAGAAAAAGTTGTGCAGGCCCGCCCTAGACTGAAGAGGACTCTGACTTGGTTGGCTATCACGGAGTTTTGTTGGCATAACTTCCAGGGAGAAGTAAAACACAATTTCCCCCTCTCTTTATAACACTTCTCAGGAATACCGTCATGCACGATTTGCATACAAGTTATTTAAATTGATTATTTTGCATGTATGACTCTGAACGTAAAGTGCACACGCACCCGCGGTTTGTTCAGAGGCACCAGTTGATATTGCAAATGTTCCTTGGAATTAAATACAACAAATATTAGCACGCTGGCTTGGTTTGACTCCGCACCATAAGCCAGCGTTTGGGGGCGGTGGCGGTGGCGGGGGGCTTTCCTCTCGCAAGGTTTCGCTTGGGCTTTCCTGCCTCGGGGCAATGGCCCTAGGTTTGGGGTGCGAAATCCCAACCCCGATCTATCGAGCGGGCACACGAGGTCAACCCAACCCCGTCTGGAGAGTTTACGGGAGGGGGAGGGGGAGGGGGAGGCGTCGTGAGAGTGCAGCGCGGGTCTTTGGAAGCGCCGCCAGTCCCGCGGGCGGCTCGCCAAAGGGCGGAATAAGCCAGCGCTGAGGCGACAGAGAGACTCAGAGGTCGCTCCGGGCGCGAACGGCAGCTGTGTCACTCCAGCACCTTTCGGAGCGCCGCCTTTCGTTTTCGTTTTCCGGAAGGACAGCGAGCACCGCCTGGGCTGAAGGAAGGCTGGTGGGGAATTGGATTGGATTGGATTGGATTCTGCGCGCATCCGGACGATCCCCGCGGTTCCCCACTCCCCTCGACTCCCCTTGTAATGCAGGTAAGGGCTTGGGGAGAGCAGCAGGCGCTCTGACCCCTCGATCTTCCCTTGCTCTCCCTGCCCTGCCCCAGCGCCCTAGATTCCCGTAGGCTCCGAGCCTTCTTTCACGTCTTCTCGCCCAATGCTCATCCATGCTCAGGTCTGACCCAGGCGGCGTTTTCGCCAGGCGGCTTCCCTGATCCCCACATCCCTCTCCTTCATACGGGCTGGAAACACGGGATGCATAAATTGAGGCGTTTGGAGGGCAGTGTCTCTGCGCGGGTGCTTCCCTCGCTTCAGAAAGCGTTGGAGTTGTCTGGACTAGGCTGAATCCACGGAAAACATTTCTCTGGTGGTTCAAAAGAAAATCGTTTCAAAATGGACAAAGTCCGGAATTCCCCAGACTTTTCACAAGAAAAGGGAGACGTTAAGCAACTAGCTGTTTTCTTTGAGAAACAATATTTTTTGTTGGGCAAAATTAATCGGGGTGTGAGTTAATGAAACTGTTTCAAATGGGAAAATAGTGGCTCGCTTATTCGAAGGCTCGATTCATGCAAGCAAAGCTTAAACACTTTTCTTTTTAAATCTGGGCTGTATCCTTCCCTCTATCTTAAACTTTGGGGTAGAAAGTGGAAGGGAGCTATTTTAAGCCTACATTTTCCACCAGCCTTCCTCAACCTGGGGTCTTTGGTTGTGCTGAGGTGATTCCCATTAAGCATTGCTTCAGGGCTTTGCTGGCTGGGGAATTCTGGGAGTTGAAGTCCGCCAGGCTTAAAGTTACCAAAGGGGCAGGAGCTATGGCAGAAGGAAAGTCTTTTAGTCCCTGCAAGCCAGCATTCCTTAACCCATGGGACTCATAGCATGCCATTGTTGGGAATTATGGGTACTGCACTTTAACACAAATGATAGTGCCTGATTGGGAAAATTTACTTCAGATAAGGGCGACCTTATTCCCTCCCTGTATTCCCTGTCTTTTCCCAATTAGCCCTCTGCTTTAGCCCAATGTTTTTCAGATTTGGCACCTTTAAGATGGGTGGACTTCAACTCCCAGAATTCCCCAGCCAGCAAATTGAGTTGAACCTCTGCACATCTTAAAGTTACCATGTCTGAAAAACGCTGCTCTAGAAGACCATGTGGGTTATGCATTCCTATATGAGAAGCTGTAGAAGCCTTATCTTTTGTAAGTCAAAAGACATTTCTCCACAATCAGAAAAGGAGGACAACTGAACACCATCTGTGGGAACACTTGTTTAAACCATGCATTATTGTTGTGTACACTGACATGGTATGCTACTCTTTCTTTTCAAAGAAAGATCTTTGGAAATCATTTACTTATTTACAGGCAGGTTGCATGAATTTATATACTGCTTGGCAGGACGGAACAATTCACAGTCAAATTAAAAGTGGGTACATGTATAAATATAGATATATAAAATATCTAACCAGTAAAAATGACACCCCATATGCTATACCATTATAATTAAAGTACAGTACTAATTTTTTTTTTAAACAAGCTACCAGAACAAAACTGAAATGAAAGCATGTAGGCATCTTTCACTTTCATTTTCTTTATCGCCTGGTATTTAAGAATGAATCTGAAACTTTTTTTAAATCTGCATGCATGCAATGGTAAAAGAATTGCAGCTGCAAAATCAACAATGGTTCTTGTGATATGATGAAGAATAAACATAATTTGTTTATTATGGAATATACATTCATGAATTAAGAGTTTACTTCATCAAATATTTGGTGAACTCTACTCTTAGGTACAATACCTAAACTTACGTATTTATTGATTTGTGAGTTTTAACAATCTGCAGCTGCTTTCTTTCCAGATTTCAGGTGTGTCTGCAGAGTGTGGCCAAATAAATTAAGATGGCGGTTTTAATGGTGAGACGTGACACACATAAAAATCCGTGGCGCTTCCATCTCACCATCATAGCCATCTTGCCTTTTTCCCCCCATGCCCTGCACGCACATGCCTCTGCTAGGTAGGTGTTTGTTTGTGTTTGTTTAACTTCCCAGACTCAACAATCCTGGGATTTAGCAGTGATCACCCTTGCAAACACTAATCAATTCTAGTTTATGTTACCTGAGTGTTCACTTCATATGCTTAATCTCAGCTCCTAATTCCTACTTTCGGGGTGTGACCAGCTTGCTTTCCCTTTGTAGGGGATGGAAAAGAGGGAAAGGAACTTTACACACACACACACACACACACACACACACACACACAGAGAGAGAGAGAGAGAGAGAGAGCGAGAGAGAGAGAGAGAGAGAGAGAGAGAGAGAGAGAGAGAGAGAGAGGAGAGAGACACAGAGAGAGACAGAGAGAGAGGAAGAGAGATCAATTTATAGAGTTCTCAATTTACAGCGATGTGTAATATATATCATGGGTTTCATTTAAGAAGATACACATAAACACTTTAATGTAGACGATTTCAAACAAAGCTTTTTATATCCGTTTCTCAGTCTTCTGCTGCTGGTCTCTGTACTTTCCCCTCTGAACTTCCTTATGTCTCAGGGAGGAGAGAAAAGTGACTCTTTTCTGGACTTCTTGGATTCAAATCACATTTGCCAATCTGCTCTGTTCTTCCAAAAGTGTATAATAGTCTTTTCCACCAGCCAATTTGTTCAGCAGATCTCTTTCTTTCTCTCTGTCTTTGTCTCTGTCTGTCTCTCCCCCTCTCCCTCTCCCTCTCCTGCCCTCTCTCTTTCTTTCTCTTTCTCTTTCTCTTTCTTTCTCTTTCTCGTCTTGCTTGCCTTTGTAGTCACCCCAATTGCATATCTCTCCTTGATAAACACAGTTTCACCAGCCCACAGTCTTCAAAAACGGTTCTAGGAATGCCCAACAACTTTTTCTTAATTACTTAATGCTTCTCCCCTTTTCTATGTCTACAGCTTTTATCTCACCCTTTCTCTGTGTATTTGATCCATTTTATCCGCATAGCAATTCTGGGGAATAGTTTAGCTTTGGAGACAATTGTTGATCCAAGTTTTCCCACAAAGATTAGGGACAATTTTTTACCTGGGTCTCTCTCCTGCCTATCTAGCAGACTTTCTGCTGAAGCGTATTGGTTCTAGTTACATTACAAACATTTTCCTTCATAGATTCTTAATTATCCGGCAGAGTAACAGAAGAGGCACTGGGGAAATACAGCTGATTTCCTGTAGGGAATCTATACAGCTTCAGTGTCTTTCTCCTTCCTTAAGGTTGAAGTGGCAGCTGGCTCTTTGACTCCTGTGGCCACATCAGCTTTGTCCTTACCATTGCACCCCACTTCGAAGACATCAGTAAAGTCGCTCTATGATGGACAAATCTGCACATTGCCAGGCCGACTAAGTGAGTAGAAGAGGTATTATTTAAGGCAGCTTTTCAAAGGTGGTTCCTTAAAGCTTTGGATATGTGCTCTGCAAGCTTCTCGAAGCAGGGCCACCAAGTTGTAATTTTAATGTGACACTAAACAGAAGGATGGCATATATATTTTCTTATTATCTGTATTAAATGAGTTTATTTTTATTTTGATTACAATTAAATTAAATCTAATTTAAATTTTAGCTTGGTTCTCCTACTTTTTGGAGTGCAGTTCCACTATATACCATTTGCGGTTAAGCAATCTTGGCTTAGAAAGTGTTACCTGCCCCTAATGTAAGGACAACACTATACAAATTAGTTGTCTTTGGACTGCAACTCCAGTATTCCCCAGCTGTAGTTATAGTCCAGCACATCTTGAGTTGGAGTCTATCAGATCAGGCAAAATATTGCCTGCAGTTGGTGGGACTCTAGGCTGATACATCTTGTAGACATCTGGTTGAGGAAACAAGGAGTAGATGATCAGTTAGTTGGACCTGGTGTAAGGTTGCTTCCTATCACAGAGAATATTCTTTTTTTTTTTAAATCTTCTTTTGAAAATTTATTGACCTATCTTTAAAATCTATGGAGAGTGTTATTAGTTGGAGTGAATGAGTTCTAATAATAATTGCTGAGATGTCCTTTACTTGCTTTTTGAGACATTTTATGCTTCTTCCAAAAGCAGGGCAAAAAACTGATTGGGTAGATATGTTAATTTACATGTAACCTGGTTTGATTTCAGGGATCCAACCCTTTCTATGGAGCAAAGATGATGTGATTCACTGGCTAAGATGGGCTGAAAAAGAATATTCACTCAGGAAATCTGATGATAGTAACTTTGAAATGAATGGAAAAGCCCTTTGTATTCTCACCAAGGAAGATTTCAAATTTCGGGCTCCTAATTCAGGTTAGAGGTGTTGCCCTCCTTGGTCAAGGTTCTGTGTGTTTGCATTCTTATCTCGAAATTATCCCATGTAGCAAGTATAAATGAGGAATAATTCAAAGACTATGAGATGCATGAAGTCTCCTATGTCCTTTGAAATAGATTTGCCTTCCAAATTGTGTTTTATTGACAAGAACTTATTGGTTGAACCAAAGCCCATGGATCCAGCAGCTTTACAATGTGATAGATGTCTGATGGAAAGAACCAGGTTACTCTAGTGGCTGTTTGATCATGTTTATATTAATACATTTTTTCAAATTGTGCTTCCTTGGGGCAGGAGGTAAATTAATTCAAACTGAATGTGCTGAATGCATTGCAAGTTTTAACAGAAAATTTCAGATTCCCATAAACGTGTGCAACAAAACTATATTTCTGGTTTGCAAACATTAGAAATTCCCCAAGTTGAAATAGTTGAAATAGTCCTTTTGAAATAAACAGCAAATGGAGGGGGTGGAGGTACTCAAAAATTGCATCATTTTTGTCACCAGTTGGTATTGATACAAATGGAGTGGGATTGGTATTTTTGTTTCTTTTCACAGGAGATGTATTATATGAATTACTCCAATACATAAAGACCCAGAGAAGAGCCCTTGTGTGTAGCCCTCTCTTTAACATTTCCTTTTGGGATATAGACCATAAAGTGACCCAGAGAACTGCAGAAGGTGAGTGCTGTGAAACAGTGGTTATATGCATCATGCTAGATAGTCTTTGGCTCACATTTTGGGCCAGTATCTATACAGGAGGATACACAGGCAAAATCCATACTGATCCTCCAGAGCAGGAGTCTCCAACCTTGGCAACTTTAAGACTTGTGGACTTCAACTCCCAGAGTTCCTCAGCCAGCAAAGCTGGCCCTTAGGGTACCCATCGCTGCTGAAATTGAGTCAATCCAACTTGCTTCTGGTCATCTCTTCATTTATTTTCTTCTATCTTTTCCAACATTAGAAATTTCACAAGGGAACTGATACTTTGCATAATGTACTCAAAATATTATCTGAGCCTGGTTGTGCCTCAGGTGGGAACTCTGGATTGATGTATTCATTGAGCCATTCGTTTGTATTCTTTATCTGAGGTATTCTCAGGAGTCTTCTCCAACATCACTAGAGCAGCTTATGGGAGGTCAGCTATAGTCCTGTAGGCAAAGCATTCCTTCACATAACTTTCTAATTTAAAGATATGACTCAAAAGTGGGGAAAAAACAGTTGGGGAGTTAAGATGAAAGTAAACTAAGTGATCTTTATAGCAAAGCCTCAGGAAGTGACAGAATGTATCTGTCTCTCTGCTGCCTGTCTTTACCTAAACAGTAAAGTTTAGGTAAATAAATAATGAATTTGTATGGATCACTATCATAAACTTTTACAAAATATTCAAGAATTGGTCTAGGCACAGATAGCCTGGGACAAACCTGGTAAGAGTTTTCTTCATATAAAAGAAATATATGACCAAACAGGCTTCAAAGATGACTATGTTCATAGCAAAACAACCACAGCTAATGCATCTAATTGCAGTACCTTCTGTTACATCAATTTCCAGTTGATTAGTGTAGATCTGCCTTTCCCAACCTGGTATTTTCCAGATCGTTGTACTGTACTTAGTGAGCTCCAGATTGAAGAGGGCTGGCTTAGAAAATGTCAAAAGCTCTGTTTTGAATCTGGTCTCTTCTCACAGATATCAAGAGCAACTTAGAAGATTTCCCAGCTAAAGTCCCTGCATTGCCTTCAGAATATCCAACAATCTTCACTAGTCATGCAGGTTACTCGGACTCATCTCAGTCTTCCACCAAGACACTCTGTACTCCTAGGATGACACCTCTTGCTTATAGCAACCCAGAGATCAGCCATGATGGAAACATTTGCTCTTTTCCTGTAAAATCTGCTTCTCCGGTCAGTGGGAAAATATCAGGTAAGGATAAGGTTACCAAGATCTGTTATTCTTTTGCTATGTGGTTGACAGGAATGCTTACCTGTTCTTCTACATCAAGGGCATTTGCTCCACTCCCCCCACTGGTTAACAGCACAGATTTGGAAGCATGGGAATCCAACTTTATTCACTACTCAGCTATGGTCACTTGCAAATGCATACTACAGCTGTCTCTATCAGTGATGCAGTGTAGCAGGAACTAATCCATGTTATTCTGTCTTGAACAACATTTCTCTCAATGTAACTAATTCTCAGACTGTAGGTTACTGTTGGATTACATCTACCGGCTCCTCTCTGATAGCCAGTATGAATCAGTTATCAAGTGGGAAGACAAAGAAACCAAGATCTTTCGGGTTGTAGATCCCAATGGCCTTGCTGGACTCTGGGGTAATCACAAGGTACTAAATAAGGCGATCCTTCTAAACCCCATAAGTAGAGATACATCTCTGTTCAGATGCGCTGATTAGGACTAGCACTCTCAGCTTACCTGGAGGGCACCAATTTGTACATCTTCTATAGTCCCCCAATGTTCTTTGGAGACAATTTAACAAAATTATATTCCCAAGGTGTGGGTAAATGTGCCTCTTCATTTGCCATAACCTTGGTCAGTCTTGCTAAAAGTAGAGCTGGGAATAGCCTGATCTCATAAGGAACTATTATAATGACAGATTAAAGGGGAGCACAGATGATTTGATACAGTCTGGGACAAAGGGAGTACTTGCATGTATTTATTATACAGTATGTCTGCCTTGACTTTCCTATAAGAATTCAAGGTAGCATGCACTGGCATTCCTCATTTAATCGTCAGAACAATTTGGCATAATAAGTTGGGCTGAAATATTACGACTGGCCAGAGTCAGCTAGAGATTGAATGGGGACTTAAATCTGGGTTTCCTAGGTCTTAGTTTGCGGTCTTATCATTGCACCAGAGTGCTTCCCTTTTACATTCTTTTAATTCTCAATTAATTCATAAAGCTAGTACTTTAACTGTATGTAAAACAAGGTATTTATGTTTGGTTACATAATTCCCATCCTATCTCCACTGAAAGAGGTTATGCATGCAGGTTTCCTGACAACTCTTTTCTAATTTAAATTACTGTAGTAATTAGGCAAGAGAAAGCAAACTGATGTTATAATCACAATTTTAAACAATTTTCAGAACCGAAGGAATATGACATATGAGAAGATGTCAAGAGCGTTGAGGCATTATTATAAACTCAACATCATCAAAAAGGAAACTGGACAGAAATTATTATTCAGGTGAGGTCAAGATGCATCCCTGAGCCTTCCCCGCGTATTTCCCCTCCCACAGTCCTTGTTCAATAGGTGCTCTCTGCAACTTTACTTAAGAGAAACAGAGTAAAAATTCTTCTCTCAAATGGTTTGTTCATCAAATGACTGAGATGTGTGAAAGGCCAAGTTTCCTGTTTGAATGACCCTATTGATACCAGAAATGAGAATAGAATAGAATTTTTTATTGGCCAAGTGTGATTGGACACACAAGGAATTTGTCTTGGTGCATATGCTCTCAGTGTACATAAAATAAAAGATATGTTCGTAGGGTACAACACTTAATGATAGTCTGGGTACAAATAAGCAATCAAATCATAGTAGGAACCAGTCAATATAAATTGTAAGGATACAAGCAACAAAGTTACAGTCATACAGTCATTTGTGGGAGGAGATGGGTGATGGGAACGATGAGAAGATTAGTAGTAGTGCAGACTTAGTAAATAGTAAAGATGATACAAATCTTTTATTATGTAGATTAAGCTTATGAAACTTACTCAGAATTGAAAACAGTGGCAAAAGAGTAAAAAAAAAAAAAGGATAACTCCTGGAAGCTTTAACTCAACAGGAATCTTTCAGGAACAGCCACACATCCAAAATACAGCGCAACAAAAACACAGCATAAATCAGCCCATAAATTAAATGTTAGAAAGGATTCTAAACTGTATCTAGTTCCACATTCCAAAGGATGGCTATTTTCTTTTGATTCTCCAACCTTTTTCTGGGTTGAGGTGCTTTTCCTTTCTTGATAAGAAGCCAGTCTGAATAGATGCCTCTCCTCTGGGAATATAAAGCAAAAGAACAAAGGGGGGGAAAAAGGGATTCCCCCATCTTATTTCTAAAGCCATTTTGATGGAAAGAATTTTCCTGCTCCTGCCTGGCTGCTCAGAGTTCATGTTTTTCAGACCTTGCTGATTTTTGCCCAAGGAGTTGAGTCAGAGGATTAACAATATCTGTTATCTTAATAGGAAAGGTGTGATATGTTTTTATGTTGATATTTTTCCTGGTTGCTATGAGCCGCCTACCGTAGGAATACCAGGCGAGATGGGTGGCTATATCAATTTCATAATTAAATAATCTTGATTGACAGGTTTAAGCGCAATAACTTTTATGTATTTTTGGGGGGATGTTTTTTCCTCCTTCGTTACAACTTTATCCTTTGAATCTTTGAAATTCTGGACCATAATCCCTTGTCAACAAAATGAATTACAATTGCATTTTAATACTTGACTAATCTGTTTTGACGTTCTATGCAAATAGGACTAGAAGCACATTTTTCATTTTGAAGTATTTTTTCATATAACAAAGCAGGGATATTAGCATATCCAGTGCAACACTGTTTGACTTCCTGCATTAACATAAATATTTTAATAGATACAGATCAATCCCTTTTCGTCCCTGAATTATGTGTTTTTGTGTGTATCTCTGTGTGTATTACTGAAAGGAGTCGGAAGGATAGAATGGGTATTGGATGATCAGGAAAAAAAAGTTGATTTTTTTTTTATGCTCACTTCCAGATTTCTAAAAGTTCCTGGAGAAATAAAACAGTACACAGCCAGTAAATTGGAGTAGCTGAACAATGAAGAGCAGAAAGGAGAGGACTCAAAAATTTTACCAGAAATCTCACTGTAGACATTTGCCAATTTTGCCATGCCATGGTGGCATCAAGAGCTTGTGTTAATCAGCAGGAAAATATTTGATGTCTATATGAAGACAGAAAACAAAAAAGGCCTCGGGGAATTGTGCATCCTGTAAATGAAATGCAAAGAACTAATCCATTGGACTTCTGCTGTCAAACGTAATAGAAGCATTTGTGCAAAATAGTCCAAAGTTTAAAAACTGAATCCACAAATCAGTTCTAGTTCCTCTGTCAGTCATGTTGCTGTGGAATTTCTTAGGTATTCTCAAAGATACTCTCCTACCCATATAAAAATACCTCATGAGAAATTAAGAAATTCATCTGGAAAAACTACAACAAAAAGCCTCATATATTTGCAATGATCATTGTTACAGAATACTTTCAGAATAAGAGTTGGAAGGGACCTTGGAGGTCCTCTAGTTCCAACTCCCTGCTCAAGCAGGAAACCTATAGCATTTTGGACAAATGGCTGTCTAATCTCTTCTTTAAAACCTCCACTCATGGAGCACCCACAATTTCTGGAGCAAGCCAGTGATTAATTGTTCTAACTGACAGGGAAATTCTCCTTAATGCTAGGTTGGATCTCTCTTTGTTAAGCTTTTGTCCGTTACTTCTTGTCTTGCCCTCAGGTGCTTTGCAAAATAGCTTGACCCCCTCTTCTCTGTGACAGCTCAACTATTGGAAGACTGCTATCATGCCACCCCTAGTTCTAGTCTTCATTAGACTAGATATCCCAAATTCCCGCAACCATTCATTGTATGCTTTAACCTTCAGTCCTCTAATCATCTTTGTTGTTCTTTGCACTCTTTCTAGTCTAGCATCTTTTTTGTACAGTGGCTACCAAAACTAGAGGCAGTATTCCAAGTATGGTCTTACAGTATAAAGTGGCACTAACATCTCATGTGATTTTGGTACTATCCCTCTGTTGATGCAACTTAGGACCGCATTGGCTTTATTGGCAACTGTAGCACACTTCTGGCTCATATTTAAGTGATTGACTCCCAGATCCCTCTCACTTGGAGCACAACAGGCGAGAGGATGCTACAGAGTACAAGATCTCTTACTCTCTAGTGGGTTTCCTCAGAAGAAAAGGCTGTGGGAGTGTTTTTCGGGAGCACATTGTGACCTTCGTTGCCAGCTTCCCCATTGAGTTTGCCTGTGAGAAGCTGGTAAGAAACATTGCAAATGGCGATCTTGTGACTCTGGCTTGCTGCCAAGTTTTAATCGTGAACTGGGCACCTGAATGCAATCCTATGACTGTGAGGATGTCGCCACAGTTGAAACTTTGTGGACCAGTCATAAGTCCTCATTCGGTGTTGTCATAATTTTGATCTGTTGCTGAATTAGTGGTGGATTACTTCTATTGTGAATGAAGCCACTGTGTGTGCTTCAACAATTAGACTGGGCTGAAATCTCTCCAATATAGGGCATGACATGGGTAGATAACAGTCTACTACTACAAGCGAAAATGAAGGCATTCTGATTATGCACCAAAAGCATGAGTGAATGAAGCCACTGTGTGTGCTTCAATAATTATTAAAAAATACCATGGCTTGTGAATCCAGATAAAGACTTGCTTGGCAATATTTAATCGCTATCAAAGTCAGCTATGGGATTCATTTGACTTTCACTCTGCTTACTTTTAAAAATGGAAATAATTTTCTTCTTAGAATTAAAACAACCTGAAATTTACAAACCTAAGTGTTAATTGCTTCCTATAAGTTTTGCTTGATTCTTCCAGCAACCATTTCCTGATTGTTGGCATTTCATTGCTGTTAGTACCCTTGCTAGTAAAGGGAAGGAAAGCCTGCAACAACAACAAAAAACACCTTGATTTGTAAAGGAGTAAATTTGACTTGGGATAGTGTTACCTCTTTTCCCAGGGAGTCCACTCAAGGTCACTGGGAGAAAGAAGGTAAATGAATTAATCACCTATAACAAATTATCATTTGGTGCTGCTTTCACAGGTAAAAGTTTGCCCAGTTTTCTTACAGATAATGTAAACTGTTTGATAATCTCATCGAATTGCCGAGTGCTTTTATAGATTAAAATCAAAGTAATTAATTATATTTAATAAATAGTTTTTATCTTGTACTCTGAAGTTTCTATTTTGTTTATGTTTTATAAGAGATAAATGGGATCTGCGGTAAAATATTTTTATTTATATGCTATGCTGCTGGGTTGTTGCTGCAGTCACTAGATCTTCATTTTCTTCATTCCTTGACAATTTCCCAGCCAGTCTTGCAATCCCTCACTTCTTTCCCCACCCAGCAGCAGCCATTTACCTGCCTGCCGGGAAGGGGGAAAGGAAGAAGGAACTCCCATGATCCCTTTCTGGCCCATGCCACCTTCCCACACCTTCCCACGACCTCTCCACTTGCCTTCCCTAACCCATGCAGCACCCGTTGCACACCCCACAACACACATCTTCCATAACCCATGCAGCTCGTTTTGGGGACCCCACTGTGTGCCTTCTCAATTCACAGACCCCCAAATGTCTTCCCTTGCTCTGCAGCACCTTTTGCATACCCCTGCACACCTTCCCCCCCCCTGGGGACCCCACTGTGTGCCTTCTCAATTCACAGACCCCCAAATGTCTTCCCTTGCTCTGCAGCACCTTTTGCATACCCCCCCGTGCACGTTCCCTGACCCATGCAGCATCTGTTGGGCACCTCCTTCCTAATCCATGCTACTCCCGTGAGCTTTCCCTCACCCTGTAGCAGGGGTGGGTTCCTCCCGGTTCGGACTGGATCGCCCAAACCGTTAGCGACCCGCTGGTGATGTCACGGATCCGGTTCGGTTGGTGCCGGTCCGTGGGCGCCGCCATCTTTTTTTGGTAATTTTTTGTGAATTTGTTACTGTTCTGCTGCTTGAAAAAGAGCCCTCCCACCCGCCCCTGGGTTTATACTGACATTTATTCCTTTGCCCGAAGCACAGCTGATCAGCTCCTCAGCTGTGTTTCTGGGTGATTGCAGCTACTGAGCATGTGCGGAAGCCAAATTACGCGAGGGAACGTGCACGCGCAAAACGTTACGATGCGAACTGGTGGGGAAGGTAAGTGGAACCCACCCCTGCCCTGTAGCAATAGCAATAGCACTTAGACTTATATACCGCTTTATAGTGCTTTTACAGCCCTCTCTAAGCGGTTTACAGAGTTAGCATATTGCCCCCAACAATCTGGGTCCTCATTTTACCCACCTCAGAAGGATGGAAGGCTCAACCTTGAGCCGGTGAGATTTGAACCGCCGAACTGCAGCTAGCAGTCAGCTGAAGTAGCCTGCAGTGCTGCACTCTAACCACTGCGCCACCTCAGCTCTAGCACCCCATGCACCCACCCCCAACACACTCCCCAACCCCTGTGATGACTCTTGGGCACTTGCATGCATTTCACAACCTGTGTCATCCCCATGCACTGTCTCTGATTTGCACAAGCACCTCTTGCTCACTCCCAAGCATGCTCCTCAACCACTTCCCCCACAGACCATTCCCAACTGATAACAGTACCTCACACACACACACTGACCTTCATGCACCCATCTTGACCTACTTTTCCTCCATGTAGCCGACATGACCCACAGAGCACCTAACACCCCCCCCCAACCTATGCTACTCACCTATCTGCTCTTCCCAACCTGCATGCCATCTTTGGCAAAGTTCCTTCACAACCTTTACCAACCCATGCAGCAACACATACTCCCACATTTCTAAACGCACTCCTCACTTTCTTCCCCACCTGGTGGCAGCTGGTGAATAAACTGGTACATTTACTGAAGTCTTTTTTTTTTTTAAAGCTGGGCTGTTGTGCAGGACATTTGCAGCGCATGGGCCATACATTGTGCAGGCCTAATTTAGATCTCCCTTGATGCAGAATCATATTGCTCATATACAGAGACATCACCTTCAGTTTACTCCAGTAGTGGGTTCTAAAACCCTTTACTACCGGTTTGTGTGTGCGCTTGCGTTTGCCGCTTCTGCACATGCGCAGACGCGTCCTGGGTGGGTGGGCGGAGCCTCCCGCCACCACCGCTACTAAGAACCGGGCCGAACCGGGAGCAACCCACCGCTGGTTTACTCTGATAATCATGGTGACTAGTTCAACTTTGGAAATTACTGACTGCATTTTGGACCTTGTGTGTAGGAAACACTAGTAAAGGGTTAGGTTTTAAGTGGATTCTTTGTGGCAGAATAGTCTTACTGATCTACTTTGTACACTTTCACTTGCCTTTCTCCCTAGCCAAGCCTTTTCAAAAACTCTTGTTTTCCAACTATAATTGTTTGGCGCTAGGCTTAGAATGGGCTGAAATCTCTGATATTTAGCATGATATGGATAGATAAATCTAAGTGCTATTGCTATTATGACATTGCTATAACTTGTTAAGAGTGCCAAGCTGAACCATGTGCAAGCCCTTCACTTCAAAACCAAATCTTTTAAAATTCTGAAATCCAACCGGTAACATTTTTCTTAAAAAAAGTATGTAGTATTAAACTACAGTATTGACAATTCCCTAAAAATACAAGTTTTGATATACTTGTGATTTAAAAAGAGCAGCCATTATTCTCTCAGAGTAGATGTTACAGATCAACAAAAGTGGCAGAGGTCCAGACAACCTGGCCAATTTGTTACTTAATATCTGCTTAATTATCTAATAACTATGTAATACATTTCTGGAATACTGTACAGTATAAAATGTCCTAATTTGCCATTTTTCTATGTTAAAAGGTTCCATAAACAAGTAAACACTCAGATGTCGTCATCTTGATTGTAACTGTGATTAAGATTAGGAAATGTCCAAAGAATGATGATTCCAGATTAATTTATACAAATTTCCATGAATTCAATTCAAAATGGGGGAAAATTGTAAGCTATCTTTAAAGCCAAAGTAAATTGTAGTTTAAATTCCAGTATAAGAAAGTTTATGGAACAAAGGATTGAATCAGCAGAGTTCTAGTAAAATGCAAGACAGTTCTTTAATCCAGTAACGAGGAGGTAACTACTGGATACTTAATGTAATTATGCAGTGAAAATGCATAGCTTTTATAACCTGCTGCTGAGAAAATGTTTCTACAACTTCAAACTTTTAAAGGATATTTGTAGCTGTTCAGAACTGCTGAGTATCCCTGTAATTCCAGATAAAATGTGAATGCAATGAAAGTAATCAACAACGTATTTTATAAACATTTTATTGGTTTAATAGTGTACACAGTACTTACAGTTGTATCTATTAAAGACAAAATACACTTCAAAATGCAGAATAAAAAATTATAAACTTTTGAACTATATACAAACTTTGCATTACAATTTCACAAATATCAATGCCCCAGCTCCATTCACAACCAAAAAGAAAAGAAAAATAAAAAAGTTTTTTTACATGCAAAATTTTGGAAAAAGCATCACTTGGACCTATTCCCTCCCTAAGTATCAAGCCACTTTATATAGGCTCAACATTCCAGTGCTTTCTAATTCAAAAGAAGAATTCACACGTTCCTTAAACCCACTACATCTTTATCCTTAAGTCTACTTCCAATTAAGCATGTCATGGTCTCTCTTTTCACTTCTAATTAAGAGTTTGCATTTGGTATTACTTTACTTTTAATTTTTGCTTGAGAACAAAACATTTTGCATCATCTTGTAGTTTGAGATTCCCAAGATTAAAAAATAGTTTGAAATATATTTGTCTTACACACATGAAATCTAAGCCATTGGAATAATAGATTCTATCAGGTAATTTACACCATTACAGAAAAAAAACTAACTATAGAAATTTTCTAAAGACTAAAATTAAATAGATTTCTGCTTCATCTACATACAGATATCACAAAGACCATTTTTATTTCTATTTTTAATAAATGTAAAGGTTGCAATGGCTAGTTTTAAGTTGCAAATGTATTGTTATGTTTTAAATATACATAAGAATTAGGAGAACCTTGATCCTCTTAATACCCCAATATGCAGTATTAAAATGACATCTGAAAAGAGGAATTTATGGGAAGAAAAATCCCTAACCCAAACAATACAGTATCTTCCCCTCATTCAGCATTATTTCAAAATGCATCTCTTAATATTTACAGCAACCTCCCAAACCTGATGTTCTACAGATATTTTGGGATCAATCCCAAGAATTCGCAGAAAGCATAGCCTTTGGGAATTCTCAATGGAAATTATAGGAGCAATGGACCTAACACATCTGGAAGATAAAAGATGTAGGAAGGCCAATATACAGCAATAGTAAAAAAGAAAACCATTCCCCACCCACAAAGCATTCATTGTTCCTTCACTAATACCATCACTTAAATACCAATCAGATATTTGTTATTTAAAACAGTGAAGAGAAATGCTACATGCTGAAGCAGCCAGCTGAAAAACAAGACAATAATCAAATACCCAGTATACTGAAAATATAAAGATCAGAAAGACTGAAGGAAACACATTTATAAATACACAAGCTATAATGCAGACTTAAACAGGACTTTACAGATACCAAATGAAACAAATCCCTTTGCTGCCAAGAGCTTAAGTTAGAGTACTGAACTGCGTGTGACCAGGAACCACTTAAAATTTGGTCCACACCCAACTTCAAGTTGAAATTTGTTAAAACTAATTCCAAAGGTTTATCAGCCTGTTAAATATCAGTTGTTTGATTTTTTTTATAACAATAATTTGCATTTACACTCACTCTCTTCATCCCTTTTGAACTTGCTGCTATTTCAAGTAAAAAAGGAATTTTGTGAAGGCAGACTTCTCCAAGCTACAACAAAATTTAAGTGAGGACCAATGTCTACTTTTTCCAGTAAGGAACCACTTCTTCCAAAATCACAAGACCCCCTTTAAAAATGTATTGGTCAATTACCAGACCACTTTTTGTATGCAGCACTTGTGTCAAGCTCACTGCTGTTTTTCATAACAGACCAAGTCCAGTATTCCTCCATTCTCAGATTTGCTGAGCAACTGAAGGGTTGAACAGAAGCCTATGAACATACAATTTCGGCGTTTACCAGAATAAGTAATGGAAGATATACAAATGAAACAAAGCGGTATGTGCCAGTATGAATCTCAGATCTGATGTTCAAATCTGAATGATCAAGTGAGATTGCAAAAAACAATCATGGTTTTACAGTTTTGTGTAAGAATAAAACATAAAACTTGGTCATTCAGGACCAAGGGGAAGAAAATCAATGAGTCCAGGCAAAGGATTAGTTTGCATAACTGGAGACATTCACAACCTGCATGACCAGGTTCTAGGGGAGCAAGTTAATGAACTTTAACTGTCAAAAGCACAATTCAGCTACAAAACACTTTACTAGCCATAAAATCAGATACCCCCTCCCCCAATGGCCATTCCCTGAGATGAGATTAATTTTGCCCAGATGGACAGTATTTCAAGGACAACTTTCAGCATCTTGTCAAGATTTTATGAGATTATGCTTCAACAATAGAAAGTTATGCTGCTAGAAAGTAATAACAATCCTAATAAAAAGTGGCATCTGTGAGAGACTAAGAAAAATCACACTGAGAAAACAAAACATGTCAGCTCTGGCTGTTTCAAACATTAGTATTTCTGTGTGGTTCAAACTCCATAGTTTCCAAACGGTATAGCTGTCCTATAACAAGTCAGTTATTGCTATTGCTATCAAGCTGGGCCATTGTCCTGCCAAGAATGTTAAAGGCCTCTTGAGCCAGACTTTCAATCCCCGGTCTGAGAAGGGTGAATGGACACTCCATTAGTACCTCAGTTGATTGAATCCACTGCATTTAAAAGCTAAAACAAATGACTCACTGCGAGTGTATTATTTGTTCTGATAAAGAACAAGGTTGTAGCAAATTTTCCCCTTCAGAAGTTGATTTGATAGAAAGGAGAGGGAACAATTGCAGAGACACAAGATGTTTGTCCAGATGTTTTGTTATTTAGTTGGTTGTTAGGATACTCTAATCATCTGTGTCATAGCTTCTTCACTTGCCTGGCCAGAATCCTGTATATATATATATATATATATATAAAAAAGGTTTTGTAATATCTATTATCTATTTCATAGTATCTAAACATAAACACATGCTCTTTAAAGGTAGACATTATGTTGCTATAGTACAAATCAGGAATGACAGAAACTTGCTTCAAGGAGACTATCTGGAGAAGGATTTATTATACAGTTTCTACTTGGAATGTGGTACTCATACTAATATAGCTGGATGTTAGCTTACTATATAGATAGTATATACTGTATTTTTCGGAGTATAAGACGCACTTTCCCCCTCCCCCAAAAGTGGGTGGAAATGTCTGTGCATCTTATACAGTGAATATTGCAGCAGGGGAGGGAGAGGGAGGTTGGTGCAGCGCCGATCAGTTGTTCTAGGCAGAGGGGATTGCTGCGGCCTGTCACTGCAGCCCGTTCGCGGCGACTGGCAGCAAACGGGCCGCGGTGGTGGCGAACGGGCCACGGCAAATGGGCCGTGGCAGCGGCCAACGGGCTGCAGCGAACAGGCCGCAGTAGCGGCGAACGGGCGGCAGAGGCATATTTTCCCCCCTTGTTTTCCTCCTCTAAAGCGAATGGGTGTCTTATAGTCCGGAGCATCTTATAGTCCGAAAAATACGGTATTTCAACATTTAGCAAAGTAGGATACAGTATTGTATGTTTAAGGGATGGCCAATTGGCAGAATGTAGGCAGCATCTGTCTCCAACTCCCCAGGATAGATTCTGCTCCCCTTAGATTTTCCCTCAGGGTACTATGATGTTTATATAAACAATATTATATACAGAGGTGATTCTATGCTGCAATACATTTGTTTAGCCAGCTGCCATGTCTGCAGCCTTGTCATTCTAATTAAGTATTGTAGAATGGCAGGCTTGTACTTTAGATTCCTGCACACAAGGCAGCATCCTTCAGTGGATAATTCTAATTTGCTTCTGAATTATGAAATGTGGAAAAGGCGGCAATATCAGTGTTTTGCAGAAAACTCGCTAAAGAAGCTATGGTATCAGACTGAAGAATGGCTTATTATGAGGGTACATGTTTAAGGGTTTTAATTCTCAAAAAAGAAGGCATTACTTGTTTGCTATTCTGAAAGTATGAAAAACAGCTTTTCAAGCAAAATAGAAATACAATATTTAATTTGCTTCAGTATGAAATGAAAAGTAACTAGAGTTGGATCTTCTGTACCTACAATCTCTCTTATGAATGAGTATGAAGTACCATAATCTTTCTAGATCATAAGATATAGTTTGAACAGTTATTTCAGCGTGTGACTGCTGACATCTTCCGACACTCCTAAGTCTACTTAACACAATTAAACCCAATGAGCAGGGGGCAAAATGTCCTGTGGATGGAGCAGTCACTTTCGAATTTGCCACTCTTGAAGTTGAGGGCTAAGGAGACGGGAGGAACTGAAGGCCCTGAAAAGATCAATGGGAGAACAGGCTGGCATGTAAGCCATATGAAGAAGAAGGAGAGGGAGAGACGGGTGAGATGCACTGCCCAACTCCCCTTTTTAAGATCTCTCTAGATTTGTTATGGGATTGCCCAGACTGTAACCTACCAAAAATGGTTCAGCCAAACTCCTGAACCATAAAGAATTGGCTTCAGATGTGAAAAAACCCCTATTTGTTTATGCCTGTCTCTTATGTTTTAAGACCATCCAACCTCTCAAAGTTCAGAAACAAATAGTGTTTATGATTCCTAATGTAAATCTTAAAATATGTAAATAAAAATAAATAAATAAGCAGAATTACACTGTGAATAACATAATTTTTAAGCTGTTCTATAAAGCAAAGCAATGCAGATCATTCCCATAATTAAGTAAGATTTCTGTCAAAACCAGTTGCTTAATAAATACCAGTGGTACTGTTTTTGAAACTACCTATACTATAATGTACTAACAATATAAACTTTATTTTTATAAAACAATTTAAACATATATAAGAAAACACGCTCCCACACACTCATGCTCACCTGGAGATGACTGTTTTCTGAGATGTATTACTTAAGTGTTCCAGTTTTTTAATAACTGAGCTAGATGAAAATGTCAAAGTGAACTAAGTTTGCATGCTTTGTAAAGTGAGAAAAAAGTAACAAGAATTCAGAATTTATTTCTGGTTAATGCTAAAGTTGTAAATTGGAAGGACCTACCCATAAAGATCAACTTAAGTAAGTAAATAAATTTCATTTACCTGCATATGAGGACTATCTTTTTCTTTTGGAGAAAAGAAGCGTCCTCCTTCTCCTCGTTTCCTTGCCATCGCATGCCGATGTCGGGATTCATGAAGATATTTCTGTATATACAATTACAAAATTGTAGAGATGAAAGCACACCTTATATAATGCTAGAACACACACACACACACACACACACACACACACTAAGTAAAGACCAGGTACAGAAAAGGTTGAAACAATGCTAAGGCTAAAAAGGAAGGGAAAAATCCTCAGTATCATCTAGTCTGAAAGAAGACATTTCCCCAAAATCTAGTGTTGAGGCCTCACAGACCTAAAGAACATGAATTGTAATTAACTTATTCCAGTAATTTTAACTAGCATTTTTTACAACTAGGCTGGATTGATGTCAAGAGGTTAAAAACAAAAGCCCATTTGGTCTTTGCATCTACTGTCCAACATTGCCTTTTCAGTAAGGGAAACCTCAGATGCTTCATAAAGAAAAACACTATGTTTAGGGATCAAATGTATGTTTGATCAAATGTAGAACCATCAAAATATATCAACATTTATATTTTTTGATCAAACAACTGAATTCTGCTTTAAAATAAAGGTGACTTGTTACAGATGGCTACTGCTTTTTTCCTCCCAGCTCTCATGATGATAAAAGAAGAAATACCTGGAAACTGCCATCTTTCTAACAAATGTGCACTAATTCCCCACACAAATCATCAAACAGAAAAGTTGGGACCTGAAGACTTATATAGGCTGCCTGTATAAGTAGATACTCAGAGATCTTGGGCCTGGAATCTAGCTGGAGTAACTGCTAAATATTACTTCAACTAAGAAGAAGACAGTATTTGGAGTGACCTGTAAGTTAACCTGGAGTGCATAAAAGTGAAAAAGGAAATGTGGGCATGTCTGTTGAGCTTCTTCCCTTCTTTCAGTACCGGTATTTGACTACTGAGGCATTTTATCTAATTCTAATCCCTGGGCATCCCTTGGAGAAAGAATAAAGAAGAGGACTGCTCAAAGATCTGAGAAAAAGAATGAATGATGATATTTGGGGGGTAAGTTATTTGTTTGGCTAGAAAGATTAAGGAGAAACAAAAAAGAATGGAAGGAATACAAAACATATGGAAACTGTTACATGGCTAATAATTTTGAGCTTTATTCTTTTAATGTTCAGAACCCATCTCTCTTTGTTCATGGAGTCACTTTGTATTATGTAACTATCCCTTGTATAATAACCAAGCCTCCATATTACCTCATATAATTAAAATTGCAAAGACTGCTTACTTCTTTCTCCAGGATAACGGATTAATTTCTACATCTTGCTCATTTATTGCACTGTCAAGTCTGTATTTCTTAACAAGAGATAACCAAAATTTGTACCACTGTCCTAAACAAATTTGTATCACTGTCTAAACAAGGCATTAGGATTAATGTGTTGAACTCCTGGTGAAAGTGCATTGTATTCCACATGTACAATTATACGCATCTTCTCTCGTCCTTCTATGATCGGCTAAGAACTTTTTCTGTAATTTTCAACTAAAATTTATTTTAACTCATTAAAGTGTATGCAATTTCTATGACTAAAAAAACATAGGCAATCTACTTCTAGTGACTTGCCAAGACAAAGAAAGACTTTGAAAACCAATAATCTATTTCTAGTCATTAAACAAAAAGGCATCAGTTTATACTGTAAATATGGTATCCTTTTGAGTCCAATATGGTTCATTATAATGATTGGGAAAAGACTTCTACAGATGGATGTTACTGAGCAATCATAATGATATATAGCTATTTATCTTCTGCGTCTCATGAATTGTAATAGCAACTGATAATCTTACCCGCCTCTCTTTAGGTATTTTTCCTTCAGCTTCTAACTTGGCTCTTGCTTGCCTTCTCTTCAAAATCCGGTGATACTGTTTTGCATTTACGTACAGAGGCTCTTCCTCCAACATCTCAGCCCCAGGCAAAGGTATTCTTTGGATAGCTGGCACTGATCCAGCACCTGGCACCATCTACATCAAAGCAGGGAAATGCACTGATTAAATTGTTTCTCACCAAGAGACACGGAAAGACAAAGTAGGAGTGGGAAAAGAACACAACCAACTCCTAGAATTCAACTCACTTCCTGAAAAAAAATTCTCAAAATTCTGCAGCAAATCTCATAGAAATTAACATAAAAGTGTCTGTAGTTTGACTATTTCAATTACATCAACTATATTCCAAATATGCAAAATCAAAGCAAATTTCTTTAAAAATAAAAAAAGCGAATGGATATCAAGTTTATAAATCAAGCAACCTTTTTGGTGCTGTGGCTCATGAATGTTTCTAAGACGGGGCCTTGCAATCATTCAAAAGTACTCATTCACATATATCACACATATTAATAAAACATCCCATCATTGGGGTGGAGGGAAATTTCATTATTCTAAATACTCATGGATAATTTGAGAATTTTAGGTGCCAAAAGGGACCTAAAATTGACTTTGGCTTATCCATGGATGGATTTAGCCACAAATACATGCCATGCTACTTTTCTAAAGTACTACATTTCTCATATATACTCATATATACGTTCATCCACCGATAAGCCAAGCTTCAAATTTCTAACCAAAATACAATGAAAAATGTAGGTAGGTGATATCTGTGGATTGCACATTTTTCATGCTATTTTGGTTAAAAATTTGAAGCTCGGCTTATCGGTGGATGAGCTAATATAGTACTTTCCTGTCCAATGATGCTACTATACATTTTGTTTGTTTCTCCTGCTGGCAAGGTTCAGGAAAATTAGTGATTGTAAGCAACTTTGCTGGGACAAAAGCCATGAGAAAAAATAGGCAATGTTCCTGGAGGCCACAAAGTTTGCCCATTTGTGGTATACAATAATACACAATAATAGAAGGGGGAGTATAGAATGCAATACACACCATGACCATTCCACCAGAGTTAACCACATTTCCAGCAACAGGCAGAGTCACTGTTACTGTCCCTTGTCCACTGCTAGTTGTATTGGTGTTGGCTCCAGTCTGAACAATCTGTGCTCCAGCCAAACTGGCTGCTGGGATGGTGATCATGCCTGTAACAGGGACTGTAACTTTAAACAGAACAGAACGCATAAAAAATAAGGAACAAATTTAGTCCCATTTCAAATGTTATTCCCTCATTCTGAGCCATGCTTATGGATGTTTTGGATATGATTTTTTTACTGAGATCTAAAATGACCTATCCACATGCGAGTTAAGCATGTATTTCTAAACAAAGCTAAACCAGCGTGAAATTCAAGATTTCTGCTAAATACCTTATTGTTAAGGCAATAAATGTTAAAATATAAGAGATAACTTATTTTTCACTTGTTGCTAATTGAACTGTATCATTCCCACAAAGGTATAATAATGTCCACTAAGCTTTATATCGGCGTAAATAAACTCATGGAACAGAATGCTACAGACAGGAAGGGCTAAAGGGCTTTCCAGTTCTATGGGAATGCATTTCTGAATATTAGCTATTGGGAACAGGGATGTCCGTTATCTTACGCATAAGTTAGCAGAAAATGCATACTACATGATAGCTTCTAGTAGAATTAAGACCGCATAGTATTTTAGATTAGGCGCTTTGAGGTGAAATGCAAATGCAGCATCTGTTGGCGTCTGTTAAAACAGAAATATCTTTATCTTGTATAGATGCTACTGACAAATGCATATAAACATACCTCTAAGAAACTATGTCTGATAAAACATGGAACTGAAGAAAGAGAACAGTGTAGCTCTGAGGTGATCAGGAAATAATATGTAAATCAGATGTCAGGATGGAAACACTGGTGCTCTGGGGAAGGAAGCGCTCTCTAGTACTCCCCTCTAGCAGGAGACTGGAAAACTACCAGAAGAGCAGACACAGCTCTTGTTAAAGGGCACACTGTACAGAGGCTGACAAGGACTGTATACAACTTGTTAGCTGCCCACTCATGTTCCAGAAATTAAAAAAAATGCACGTAATTCTGAAACAGTTAATATTTCTTAGAAAATGGTTGTAGCACATGGAATTCCTACCTTGTTGAAGAATTGTTCCATCAGCATTAACTGGTTGATAGACAATTGTCTGACCTTCTGCTGTCTGCGCTACCTGTTGTCCTTGGACTGCAATCTGTGGCTGGGTCTGCAGATGCAAGCATCGCACAAAATTAAAACAGTGAGTAATATAAAACTATTGTACCTTGGAATTTCCCATGGTTTCACATAAAACACTATGCCAAAAATCAATTTTCCTGCATGTTCCATTGACCTTCCTCCCTTTAGTTGAACCCCTCTCCAACTTCTTCCCCCTTTTAATATGCTACCTGTGTTTGGCCAGCTGTTACTGCGGTCTGTGGCTGCTGGATGATGATTTGCTGTGTCTGGCCCTGCTGGCCCTGAACTTGAACCGCTTGTCCACCTTGAATCTGAATCTGACTAGGCTGGACCAACTGAATCTGTGGACATATAAAATAGAGTAAGAGGCTGTTAACTACTATTCCCAATCATGGCTTTAACTGATTATTCTGAGGTGATTTGTTAACCAAACAAAAGTTAGGGGGAAATTACGCACATTAAATAACAAAAGCAAGAATAAAACAATGCTGAAGGGTGAGTTTGCGGCACCACTATACATATTTTCTACAGCAAGAGTATTAAAAAAATAAGGATAGGGGGGGAAATCCTTTGCAACTCCTAGGAAACATTCTTCACAATTCAAAAGAATATGAAGTCTTAAACAAGAAGTGTTTAAACATATAGTATTAGCTCTTCTTCATCAAGTAGGGGAGTACTCTTGCACAATGTTCAATATAGCAATAGCAATAGCAATAGCACTTAGACTTATATACCGCTTTATAGTGCTTTACAGCCCTCTCTAAGTCACAGAGTCAGCATATTGCCCCCAACAATCTGGGTCCTCATTTTACCCACCTCGGAAGGATGGAAGGCTGAGTCAACCTTGAGCCGGTGAGATTTGAACTGCTGAACTGCAGCTAGCAGTCAGCTGAAGTAGCCTGCAGTACTGCACTCTAACCACTGCGCCACCTCGGCTCTCTATGACCCCCATTAATATGACCCCTATTAATAACATTACACTGATTTTGTAACCAGGATTACAAAATGAGGTTGGAATTTCATCATTCTGAAGCAGCGCATTATATTTATTTTTATAAGGCTTTTCCTTTAAAGAGGAAGGCTAGGCAACTAACACAAGTGATACAACCAAGTATTCCAGCAACATCTGGAGAATCACAGATCCACCATTAGTACTAATTATTTTGGGAAGCACCAATTGGATTAAGTTGAGAGTTCCTACAGGTAGTCCTTTACTTACAACTGTAATGGAGCCTGGAATGTCCGTCATAAGTCATTACAGTCATAAGTTGAAGCATCCACGTGACCAACCAAATTTTATGACCTTTTTTGTGGTGGTCGTTAAGTAAATATGGCAGTTGTAAGCATGACCGAGGAACACTGCAACTGGCTGTAAAAGTGTGCTGGGTTCCCAAGGGTCTGAAATGCAATCATGATTATGCTATCATCAGAACTCTGGAACTGGATCATCAATACTTTTGAGGGGATTGTCAAAACTTTGAAGGATTAGTAATTATATAGCTAGTAATTTGATGATTTAGTCTTTAAATTGATTTTGGAAAACCGATTTGATTGAAAACCGATTTAACAGAATCACTGCATTGCTTAACACTAATTTGTACATCATTTGGGCATGCTGACCTGCTGAAGTCCTTGTGATCCTGAAACCGGAACTTGCATAATAGTTTGACCCTGGCTTCCAGGTACAGCCTGTACCATAATTGGTTGACCAGTTGATGTGATTAGCTGGCCTCCACTCACTTGTACCATCAGTGGCTGACCCTGGACCTAAAGAATGGGAAAAGAAAAGAACCAAAATGAAACACAAGCTCAGATAAGCAATTAGCTTCAGGCACCAAAATTTTCCTATGAAGAAGTTCTGCAGAAAATCATCATCATCATAATATACCATCAAAAACAGTATCTGCCTATTCCAGGTCCCTGAAAAAGCCTGGATAGGTGAATAAAAATGTCAAATCAAGTATAAATATCTGATGACTGTGTGACCAAACATAATAATATAAAAATATGAAGAATAATAGGAAATACAAATATATAAAAATACAAAGGAATGACATTATTAAGAAATGAAAGAACAAAATGTAAAATGTGACTGGAATTAAAGATAAATAAATTTGCACAGATTTGAGCAATTTGAAGAATTTGAGGCAAGGAAACTTGAAAAATAAGAAAATCAAAACAAATCTGTTTGTAAAGCACAATCAGGAGAACTGCAGAGGCTACAGAGCAACTGAAACAAAGAATCGTGCCACTATAGAGAAGATCAAGCGACATGACAATGGAATAATTTAGTTCCAACAAAACTTGCAGTTTAGAGCAAATCAGGATTAATTCTACAAAACTCTTGAAAGTAGGAAAGGACTGACCACAAATAATGAAAAGCCTGACAAAACAACCCTAACATTTGGGACAAGTTTGTGGGACAATTGGAGTCACAATAGGAATGTACATGGGCCAAGCAAGTTGAGCTCCATGGATTCTAACTAAAGTCATTGACAAACCCACCCTTGAGGGTTTTGGAAGCATCAGAAAATGAAAAATGGCTAACAACTGGAAGGCCATTTCTAATTGAGAAGGAGAAAGAGGAGGAGGAAAAGGGAAATGACCCTGAAAATTGCAGGGTACAGACCCATAACCTGTTTCCCAACGACATATAGCTAGTCCTGAACATATAGGTAATAATTTTGATCATTTGAAGTTACAATGGCACTGAAAAAAGTGACTTATGACCATCGCAGGGTCATGTGATTGCCATTCGTGATCTTCTCAGCAGGCTTCCGATAAGCAAAGTCAATGGAGGAAATCAGATTTGTTTAATGACACTGTGATTCAGTTAACAACTGCAATAATTCACTTAACAACCAAGGCTAAAAAGGTCGCATATTTGAGCACAACTCACTTAACAACTGTTTTGAGTGCACAGGATGCAAACAGACCACCTGTTTGCAACATCTCAAAGCAGCCACGTTTTTCTAAGACTGAATCCAAAGAACTGCATACTATATCATTACCTATTAATATGAGGCACCAAGAAGTAGCAGTATCTTTTGAAGATAGGCGAAATTTAATGAAACTCAAATATTTTTATGAATACAGGTAGTGCTTGACTTACAACCATTTGTTTAGTGACTGTTCGAAGTTACAATGGCACTGAAGACTGACTTATGATTGTTTTTCACACTCACAACCATAGCAGCACCCCCATGGTCATGTGTTCAAAGTTTGGATGCTTGGCAACTGGAATGTATTTATGACGGTTGCAGTGTCCCAGGATCCTGTGATCACCTTTTACAACCTTCTGACAAGCAAAGTCAATGGGGAAGCCACATTCAGTTAACAACCATATTATTAGCTTAACAACTGCAGTGATTAACTTAATGAGGCAGGAAAGGTTGTAAAATGGGGCAAAACTCACTTAACAACTGTCTTGCTTAACAACATAAATTTTGGGCTCAATTGTGGTCATAAGTCAAGGTCTACCTGTATGTGCACTTGTAACTAACTCAGACATATTTGGGACCTGAAATGGAAGTCCAAGAACAATATATAATATGAATGTCTTCTGAAGGCTTTCTATGTGACTTAGGTCAGCTAAATAAAAACTCTTTCAAAACACTGGATTTTAATTTTCATAATTACCAAATTATGGATTTGAAATCAAACACATATGGATAATTCTAGGCTGGAAAAGGCTAACAAAACAAGAAATAGAAGAGCTAAAAAGGAACATAGTGTAAAATTCAGCGTAGGTCAATACAATGCAAATAAACTTTATCAACTTTATTTTATTTCTTAGATATAATAAAATACAGAATATTTTGAAAAGTGTAGTAAAACAAAAAAAAATTCTAAACAAGAAAAAAGATACCTTTGATGACATCAAAAGATGGATGTTAATGTGCTTTATAACACTAATCCTTAAAAGGGCAGAGGAAACGGAAAGTAATAGTAGTATTGTCTTATTTAACAAATGATAAGAGTCTTCACATGACACTTACCATTTCACAAGAACACAAATCAGGATTTGAAATCTTTCTTCTCCAGTATTTTAATATTTTAAGCTAACATATATTATTGATTTTTGTCCTAAACATAATCCATTAACTAAATCTCTCAAACAAAAATTCTTTCTTTTTTTTTGCAAATCTCACTGGTAAAAGGGAAAACAACCCCTCAAATATATAATTTTAAGTGTTATTAAAAAGACTTTTTGAAGGGTGGCAAGCCCACAGTCCCTCCCCCCCCCAGCATATCATCCCTATTTTTTTTAAATCTGTAGTAGTAGAAGTTTCAGGTAAGTCAGTTTGCGACATGCATTTTTAACTGGATAATCCATTTCAACATTTTAATAGTTAATTTGACTGTTATCTGCTACGGTTAGAATGAGCTATTACCCATACATATGCATATAGTTCATACACTGAACTATAACTCCTTTGATTCACAGCCAGCATGAGAATTGGTTGAGCAGCTTATTCCATCCCATTTAGGAACATGAGATGTTACTTATAATTAAAACTGCCACTATTTTTCTGTTTCCATTTCAAGCCCCAGTGCAAACACAGCATTGAACATGCAGTGATAGTGTGATTCATGCAGTGCTCACACAAAAACAACAGATAGATCACCACTACCTGGAGGGTCTGAACTTGCTGGCCTGAGGCAGATGCCACCTGAGCCTCAGTCTGCAACTGGACAGCAGTCACACCACCCTGCTGCTGGGAACAGGAACAGGAACAGGAAGAGCTTGAAACTTGGCAGGAGGAAATGCTCAAGACAAGATTAAAAAAAAACTGCCAGAACAGACAACAGGCCCTACAAGGAGCGAGTCCATTTCTAATGTGGTAGCCTACCAATGTTTAATCTGCATATTATTCTCTGGTCAAAAAGAAACAAAGTACACCCTTTCTCGGTGCAAAGTTTGGAAGCTCTAAATAAGGACAGAAAAGAAACAGATGGCTGACTTGTGCCTAAATCAGTGTAGGCCTTGCATTGTGATCTCTCTCAGAAAAAAAGCATTGAAATTTAAGAAACATGGACAAGATAACAAAAACCCCAGTATGATAAGCATAACCTAATTTACATTAATCCAAGAGATCTCTAACTTTATACGTAGTACTGTAGTTAAGTATTAAATTATCTTATGCAGACATCACCCACAAACTAATCGTTACATTAGTGTTAGACCTGGCCAAGAAATAAGACATACCATTTAGTTTTCATAATTATGTTTTAATGTATAGAGATTAAATGTGCCCTTGTAGGGCTATGCAAACCATATGGAAGTGCAATTCATTTTGGCAGAAATTCTGGCAGAAGTACCCTCTGTGCACATATATGGGCAAAAACACTGGGGAGGAGCGTGATTGCTTTTACATTCAAAGAAGTGATGCTTCTTTTGCAGCAAAAATAGTAACCCAATATTTTGCACAGTTCTAATGAGTATGGAAGTACCTATTCTTCTGGGCACTTAAAACTGTTAAGAACCAACATACTGAGATCTGAATTACAAATCACTGTCATACCTGTTGCTGTATTTGTCCAGCCTGCACAACTATCTGTTCTGTTGAGCTACTGCTGTTTGTGGTGTACTGCTCCATAGTTTTCTGTATCAATTCTTTATCCAATCTTCAATCAGAAGCCTAAAAGAAAACATAGAACATTATTGTCAGTGTGTACTAAATGTAAGTTATCTGGGAACCCTAAAATAACGAAGTGGGTCCAACTGCAACATAGTAAAATTGTAGAAATTGGGAAACAAAGAAAGAATTTCCAGGTGAAGCAGAATTTCAAAAGGGAAACTTACTGGTGGAATTAGGGGCAGATTAAAGTTCTGGGTTTCTAGAAGTTATGAGAGGGAGGATTCTCTTGTTCCACTTACCAAGCAATTTTTTTTACTATAGGTATTACTGCATTTATTACTCAATTTATACCTTGCTTATCCTCTTGGGAATTCAAGAATGCACAGGGTTTTTACTCATTTTACCCCCCCCCATCAACAATAGGCAAGGTAATAGGCAAACTATTAAGTGGGAAATTTGGTTTACATCATCTTGGAAAGGAATTTATAATTGTCAACAACAAACATCTGATGGTTCAATTTCCTACTTAACAGCTCTAAGTATATTGGCCTGCCTTTCCCAACCATCATAGGTGAAGATATGGTGGCTATAAATTAGGTGATTATCTGCAGGGAATTAGGATTAGCAAAGACTGAAGTAGTGGAAGTACCTCCAACAGATCCAAGCATGATGTAGATTGAAACCAGCAGGAGTGGGACTACAATGGTTCAGGTAAACAACATTCAAATATTCACATCTTCTGATTAATTTTGCAGGACACTGCCAGTGTTAATTTAGTCAAGAAACTGGAATTGTTTTTCATCAAATGTATTTGTACAAGACAGTGTTTCAGCAAATCTTACTGATAAACTGAAATCAGAAGGGGTCTGACTTCCTTCTAAATTCAGTTGTGAGGTCAAGGAGGAGACAAGCAAGATATATGATTGTGAGATTTTGTATATTAATGAGTGGAACAACTTGCCTCCAGAAATTGTGGATGCTGCAACACTGGAGGTTTTAAAGAAAAGATTGGACAGCCATTTGTCTGAAATGGGGTTTCTGCTTGACCACGGGATTGGATTAGAAGACTTCCAAGGTTCCTTCCAACTGTTATTGTTACAACTAAATTCTACCCTTGTTTTCAGCAGAAAAATGATGCACATTTGTCAAATTACAGAGATAGCCAATTGAAAACTACTATACTTTTAGCCTTACATTTGAAATATCACCTCTCTTTCTCTATTTTAACTACATGTTAAGCTTACTTGCATATAAACAGTAGTTAATTTGATTAGCTTTTTTAAAAAAGCCAGTAAAGAACCCATTCTCTTTTTGCAAATTCTAGACTGGGCCACAAAGCATGGTCTCTGTAAGCTTTTATGTTCAATGGTATAATATATAAACAAACACAGAACATAATGAAACCACAAAACCAAAACAAATCTATTATTCCCCAACACTGAATTTAAGAAATCCTATATTATATACTATATATAGTATCTCCTCTTTGTCATATGGAACTATGTTGAAAGCCACTAAATCATTTTGTACAGTAAGTACATAAAAAGATTTCACACACAAAAAATAGAATAAATCGCCATAAGGTTATTCTAACATGAGAGAAGAAAACATGCCTTAACTCCTCCGTTTATTGAAAGGCTCTTCTTTCCGGTCAGTCTAATGTAGTAGGTATGTGAGCAGCTTACAACGGGCATAAGCAGCAGTGGCTTTCATCTGAGGCAGATTATTTTAGTATAATTGTAACTCGATATGTAAGGAAAACCTCTTTGTTTTGTGTCATGGGAAAAAGCAGCTATGAAGAGGCCTTCTCGGCTACAATATCGGTCTCGACCGAAGGCGAATTTTTTAGAGGCAAAAATTTGGCAGAGCGGCTGACGGAGAAACGCAGCGCTCTGAGCCCCGCGGTGTTCGGTTACAGTCCGTGCCCTGAAAGGCGTGCGAGCGAAACTGACCTCCAGGGCCAGAGGCCGCCAAACACAGGATGGCGAGCCCCTTACAAAGGCCACTGAAAGCAGCCCCGTAAAGCCACCGGAGGAAATGCCCCACGGGCTTTCTCTCGTTCCCTTCCCCCAGCGAAGGCCACACAAAGACATCTCCGAAGGTCCTCCGGCGGTCCCGCGGGGACCGGGCCGAGCAAGACGGCACTAGCTAACCCTATTCGCCCCAAACAGTGACATCCCGGTTCCCACGTCAGCCACCCATCCCACTTCGATGCAGGTTCCGGGCGCCAACGGGCCACAGCCACTCGCTGCCCCAGCGCTCGCCCAGCCCAAGCCCGCGCACGGCCTTCTGACTGGCCACTCGGCCCCGCCAATCCCGGCTCTTGGGCCGGCGCTCGGGGGCTCCATATTGGCTGCTCGAACTCACCGTGCCTTGCTCCCCCGGTTCGGGTCCCGCTCTGATTGGCTCCGCCACCGGTCCCCGAAACCCAATCAGCGCCTCCACTCAGCCGCCGCGCAAAATGGCGCCCAACCCCCGAAGCCCAACAAAGAGAAGGCGAGGGTGCCCTCGCGCAGGCGCGGTAGAAAAGTTCCTCCCGCGGATGCTTGCGCTGGTTTAAAACTGCACGCATGCGTTGGCTTCTCTCGAACTGACGGGTGCGTTTGGACCGTTTCTGTTTCCTTTCAACTCCTCCATTCTTGAGGTGGCTTTTCTACGCATGTGCGGGACAATTTTTTCCCCCAGAATTTTTTTTTCAATGGCACTTCACGGATCCCCTTCTTTCTATAACGCAGGCTCTCGGCCGGTGCCATAGAGTCCTTTTCCTAGGGAGGCCCACGCGAAGGCTGACATTTTGTGTGTTTTGTTTAGGGGGCTCCCAAAGACGGTTGCCATAACAGAACTTAGAACTTAGTGGGAGGCGAAACCGATTGCTGCCGTTGTATATGTAGGCTGGTGGCCGGTGTGGTACTTTTTTCTTTCTTTCTTTCGCCATTGCTGGCTTAGAGAGTTCGTGGGCGTGGGCGGGCTAAGGAAAAAGACGTCATGCCTTGGAGGCGCAGCCGCCCGCCCTTTGGTGCAGCTTCGCCGGTTGTCTCAAAAACAGTGGTGGTGTGGCCTGTGTAGGCCTTTTCACACGAGAGGGCGAAGGATGTGTTAAAAAGTCACAATTATTTTTTTTTTGGGGGGGGGAGGGAAAGGTTATCGCTACGTAACTGGTGCCCTAATTCGTATTTGATAGTTTGGGTTTACAGCAATGATAGATAGATAGATAGATAGATAGATAGATAGATAGATAGATAGATAGATAGATATATTGATAGATTGATAGATTGATAGATTGATAGATTGATAGATTGATAGATTGATAGATGGATAGATTGATAGATTGATAGAATGATAGATTGAAGATAGATAGATAGATATATTTAGTTTGCTTTTCCTGTCATGAATATGAAAATTATTATTTTCTAGTCCTTGTAGCTGGGGAAAAAACGCTGTGATCCACCCAGTTATGGCTAGTACCCGGATTTCTGGAAATGAAGAAAGGGTTTGTAGTGGAGTTTTTTTTTTTAATTTGTTGCAATTCAGTTTTGAATTCTAAAGATAGTTTTATTTCTCAACAAAAATTAGCTGGTCTCTTAGAAAAAAACCCCATCTGGCTATGGAGGATTGTTTTTAGGCTTTTGTTTGTGCAGGAAAAAAATAATCCTAAATCATATTTGTAAAACTTGGAATTAATTTTTCCATAGGTTTCACTTCATCTTAATATGCTAGCAATATAGTAATGCCAAATAGGTTATAATACAATCCATTTTCAGTACTACTATTTATATTTTATCCATCCTCTAATAATACATTCTGCAATGTCTAAATCAACGCTGTTGGTAGTTCTGCCTTTTTCTCACCCAGCCACGTCTTTCTTAGACAGGCTGATTGCTCAGGTGTAAAAACATTGTAGTAAAAAAACAACTTGGAACTGAAGGAGAAGTACCCAGATATAATGGCTGACACTTTGTTTTCTCCCCCTTTAATAGATTCATAAGAAAGTTGATCATTTGGCAATTTCCCAAGGCAGTATGTCTGTGGAGATTCTCAGTCATCCAGGCCATGGTTGTCCCAAAGGTGCTTTTTTTTGCCTCTTGAAAAAAAGCACCTTTGGGATGCCAAAGCAGTAGTTAGAAAGCTATAAAGTGTAATATAAATCAGTAGCTCTTACTGTTCTGCTAAAAATTTCAAAGTTACTCTACCAATAATGTTTATAAATGAGAAATAACATTATAGTAGGAATGTATTTGGAATTTCAAGAATAATTTTGTGATTGATGCACTCACAGAATGGCTAATATACTAAATTTTCCTTTTAACAAAGTGGCTACAATTGAGTAGAAATTTATGGTGCCAAGAGGAACAGTTCCAAATAAATATGCTAAAAGAAAGGTGAGGCTTGGAGCCTAATGGTGTCAGTGCATATGTCTGGATGTATATTTGCTTCCATGCATATTGCATTGTTTTGCAGGCTATGGACCTTAGGCATGTCATAAATCATGCTTGAAGTCATAAATCATGCTTGAAAATCACAGTGACCTGTAATTCCAAATTATGTGAAATTTAATGTGATCTGATTGAACTTCACTTAAGTATGTTCTGTGAACATCACTTTTATATGATATATTATCATATATCATAATATATATAATAATATATAAAAGTGATCTTTTATATGATATATTACGGTATCATATAAATTAAATTAGAATATTAATTAAATTAGAATAGATCATCTAAGGATAAAAACTCTCCCAAATAATTTCTCCTTTGCTGGTTGCAAAGAGGAAATAATTATAGAAGGTGAAGTCAAGGTGAAGCTCGCTTGTGTTTTTACCTTCTGCAGTGTTATTGATTGATTATATTATAAAACAAACCATAATATAAACTAACCCAATTTAAATTGTGTATATTTCCTTTAAAGTAATTGGTACTTGCCTATAGTTCATTGGACCTATTGAAATTTTGGTATGACTATTTTTTAGTATTGATACAGAAAATGAAGGTTTAAGAATTGTTACTTGTTAATCACAGGTAATATGTCTTTAATCCAGTACCACAGGTCATTAAGACAGAAATTGTCCTAAAGTTCTGCAGTAAGAGACATGTATCTTTAGAAAGAATAGAAGAGTTTTCTACCATCCTAATGTTTAGAGCATAAATGATTTGTTGATTGTTAGCATGGAATACTTAAATTAATTTTATGTTACAGCATTAGAGTTCCCAGAATAGATTGCAGCATGAGTCTATATAAGAAGTTTCCCAATATCTTAAAATCTATTTTTATATAGCATGAAGCCTTAGATTTCAGTAGTATGAGATAAGATAATTACTCCCTTAAAGGTTTATAATTATGATTTCCTGATATGTTTGCAGTGATGTATGTTTTCTTAGTGGAAACACACCAGATTCTGCTATTTAGAAAAGTATAGTAAAAAATTCAGTGGCACTCTATAAAGTACTGGTGGCGTAATTCTCCATTTTATAAATTCCCCAAGTGCCATTCACAGAGTTCACAAATATCCTAACTCAGCAACTGTAGAACTTTGTTTCTAAAATAAGTTAACCAGTTGTGCCTGTTTTAACTATAGTTGCCGGTAGTCAGTGTAATGATTCCACTGAAGGCTTTAAGAAAACGATTGCTTAATTCAATGGAAGCTTCTTTTGAAAAGAATTATGATCATGATTCAAAACAACAATTTAAAATTTCAGCTTTCCTAATACAAATTTAAAAATAAGAAAGGCAGTTGAAGAAATTAAAATAAAACAAGTCAGTAATCCAAAACGTATAGAGCTGTCACAGATGAACAGCCAGGTAAGAAGCTGACATTAAAATAAAGCCAACTTAGTATCAAATCTCCACAAAGAGGAGGATCCTGAATCTAGATGTTAGACTTTAGAAGAGTCTCTCCTGTTTCTTTGCACAATGTGCAGCTGTGAAAGGAGAGAAAGAGACTTTAATATTTATGTGTATATATACCAGGAGAAGCGATCCTTTGGATATTAGAGAAAACAACATTGAACTTATTATTGTAGGAAATTAAGAAAATGTCTGAGAAGATGGCAGTGACAAGCCAGTGTAGTACTGTTGCCCAGAAAACTAAATGAAATCACCAGGAGTTAAGCTCAATTTATGGATGCTGGCAGCATATGTTACTGTTGGCATAATGCATATTTTTCTTGGAAATAAATTCTATTTCATTTTATTTTGTGCATATCTCAAAAGAAGCTCTATTTTATATAGTGAGAAATTTAGTAAATACATTTTAAAATCTCTTTTATGTGTAGCAGTCAGCAGCTTAAATTGTGATATCTTTTATATATTGCCTTACATTTTCTAGTTCTGGAATTTTATCTCATATATTGAGTCTTCTCTTTCATTTTTACCCAGATTAAATATGTGCAGGGAGATCTTTTTACTTGTCCAGAAACAGATTCCTTGGCGCACTGTATTAGTGAGGATTGTCACATGAGTGCTGGCATAGCTGCTATTTTTAAGAAGAAGTTTGGTGGTGTTCAGGAACTTTTGAACCAACGTAAGTAAAGGGCCAAGGTAGAGCAGTTTATAGAACCACAGAATCTAGGTACTATACAGTAAAAGTGAGCATTATATAAATAGATTTCTTCAGATGGCAGATACACTTCTTTTTTCTGTCCTGCTCCACTAATACCTTTATAATGTGCTCCAGATGGGGGGTTTTGAGTGGGGGAGTTTCTAGACTAGCTTTTGAAGGCATTTAGTGGTCAGGGACAATTGCCCCTTCTTATTTCATTGTTTCCATTAGAAACAATTTAAAACAAGTATAAACATAGTTAACAGTAACAAAAATAATACAATTATTAAATAACAATCTTGCCTCATTAAGGTTTAACTATCACTCTTTCAAATGGAGCTACTAATTTTCATCATATTGTATGCCCCTGCCTTGTGAGACAAGCAGCCAGTTCATTACTTTTGTTTAACAAGTATCTAAACAAGGCCTGTGTTAGCAACAGCTGCAGCAGCAGCAACAACAGATGAATAGAACCACTAGGTGATTGAAGAGCTTACTTTCTACGTTAGCTCTATGTCTGGGACTTTGGAGACTATTGATGAGGCAGGAATTTTATCAGTACATTATAGTTTTTAAAATTATAAATTTTAAATGTGCCCTATATATAGACCACGGGTGTCAAACCCGCTGTGTCACGTTGCTGTCACGTGACATATCGATGTTTTTCCCTTCGCGGAGCTGGGGTGGGCGTGGCCTGCATGTGACGCATCTGGCCCATGGGCTGCCAGTTTGACACTCCGATGTAGACTATTAATACACTTGTAACCAGTTTATTCAGTTGTACTACCTAGTATAATGTGGAATTGTAACTTGGAAATGTTAGAAATATGACAGTGATCATATTACCTCATCATTTTAGAACAAATCTTATATAAGCACTTATCTAATTTTTACCTACACTTGATTAAGTGTAGTTCATCTGTAACTCATTGAATCCTATGCTGTAAATTTTTCACCTATGGTCAATTTATATATTATTATTTATTAAATTTGTATGCCACTATTGTTTAGTTTCTTTCTAAAAATACATGAGAATAGGGGATGACCATAGTGGTTTCTTATGTTTGTTACGATAGTTTTGAAAAATAATAAACATATTTTCAGTACTCAAGATTAGGAATTAACTGATTTTTCTTTTAAAAAAATCTAACATAGACAAGAAGACTGGAGATGTGGCTATTCTGAAGAGAGAAACTAGATACATATATTACTTGGTATGTCATTGGGCACATTATTGATATTTATTCTACAGATAAATATATGATTTATGCATCAAGAATTATGATTGGCAAAAGTTAAACATCCTCTCCATTGACAAATATTGCTGAAATTTTTAATAGTTTCTCTGAAGGAATCGCTATACAAATGCAATGTTTGCTGCATGAGAGATGAGCCGTAGTGGCACAGTGGTTAGAATGCAGTATTGCAGGCTCATTCTGCTGATTGCCAGTAGTTCAATTCTCACTGGCTCAAGGTTGACTCAGTCTTCCATCCTTCTGAGGTCGATAAAATGAGGACTCAGATTGTTGGGGGCAATATGCTGACTCTATAAACTGACTAGAGAGGGCTGTAAAGCACTATGAAGCAGTATATAAGTCTAACTGCTATTGCTATTACTATCTAATAAGTTTTCAATTGACATCAGATAATCACGGTTTTCCTGTGATAAGTGGTATTGTTTCAATTGTAATCAAAGAAATTCAATGATTCATGAAGTTTTACTTCGATCTCTTTCAAATCATTTGAAATGATTAAACCAAATCATTTAGAAGTAACATTCTAAATCAGTTAGATTTCTTCTAAATCAGTGGTTCTCAACCTTTCTAATGCCGCGACCCCCCCGCCACCGCCGTGACCCCTGCCCCCTCCCCGTGCGGGATGAGGTGACAAAGGGGGCGTGGCACCAGGGGCGAAATGCTCCGGGTTCGGGCTTGCCTGCGAGTCGCCGGACAGCTGATAGCGTGGAAGCAGGAGACTTCACCCAGACGCCGCCATTTGGGTTCTTTTACCCTCTGCGCATGCACAAAGCATTCTGCGCATGCGCAGAGGGTAGAAGAACTCAAATGGCGGCGTCCGGGCTACCAGCTATCCGGTGACCCGCAGCACGGCCGAAACGGGACCTTTTCACCCCTGCAGTGACAGTGGCACCAAAATGGCGGGCTAACGCGCGCGGCGACCCCTGTGAAATGGTCGTTCGACTCCCAAAGGGGTCGCGACCCACAGGTTGAGAACCGCTGTTCTAAATAAATTGTGTTTATAATTTGAGTATATTCCTATGATGTCTATCTGAAAGCAAGTAGTGAATGGGTCTGAAGGATTTTAATTAAATTTTATTCATTTATCATTATCCTCTAAATTATCATCCAAAAAGATATTTTAGAATTTATTCTATTTCTGCTTTTTTTTCACCAGACAGCACACATTATAACACCTAAGAATTCCTTTGACTGATGAGTTAGAGTGCCATTTTATATTTATTGGTTGGGTTATAGTCTTTAAAACAATCTTGAGATGAAAAACTTGTTACTGTACGTTGTTTATGAATGGAATTGTAATTTGAAATATAGTTGCATTATTTTAAGAAATTTCCCCAACTGGTATTTTTAAATTCTGTCAGGAGATGGAATTCAGTGTCAGTATGATTGTATAACACAAAATAATCTATGTCTCTATTTTTTAAAATGACCTTGAGATTTAACCACAAAATGTCAATATTTGTCAAGGATTCTTGACAAATGATTCCCATCCTAGGAATCAAATTTAAAGAGTATGTAATCCATATTTTTATCATTTTAAAGCTCAGAGAACAAATATTTTCATAAGTCTGCATATGACAATTTATTTTTAACATATTTAAAGTTATAATGATGTAATTAGATCACTGATTTCCAGTTTGCAGGCACACACTTTTTCAGGATTAGAACCTAAGTCTCCAACTAAAAATAAATTAAAGCATGCCTTTTTTGTTTTGTTTTCCAAGTTAATTATGTAGGATAGTATATTCTTGTGATCTGTCTTTCATTGGCTTAAATAAAGGCTTCCAACATTTCCCTTTAATATTAACCATTACATCAGGGGTCCGGTCCATGGCATGCCAGAAACCAGGCCGCACAAACAAGTAAATCCTCATCTGCAGGATGAAGGCAACATGTGAAATCATGCCACCTCTAGTCCATGGAAAAAACCTCCATGGAACCAGTCCCTGGTGCCCAAAAGGTTGGGGCCGATGCAATACATAATGAAAACTTTTGAGGATCATTATATGACTCTTTCCCAATGCAGTCTACAGAATCCCATTACAGTAATTAATTTGTTAATTTCATAAACATTAATTTTAAAGATTTAAAATCTAATACATGACCATAATATATTAGTTAACTGCAATCCTTTGTATGTCTATCCAGAAGCAAAGTGCGTTGGATTTGTTCCTGGGTTAAGGCTGCAATTTGGAACGTGTTTATCAAGGATTTCCCACTGAATTGACTGAGATTTCTAAGTAGACATATAACATGCAACATAAAAGGAATCAAATCTAAAATGTGTCTAATCTACATTTTACCACTTTTTAGATCTCAAAGAACAAATATTTTCATAAACCTACATATGACAATTTACGGAAGAGTTTAGAAGCTATGAAAATCCATTGTCTGAAAAATGCAGTGACTCACATTTCTATGCCAAAGTAAGCTCATTTTTATACTATAAAGTTACTATACTATATTTACACATTGACAAATAAAATAGTTTTTCATTAATTGAAAATCTACTTTTTTATTTATATTGAAATATTTTGTCTTTGTAAAGGCTCTAAAGCAAGGCTCCATAATAAGTCCAAAAGAACTGGAAGAGCTGCTGACTTTTTAGATTTAAGCACATTCAGAATATATTTTTGTATATTTAAAGCAAAAGACCTATTTTCATTAAATTTGAAGGTGTTATTAAATGGAAGATAACACTTTTCAAGTTCTGATATATGATTGTATAACTGAGAAAACATACAGTGTTTGAGAGCGTCACACTTCTATAGCTTGAAAAATGTGACCTAAAATGAAGCTGCTTGTTAGATGGTCATAATTATGGATGAGTTTCTAAAAAATCTAGATTTTAGTTTAGTGATATACCTAATAAGCTAGTGAATGAATTTTAGTTTCTTAGAATGTTACACACACACTCATATTTTTGTGAGCCACAAGACTTTTTTCCACATGTGGGCTAATATTAATAATAATGGGGATGTTTCTTTAGGATAAATCAATAAATGTGACTATTGAGATATTTGGCATATGATTAGTATTGTATCATATTTGCACCTAATATGTTGGTTTGAACTAATCCTTGTTTTGGCACTGCTTATATCAGTGATGGCTAACCTTTTTGCCGTTGCGTGCCAAAAGCGGGGGAAGCGCGGGGGGGTCGTGTGCATGCATGCCCAGACCCATAATTCAATGCGCCCCCCATGCATGCGCATGTGACCCCCCCGCGCTCCCCCCGCTTTTGGCATGCGATGGCCTGGTAGGCCTGTTTTTCGCTCTCCCCAGGCTCCAGAGGCTTTCTAGGAGCCTGGGGAGGGCGAAAACGGCCTCCCCCAGAGGCCCTCCAGAGGTCAGAAACGCCCTCCCAGAGCCTCCACGCGAGCCCTTTACTTACCTCAAAACTGGCCGCGTGGAGACTTCTGGGAGGGGAGTGGGCATGGCCAGCTGAAAATCAGCTGGCCAGTGCGCGCATGTGCGCTGGAGCTGATCTACAGCAATGGCTCCCGTGCCGGCAGATATGGCTCCGCTTGCCACCTGTGGCACGTGTGCCATAGGTTCGCCATCACGGGCTTATATGCTTCCTATAAATCATGGTGAAATAAATATTTCAAAGAAAATACCCCAAAAAGACACCTTGTATCCTCTATATTTCAGGATTGGTTGCGGACTTGACCGTCTGGACTGGAAGAAAGTTTCAACAATGCTTGAAGAAGTATTTGAAGATACAAATATTCATATTACAGTTTATACTCTTTAATTCCTAGTATAATTGTCTTTTCTGTTTGTTGTTATATCCTTGTATCTTGGCTGGCATAGGCTGATAGAATTCTCTTAATTCCAGTATCCACAATTCTTTAAGTCATCTGCTCTACTCAATTTTTTTTAAAAAAAGTCAAAATGTACATTCTAGTGTTCAGATACTTTGTGTATCTATCCTATTTAGCAATTGGAAGATGTTTTTTTAAGAAAAACACTGAATAAAACTGAAAATTTTTGATCTAGATTGGCAATCATGTGGAAGAGATTAGAATAAGGTGGAAAGTTATGTTTCAGTTAAAGATTTAAACGTTTACAGAAAAAATCAGATGTTCACATATATAAATAAAAGAGCTTTTCCAAATACGAGTTTTATGTATTTATGCTTTTGAAATACTGCAGTATATCAGTTGCACATGTAAAATTATTCCTGTCCACCCAGGTCCATTGTTGAAATGTATGGGGGTGCTATTTAAACATTCCATGAACAAGTTCATACACATCATAGAATGCTGGATCAGATTTGCTTAAGTGGTTTCTTTAACAGAGTACATATTGCTAAAGTAGCAAATGAGTGCTAGATAAAATAATTTAGTGTGAATATGAGGGCAATTTTTGACTATCTCCAGGCCAAATTTATAATAAAAATGGATAATGGAATAAAAATCATATTTTAAAACTTTGTGAAAGTGGTCTTTTCAAATTAGAAGTGTAATTGGGGACAACTTACTGAAAACTAGGTGTGTTTAGTGAGATTGTATTCTTGTCATTTGTTTAATTAAAAAAAATTATAATAAAAGTGCTTTAAAAAATTTTATAAGCAGCTGAGCCAGCATTCATTAGGAAATTATTTCTCATTGATTAACAGAGACCAAACTTTTTAATAATATATATGCTAATCAGTTCACAAGTGCAAAAATATTTCTACCTCCCTCAACCAATGCTTTGTGAATGGTCACTGTCAATAAAATAATTAGTAATCTCTTTCCCTATTACATTTCCATTTGATTTCTCCTACTATTTACTGCATATTAATTTTAAAATTTTAAATGTTAAAAATACACAATTGTTAAATTTATTTTTTGAAGTTTCTTTGGATGGGACTTTTCTAAACTTGTAAGTGATAGAACTTTGCTTTGATTCTGTTCTTTGTCGTTTATAATGTTTTTTCTTCTATGTGAATAACAGCACTGCAGGTTTATGTATTTAAAAAAATCAAATCCCTATATGCACCATAATAAATGTATTTTTAGTCTATCAGCATAGCAGTGCGTCAGCTGGAGACTTCTGGTGTTTCCTGCTTCAAAGCAGCTCTGGAAAACTGAGTTGAGAATCCCAAATGTTAAGAGTATATCATGCTTGTTGCTCCATGGGTTGGCACATTTTTTCCTGGAGAGACAGAAAAAGAGGCACAAAGTGGTTTTGTCAGCAATATGGTGTTTTATTTCTTGCAAAATAGGAGAACTAATATAAACGTTCCTTATTTTGGTGCGGGTTTGATTTCTTCACTGTTCTAAATTCATAAAATCCATTTGGCACCCTTTATGTAGCCCTTTATGTAGCCAGAGACACTTTCTCTGTTGATAATTTTATAGAGATTGAGATTTTTGAGATTGAGTTTTTTGCCATGTAGGATACGAGATAGGCGGCAAATACATTTCCTAAACAAACAAACAAACAAATTTAATGTTATACTTTTAAGATTCCAGATTAATTTTATTGTAATTATGTGTTTGTTTTAGTTGATTAAAATACTCTAAAATATTATTTATGATACAAATTGATGTGATTTGCACATGGAATTTGTACTGCAGAAAATGCAGCACCACTTGAAAAATGTTTCACTATAATAGATTGTTATATTTCTGTTTAAACAGCATAGCAGATGGATTAGGGAGAGAGACCTAGTTTAGTGTTAGAGCATGGGTGTCAAACTTGCTGCGTCACGTTGCCATCACGTGATGTTTTGCAATGTTTTTCGCCTTCGCGGAGGCCTGTGCGTGACGCAGCCGGCCCACGGGCCGCCAGTTTGACACCCCTCTGTTAGAGCATTCCTTTGCATTCAGAAATATTGTGTTTCAATTCCACTAAAGTATCGTTCCCTGAAACGTTAGCAGCTGTAACTGTTGAATTAGATCAGTGTTTTTCAAAATTGGCAGCTTTACAATGGGTGGTGTTCTGGGAGTTGAAGTCCACAACTTAGGGGTGCCAAGTTTGAAAAATACTGAATTACAATAGATACACCATATGTTTGGCTTCTTGTAAGACTGATTCCTATATTCATTTGCTATTTCCACCAATCAGTTTTTCTAACTGACCTAATTTAGATACATGGAATCATTGCCATATGGAAGTGTGATGAGTGAAAAAGAATGGATTCCATGGGATCTAGACTCTAGAAGTACTATGGAAAAACAAACTGATCTGTGAGTCCAGGTTGGAGCAGAAACAATCTTGTAAAGAGGCAATAAAGAGATGGGTTTTTTTAAAAAAAAGGGGGGGGGAACTCTGCATGTCTTTCACCAAAGAAGTGGGATCACCTCTCTTCCATGGTTGACTGAAAACCAGGAAAGAAACACTGCAGCCATGTAGAAATCTGTGTTAAAGATTGGGGAATTACAATACATAGCTAGAGATTAGTGAAACATGCAGATTAGAATTCTAATCTAGAGGCCAATTTGAGCTATGGAATTTTGCTATTTTTGTGCATAATCCAGTCTGAGGAAATACTGTTGTAGCTGAAAGCAACTTTGGAAATCACTGTCAATTTCTTTTTTACTTTTGTGCCTTTTCAGCCTCTGTTCTATGTTTGATATGCATAGAAAAGATTTGAATTCTTGATACTTCTTCTGGGGTCAGCCTTTAGTTAAATGTTTCTCCTTGATCAACCTACTGCCAGGACATTTATTTCCCCTTGCTGTCTCCTGAATAAATCTAGAGGGGTTCTGCAATGTGCCAGTGGTTGATAAAATAGGATTCAGTATGCCTCTGCAGTGAAATGCAGAGATGTGTGCTCTAATCTGCCCAAAGCTGCTACGTTAAAAACCAAAATTAAGTTTATGATGGTCTGAAAAAGTACCCTAAACAGGGAGATTTCAAAATCACACTTAACACTAACCTCAGTGCAAAAGTTCAGCAAGCTTTTCATCATAAAATTGGAAGTTCTCTTGAATGTCTTCCCAGGGTGTAAATGCCTTTGCTTCTTCCTCCTGCTCTACAAAGTTTTGCCAGACATACTCAAAATCTTGAGGTTTCATGATCCTCAATTTACAACCAGCTGTTTTCATTTTCTTCAAGGCAGCTTGCATGTCAGGTTCCTCCCACATGAATAGACGACCTACTGCAACGGAGAGATGTAGGTTCTTATTCTTCTGAAGTGCTTTAGCTATCCGATCAGCACAGCCTACACAGGGGCTACAACTGGCGTACCAGGTGACACTGTAGTGCAAGCCAGACTCGCATTTGGGCAAGATGGTATTGAAGAAGGCATCTTCTGCATGGGCTGCTGCATGTTCATCTTCCAGGTAGCCCCGTAAGATTTTGGACTCCTTGCCCTGAATCTCTATGATGTAGCATAGGAAGGTCTTGTTTCTTCCTGAACTATATTCGACATTCTTGAACTGGAAATTGAAAAAGCAGGCTGGAAGCCGTTCCCTGGAGAGAGGAGTGAAAGTATCAGTGTGGATACAGAGGTTATAATGTAACTGCTTATACGGTTTCGATTTTGTTAGAATAATTTTATGACAACACTATTGTTCCCCAAAGTATACAAGTGGGAAGTAACTTGGCAATAGCTATTTCCCACTTACAGTTTATGTAGAAGAAACCTCACCAATAAGTATTCTGGAGCTATGGAATAGGAATTGCTAGGAATTTGCTTTGAATTGGAAAAAGTAAAAAGAGATGAATCACACAATATTACAACTATTACCAACTTCTTCTTCTTCTTTTTTAGAACAATTTTTTTTCCAACATAGTGCTGTCTAAATGTATTGGGCAACATTTCTCACCTGGATAAAAAATTATAGAATTTCAATTCGGTAGTTTAATTTATTGGGATTTAAACTGGAAAGTTGTGCAAAGGGTAGGCTGTGTGCTATGTACAGTTTTTGTATTCTATTGGAGATATATCCAATTAAAAGCATAATTTACATTTTGTTCATTTTCTTATTTTCTTTTAGAATGGTGATGCAGTCTACTAGAGAATTATGTAATTATTCTACATTTTTGTTATCTAAAGCCAGTAGCCAGTAAGCACTTTACTCACAATTTCTTTTCTTTTCTACCAGTTTTCCCCTCAGAATAGATTTGTTTTAACTCATACACATTACATACTCAATATTATTTTATATAAAAGAATAAAATCAATAAAGCACAAATAGTTCTTATTTTACTGAAAATGGGTAACATAATTCTTGAGTCCTTGAAAATAAACCTTTAAAAACATTTAGCACTCTTTTCTTTAATTGCAATGTACTTTAAATGATTTTTATACCAGAAGCCTTGTGGAAAATAAATGTAAATCATATAATGTCTTCCTTTCTTTATTATTCTTTTAAAGATTCCCAAGTGCGTGTTCAGTGAGACGTGAATGTGTGAGAATACTACAGAATATTTTCAATGGTAAATTGGTAGGAAAGGAAAAATGCTTAATTTTCCTGTCCTGTTTTTTCTCCCAGTGCCCCAAGCGACAACATTAACAATACTAAGTAGCCTAGCTGTTGCAGTGTAAGATGATGGTATAGAAATAGTATGATTGTACCACCAAAACATTTACAAGTCTTTTTCTGCAGGTCTGTAGCAATGGCAATGGATAAGATAAGATAATGCCCCCTTCCCTTCTACTCCAGTCCAGTCCAATTAAAAGATTAAGAAGGAAAGCAAAGCAATCTTCATAACACATGTATTCATAGACTTTGGATGCATGCAGGTCTCCCTTATAATGATCATTGCCAGGAAAGTCAGCTGTCAGCACCTCTTCACTTAGCCTGATTTGTTAGGCAGTTGATGTATATTGCTGTGAAGTATGAGATACACAGATTTTAAATTAACCTCTCTTTTCTGTATAATACTGATGTACAATTTATATATGCTGTTGGAAAGTTAAAGTTAGAAAACTTTAAGTCGTTGTTTTGAAAAATTGTTCATCCCTGTTATTTTCCCTCTGGATTCCAACTGGCAAACTTTTATACTACACATTTTTGATAGCATGCTCACTATTAATGAATACTGAAGTAGTTTTCTCATTATTTTTATTGACCCTAGGAATTACAGGTAGCTCTCGACTTAAAACAGTTTATTTAGTGACCGTTCTAGTTACAACAGCACTGAAAAAAATGACTTATGACCCTTTTTCACACTTATGACCAGCATCCTGTTGGTCATGTGATCAAAATTTGGACGCTTGGGAATTGACTCACCTTTATGACCGTTGCAGTGTCCAGGGATCATGTGATCACCTTTTGCGACTTTCTGACAAGCAAAGTCAATAGGGAAACCAGATTCACTTAACAACTGTGTTACTAAATTAACAACTACGGTGATTCACTTAACAACTGTGGCGAGAAAGGTCATAAAATGGGGCAAAATTCACTTAACAAATGTCTCAGCAACAGAAATTTTGGGCTCAATTGTGGTCGTAAGCAAAGGGCTACCTGTATATCCATATGTTATTAGACAAATGTTTTCAATCATTTCAATATGATTATTGGGTGCGTCCTGAAAATAATTGAGTCTTCCACCCCATAAAACTCTTTTTTTTTAAAGAAAGGATAGATTTTGTTTTGGCTAAATAAAATTTCAATAAAATAAATGGCCAGGTTACTCTATTTTTTGACAGACAAAACAGAAAATCTTGTGATATTTTTAAGATTAAAAAATGATTATCTCATGAGATTTTCTGAACTGCAGTGCAATGTAGTTTCATTTTCACATTGAAATAAAATATAGAAGGCCAAAAGGTGATGGTGGCTGTGCACAAGAGAGTTATTAGGTGTCACATTAGCATTCTTGTACTAGTGAATGGATTAGTCTTTATTTAATCTGTATTAAAGAATTTTGAACCTCTTACGTCTAGATTAGTTCTTTTATGAAAAGTTATATTTTTAACATTCTTCTGCCTGAGGAGAGCCATCTACCCAGAGATCAGTGATAGGATGCTATTCCTGCTAAGTTGCTTATGTCTTAAAACTGGTTATAAAGGAAACTGGTTTTTAAAAAATCATTATGGATTTTAGGTTTTGGCAACTATGCTGACCAGGGTTATGTCTGGGTATCATAGCAATTTCCATTATCCTTGATTGGTGGACTTCCCTGCTTCTTATCCCTTTCATGCTGGAAATCAAGCACCAATTACTTTTTTTTTTAGTGGATATCTTTGGGAACGTGTTGTGGACTGATAAAAAAAACACCTTATATCATTTGGGCTAGAAGGGCAACTCTTGTCAGTTTCACCTGGTTAAAGTGTGATGGAGACAGGTTGAGGGTGACATCATATTTACCTGGCAGGGGAGATAACATAATCATGAATTGGTTCTAACTGCTTAATTTTGGCTGCAGAACAATGTAGTATAAATGAATGCTTCATATATTCTCAAGAAATGTACATGGCTTCCTGTAGAATAAATTATCATGTTGAAAAATGGAGCAAGGAATAATCTTAATTCTAAAAACTGATCAGGCCATAGGACACACAATTCCACAGATACATCGGTTTGGGGCAGAGTTAAAAGAAACTTCGGCAAGAAAGCAAACTTGTAATCTAGTGATTGTAGCTGAAATGTTTCAACTGCCAGGGATAATTAGGCAGCACTGTTGTTATTCTTAAGGTTTTTAATTCCTCATTAGCTAAATGTCTTTTTCATCAGGCTAATATGTAAATAATTGAAACTATAACTTAATTTTGTGGCCACGGGGGTGATATAAATCTTAGAATAATACTGTTTTATGGATAAAACATTTAAATTAAACCTGACGAAGAAAACTGGCATCTTATTGAAGATGTAAAGAAATTTAACAACATTAAAAAAGTAGGCTACTAATGTTCCTTTTATTTTAAATAAGACTCAATCTATTAAATGAAAGTAATTTGACACAGACTCCTTAACTGAAAACTTTAGGTCTGGGATAAAATTGCAATATATAATCATTCTAATCTAATCCATGATGACATTGTTGCAATGATGACATGAGGCTGATGGTGAGAAAGACCTCACCATGTGTATGACCTTTAGCTTCTTGGAGATAACATGAAATATAAATATCATCAATAAATTAAACATCATGCTTTCCTAGTTCCCCAGGGTACTTATTTTCTAATTTGCTTTTCTAGCAGTCTAAACAGAACTGCCAGAATTACAGACTCTGTCTTCCATTAACCTATTTAATTTGGGGCCTGTCACTCCCTCTCAGTCCAACTCACCTCACATGCTGGTTAGAATAGAATAGAATAACAGAGTTGGAAGGGACCTTGGAGGTCTTCTAGTCCAACCCCCTGCTTAGGCAGGAAACCCTACACCACTTCAGACAAATGGTTATCTAATATCTTCTTTAAAACTTCCAGTGTTGGAGCATTTACAACTTCTGGGGGCAAGTTGTTCCACTGATTAATTGTTCTAACTGTCAGGAAATTTCTCCTTAGTTCTAAGTTGCTTCTCTCCTTGATTAGTTTCCATCCATTGTTTCTTGTTCTACCCTCAGGTGCTTTGGAGAATAGTTTGACTTCCTCTTCTTTGTGGCAACCCCTGAATTGTTGTGAGAAAATAGGAGGGAGAGTAAATAAATAAATGATCCTACATAGGATCCTACCCCTAAATTTAAGTCACATCTGCCTTTAGGTGAAGGGCCGCCTTTGGACTTGAATGACATGATGGGGAGTCACACACCAAAAAGATTTATTGAGGTCAAACCAGAGATTAAATATGATTTATTCCAGTCACAGGTAATCTTAAAATTACATATTTAAGTAATGTTATATATTTTAATAAATATTAATGAGTATCCTCCAGTCACACATTTGATAATTTTTGTTATGATTAAAATGACAGTTTAACAACTTTTGACAGTCTCTGGGTGCCATTGCCTGTTGGTGGGGGGGGGGGAAACACACATGGCCTTGATCTTTCATTCAGTACTACTTTCCTTTGCATTAGAAACTATTACTTTAGGCAGCAGTTCCTGTAGGACAGAATACCTCCAAAGGGTTAGAAGAGGGAGCTGTGAGGGTTGTGTACCTGTCCTAGTCTTGTTAATCTTGTACGCTGCTAAAACACCATTACCTCAAAAATGAGCAAGGTTCTCTGAAGGGAATGGAGAAATCCCATTGTGTGCTTTGGTTCAGCTACCGGAATATCTTGGGGCAGCTTTGATTCAACTGACCAGAAGCAATGCCCAAAGGCATTTTTGAACCATGAATTGGGATTATTTTATAAGGACTCTAGTGCAGGGGTGTCCAACCTTGGCAACTTTGAGACTTGTGGACTTCAACCATGGCTGGCTGGAGAATTCTGGGGGATGAAATCCATAAATCTTAAAGTTGCCAAGGTTGGACACCCCTGCTCTAGTTTATAATCTTACTAGGGAGTTCAGTGGGATTTATTGCCTAAAGGATGGAGCATTTGCTTACATTCTTATTGTAGTTTCAAATAATACAATACTCTCTGCAGCAACACTGACATTTACAAATTGGCCCAAATTGCCTTGTTGCTATTTTTGCCATTAGACAAAGGAATGACTAAAATTTAGCCATTGCTCCACCCTAGCATGGCTTAATGGGCTAGGCTAGAAAAATTAATGCCTATCATAAGAATTGAACCTTAGAGAGCTTTCATCTAGCATTTGTCTATAGATTTGGATAATAGCAAAGTATAGTCTCAGGATTTCACTGCAAGCTTCACTTATTAACACTTACTTTTCATAGGTCATACAGTATGTATTACTAAAAAAAAACAAATGGCACAGACAGACAATGATCCCAGCTGACAATGACTTGACAATACATACTGTATCTAGATCCTTCACTGACATTTATGGTAATTGTTTTTTTTTTAAAAATGTACAAAATGAAAGCCGAACTGCCCCAGCTGAGGTTCCAACATGCCATCTAGGAGATTGTAGCATTTGAAATCCAACAAATTTGTGTGGTACTTAGTTGATAAAAGGTGTGATAAACCAGTTAGTTGATTTTTGATTAAATGTGTGCCATCAAGTCAGATTTGAGTCTTAGCAAGTACACAGATTGAGTTTGTCCAGGAAATATAATTACAGTAGTTAGTTGTAAAAAGCACCAAGATAATGTTACATGCTTGATTCTGAAATCATATCAATATTTAATTCAATTATAATTTTAATTCAATTATATTTAATAACTTATACTAAACCTTACAAATGCTTAACAAATTTTATTTTTTCTTTGATTCCCCCACCCTCTATAAATGATTGTAGAAAAGAATTTCTGATACGGAATGATCACTCAGGCTAGGTTTTTTTTTTTAAAATGTATTTCTCTTATCTCAATCCTTTCAGAGTTATCCAATGAACTTACCCTCTCACTGCTGCAATTAGGCCTTTCTTTTTATCTGATTTTAAATACCTCCAAATAAACAAGCAGTTCTTATTTTTCCAGGGAATGAATTTAGCCTTAAGTTTTTCCAGTTCTACCATTTCCCTTTACCTATCAGTGCTTTTTAACAGAGTTTTTGATGTGGAAAAATGCATGCTTTTAAGCAGTCTTATGGGCTTCGCAAAGCAATACTGTACAGCTAAGTCATGGATAAGATTTATTTTCTTTTTTTGCATTTGCAAAGGGAGAATAATCATTTCAGTGCCACACATGATCATGCTAAAATAAGTGGCTTTGCTCCAGATATATCTCAGCTCAGCCTGGCTGGATATAATTTAAGTCTCTCCCCATTTTATTGCAGGACTCAGATACAATCTGCTTTCATTATTAACAGCAAAATCCTCACACGTGAGACTGGCATTTCTTTTTAAAGAAACCTGCAAACATGTTAGCTTACGCAGATTCCTAAGCAAGGAATTGTTCCTGTCAACTTGGTGATGAAATAGGGCTCTTACCCTGTGACAATTTCAAAGGGTGGCAATTCCTCCAGTTCCTTTGGCTTTTCCCCCTCCGCGGATTCCTCTGCATTTTCAGCATTTTCAGCCTTTTCACCATTCTGGGCTACTGGAGGTTGTTCCTGCTTCTCAGCCATCCTGTTGTACTGTAGTGGGTGCCCAAAGACCACAGCAGTGGCCAAGAACTGGGCACAGGCTTCAGAAGCAGAAATGGAGCAGGGAGGGAGACAGAGAGCTGGAAATGGCAGTTCTCAGGAGCTATATATGGAATGGGAGCAGTGGCAGAGATGGGAATAGGCTAGGATGACCCCCAGCACTCTCAGATATCACCTCCTTCACTTTTAACTCTGGCCTGAGACATTCTTTTGCTCCCCTTTTATTTTAAATATGAAGTGATGAGTGGAGCGTGGGTGGATTAGCTAATGGAGGGATGCAAAAGTAACCTATTTATCCATAGCCGTGACAGAAATCTGACACGGTGCAGAAGAGCTGGCCGCTCTCCTATGCTCTTGGACTTACTGAGATGCCTTCTTCCTGCCCTTGAGGGACCACCTTCCAGAGGTGCCAGAAAGAGGCAGGTAGCTTTGTTAAAAAGAATGCTCCTGATATTATTAGGTGGAACTGAAATAAAATGTCAGAGGGTTGGGGTTTTTTGTTCAAACCTGAATTTTGTTCCTGACATGAAAGTGACAGCTTTAAAATGCCTTACTTCCTAGGCAGATGTATTGAAAAGCACAGACTGAAAATATTTCAGGTGAAAGTATTGCACTATTATCTGAACCTAATTGATTTCAGTTTTCTTTACCTCCTTAGGCAGCTGACAGAAAACCTGTTGGACACAGTTTGGCTTTCATTGAAGATTTAAGAATGCTATTATAAAAGCCTTCTAATGCTCAGCCGGCTTTTTCCTTTGTGACTTACAGTCAATCTGGCAGTGTGAATATTGTGCTCAGCTGGAATTCCAAGTTAAGGGACCAGCACCAACTGCTATTATCTTGAGGCAAGATATTAGAATAAGAAAAAGAATGTGCAAATGAATGTGGAAATGTGAAAAATCTAACTAGATGAGGTATGAAATTGATTCCGCTTGAGATATGGGATGGTACAGTATGTGCCATGGACTCTGCAGCTGGTTTGTAAGAAGTAAAAACTTGGTTCCTTCTCTGAATTGCAGTTGGTGCTGGAGCAAGGAAATGAAAGTGCACTGATTTTTCTTATTAGAGGATTTAAGAAATATATTGCTTATTCATTATTCATATTCACTCAGCCATATTATTTTGCAGATAATTGTATTACTGAGACAAGGTAGAAGCTAAAATATGGCAGATAATCTTGTACTTTGTACTCACTTTTACAACTTTTTTTTAAAAAAATGCATTATCAAAACTGCTTAGATGGTTGACATACTGTTATACATTGATACATACCATGATTCTCAATTATTTCTGATAAATACCTATTCTATAGAAAGGCAATTTGAAAAAATAAGTACACAACAAAGCACTCAAGCATATTTGTAAAACGTATGCATTTGCAAATATATATTAGCCACATTGACAATTAGAATCTGTGTAATTTACAAAAATAATATGTGATGTGAATTTAAAAATAGTGACATTTTTTTGCACTTCGGCTTATGAAAGATGAGGCAGTTTTTTTGCTGGTTCTTTTACCCTCTGCAGCTCTTTCAGAATTGAATGTCTGAAAACAATATCCAGAATGGTTGCGAATATAGCACAAATGGCTATGTTAGAGAGAATGGGGAACAGTGAAATACCCTGTCTTGTAAAATTAAAAGTAGATTTTTAAAAACAAAACTAACTCTCAAAATAACCCAGTAAGCCTTTATAAGCACATTTCAGTCTATCTAGCTCAACTTTTTCTTATCTAAATTGTTTTTTTCTTCAGTTCTTCTGTTTAATACAGTACTTACAAAATGATTGCCAATGTTCAAGCTTCAGAATTATTTAGCAGAATTTCCATTGTATCAGCACTGATTAACAGGTAGTACCAGGACTTGATTGTTGGGATGTGTAGAACAGTCATGGTGCATTTGGTAAACTGCGTTGCTGGTGTGGGTTTTGTTATAAAAATTGGCTAATTAACAACAAATGCTAGATATATACCAGTAGATAGCAACCATATATCTATATTGCAGCGTAACCCATTCAAGGTCCATGTTGGACCATAACTCCCATAATTCCAAGCCAGGTAGCTGGGGATCATGGTAGTGGTTGTACCATATATCTAAAGGGCACTCTTTGATTTCATCTTATTAGAAGTGTTTTTTGTTTATTTTTTTAAAATAATATGAAATACTTTTGGCACAAAGTTTTATTGTCCCCCCCCCCTCAGTGTTAACTTATGTTTAAATTCCAGTATCCCAAACCTATGACTGTCACATTTGACATTTTACAGAGGAATTATAGGGATGGGAATCCTGAGCTGCTGAGTGATAATCTTCCCCTCCCTTTCTTGTGTCCCTCTGGCCCGCTTTATTTTTGGAAACTCTTGACTGCTAGATTAATCAGGGTCCCATCATTCTTACTGCTTTAACTTTCACTGGAGCCAGCCAAGCCTTGCAGATCAATGTTCAGCTTTAATCTTATCTCTGGAATGCAGATCTGGGCTAGAAGTTTTCTCTCCTCAGCTGCTGCTGAACTCCTTCTAGGGCAGAACTCAGCATTTGTACAGACAGACCACCAAGGGCTCTGCCTAGACCGGCCACAGATGTTACGTAGCGATGCTATGCTTTACAGATCAAATGGTTTATTTGATTCTATACATACACAAAGCTATGTTTATTTGCAGACCTAAAAGGGTGCACGTGCACATATACACCCCCACCCCAAATTATTAGAAATAGAAAGAAAGCATTGCAAAACAAAAGGATGCTGACCAGGAACCTAAACTACTTTACTGAAATAGAAACAGTCCATGTTACAGATTTACGTTTCATCTCTTTTTGCCCCTGGTGGGTTTCAAATCAGGTGATTCATCTTATGCCTGATAAAAAAAGAGACCTCGCCCATTGTGTAAGAAAGTATGTTCTCTTTCCCCCAAACAAGAACGGGGAAAGTATAACAAGAAGCAGAATCCTAGATTTTTCTAGTCCAGTTATAATTAAGAAAGTCTCCTGATTGATGATGTGGAAAAGTGTCACATGTCATTGTTAGCCACGGTGTGATCCAATGTGAGGCAACTGCCTATGAAAACCTTAGGGAAATTGGTGTTCTCAGTAGGCTCTACAAGACATTTGTTAAAGTAGTGTGATCCTTATGCAAAACTATCTTCTGTAAACTGGCATTCTCCAGATGTAATGGACTTCAATTCCCATAATCCCTTACAAGTCATTGGCTATGCTAGATAGGGGTTATGAGAGCTGAAGTCTAGATATCTAGAGCTAGAGGACATAGAAACAGTTGATAAAGGTTTTTTTTCAAGCACATACATATGGGACAATATACTTAGATGTTCCATTTTCTGAATATGCAGTAGCAACCACATTGGATGACTTATCAGCTTTGTATAATAATTAGGAAATTTATTTTATGTTAAGGCTGCTTTGTTACATAAGTAAATAGTGTTTAAAAAGAATGGTTGCAATGATTTTCTATAACACCTTAGACGTCCCCATTTTTTTTATTTCATTGTTTTTATAAATTCAATTTGACATGAGTCACTTTTTCTATGATAGTTCAAATGTCATCCTGACACACGTCTGATACGGTTATGTCCAATATTATTCAGTACTTCTATATTGCCCGGCCAAAATTGTCCTGCAATCTGTCAGGTTTATTAAAAACAATGCAGGGATTCTTGTTCTTTTTAATGTTCAAACATATTAAAACAGTAACAATCTTAATTTCTACTACTTATAAGGCTGGTCAATCACAATTTGTGATCTAGCCTTAACTGCACTCACTGTGATTAAAGCTAGCTTTTATCTCATTGTCTTATAAATATTGTGCAGCAGTCAAAATTGCCTCGTCTCTATCCATTGACAGCTCTCCTTAAAATTATGTTTGTGTTTAGGATCTTTTGTTGATCAATTGTTTAAGGGATGCTTTGTTGGATTGCATGCCTATATTACCATAGCTTTGCTGGATGTCCAGCAAACTATCTAGGTTATTTTCTAATTATAAAAAACTCTGGAGAGCAACAGTCTCACTGGTACAGGATCAGAAAATATTTAGCTGGCCAAAGGCAAAAGTGAAATAAGACACTGTATCATGCAGAGATGAGGTGTGCTCTTTAGAATAAAAGGGACAGCTGGTTATGAAAATAAAACATATCCCTGGATATGTTGTCTGGCAGTGATTCCAAAGCTTCACTATCCCTTCCTGTGTAACTATTGCAAAGCAATAAACAATGAATTAGTAAATAGTAAAGTGGTGTGTGTGTATCCTTTGGTTTTCCAGCTTTGTAGGCCATAGCATCTGTCTATCCTACTCTTAATTCTTGAGAATTTTTCCAGGAGTGTCAGTGATAAATTGATAAGATTTCATAGCTGTCTCTACATTTGCTCCCTATTGTAGAACCATGCTCAGCATGGAGTAGCAGTAGCAGGGGGTGGGGGAATCAAGGAGAGAAATGCTCATATCATATGATAGCTTGTATTGTCTTTCTAGAATTAGTTGGAATTTTTTCCCTACTGATCAGCATCCTTAATAAGGTTTTCAGAATGCAAGTACATCTGTAGGAGATGACATGAGTTAATTCAGTGGAGTCTATTGCAGTAGATATGCTTGAATAATCTAATAGCTAGGTATATTTTGTAAATGGGCATAAACTTAAGACAACCCATTTACTTTATGGAAATCAAAGAGTTCTGGGACATAAGTCTTCACTAGGCAATTCTATGGGACATGATAATGGGAAGTAGCAATTTACCATTCATCATACTTCCCATTCCTGCTTGCTTTGAGATTTCCATAACTGAAGTCTCAGAAGGTAAATGCTATTGCATAGAATAAAAAATTAGATAAATACAAGTACATAATTTTTTTTAAGTTGTTTAAAATATTTCACTTGTATCTCTGTACGTGTAACAGTGTATTAGAGTTTTCCATTCTGTATACGAAGTAGGTATGAAATTGGCTGTGCTTCCAAGTATGCTTTTGTTCTGGCCATGCTCATTTTCTTCTAGTTCTATGCAAACTTTCTTTTTTTTCTATCTTGTAGCATAATAGTTTTGCCTACAAAAGATTCCAAATTTTATTCCTGGAATATCCAAGCCATGTTGGGAAAAGCTCCTGCTTGAAATTCTAGTGAGCAAGTGCCTCTCTGTTTAGACCAGTGTTTTTCAACCTTGGCCACTTTAGGATGTGGACTTCAACTCCCAGAATTCCCCATGGAGTTGAAGTTCACTCATTTTAAAGTGGTCAAGGTTGAAAAACACTGCCCTAAGTGTTTGCAAAAGATACCAAAAAATAATGTTTTGTCATGAGGAATAATTATGTTTTCTTCATGTCACTAGATGGTGCTATATGTTTTTAAATCATAGGCTCATGAAGCAGTACAGATACAAAGATGGTGCACTGAAGGATTATCATACAACCTATCTGCAAGTCCTTAAAGCAGCCATTTCTTTTCCTGGTGGCTGCTATCTGCAGCTGCAGAAGATATTCCTGGTTTCAGGAAGAACAAACTGGTGTTAGATGCACTTCCCACAACCTCCAAAGCAGATTTTTCCTTCTGATTCAAAGCCCTGCTAAACACAGTGCATATTTACACACACACGTATGTATATGCATATGTGTGTGTGTATATATGTGTGTGTGTATGTGTGTGTGTGTGTGTGTGTGTGTATATATACTATGTAGTGTATACTATGTAGTATCTCTGTGTGTGCATAGGAATACAACAGACCAGAAGAGCAAGAAGGGAGACTAGTATAGATCTATTTCAAGCTATTTAGCTCTCATCAGCCACACCCCTTTTTAGTGGGATTTGAACCTGGGCAGCTTGCCTTGTTGGGCAAATGCTTAACCTCTTGAGCCACAGGAACTCCTCCCTATCAGCTTGTTCCAGGGACAAGGATATATATATGTTTTTTTCTGTTAAATCACCTGGTATACCCAAATATGGGAGGGAGCATACTGCCAGTTTTAGACTCCTGGAACTTTAAAAAATGTGAGATTAGTAAGTTTCTCTGAACTAATTAACTGTCTGGTCCTGATTGGAATAGTTGGTCCTGCAGTTAACCAGGTGCCAAGCTATAAAAGGGCTTTACAAATTAACACTGGCTCCTTAAATTGTACCCAGAAACCAATGTAAGGTTTGTTATATGCTCCCAGTGACAGATGCCAAAAAACATGTTGATGCAGTTTTAGTCAGCTGTTCCATCATCCATGCAATGGTGAAAAATAGCTAAGTTAGAAAACAACATTAAAAAAAAAACCTCTGACAAGGTAATGCCTCTATTAGAACAAGGCACAACCTTTAGCTAGCTTTTGAGTTATTCAACTCTTTGCCAGGCTGGCATGAAATAAAATATGAGAAAGGTGGGGAGAGCAGAGCATGGTATTGAAGCCCCAAAATTCGCAGTTTATAATGGAAATGCAAGAACAACTGTGTATATGTAGGCTTATGCTGCAATCTTATGTTACCTTGGAATAAAGCTCATGGAATTCAGAGGGATTATTTTAAATAAGCTTAAAGATTCCCTTGGATGCTGAAAAGATTTCAGGTTATATCAAGGGCTTCTGGAACAAAGAAGGGATAATAAATCTTCTCTTGCCTTTTCAAAATACAAAAACTACAGACTCTGACTCCAGCACCGAACTGAACTTCTTTAGTTGAAACACCAGTATCTCTATTGGAAATTTCTCTCTCTCTCCCTCCCTCCCCCCACTTACCTTGCAGTAGCAAAAAGGCTATTTTACTGAAAATTACTCCTGCTCCATTCCGAACATTTGAATCTTCGCATGCATTTTATGAGATGGAAACTCAGCTATAGCTTTGTGGCTTACGACACCACCCACTTACTGCTTTGGCAAAATTACGGCTGTCAGAGCAACTGATTCCACTCTGGCTCCGCAATCTCTTTCAGAACTCAGGGCCAAGTTGTGCTATCCTTCGTACGTGTCCCAATTTTTTCCCCTTCTGGAATTGTCCCCCTTCTGCTTTGCCAAGATAATTGAGGTGGGAACATGTGGAAATCAGGGTGCTGGTATTCGGAAGAACAGAATTGCTCGGGATATTGTATCTGTGCTAAAACCTTTTCACCTTTGTGATAACCTGGGAGTGAGGGAGTGGAGTTGGGCGTGTATAACAGATTGCCAGGTTTTCTTATGTGTGTCATCACTCCCATGATTTACAACAATTGCTAAATTACAGCCTGGACACACAATAATCCAGCCCTAAGGTTTGCCCTTCTAGGAAGGATATGTCTCCTTTTCAGATTTTCTTTCCCCCCTCTTAAATACTAGATCATGTGCAGTGATTGCAAATAGATGTTTGTTTAGGTGGACCCACTGAATCTGACAATAATACTTTAAAGAGGGTGATCCTTTTCCTGGAATTTCAGACTTGTAAAAAAATGCTTTTAATCCTTAAGAGGTACAGGATGGGCATTCATGCATTGCAAATCCCAAATTACCTTTCCTCTTTTGAGTCTTGATCAATGCATAAACTCACAGGAAGTGTATACAGCAGTCTGGCACATGGATAAATCCACCCACACCGGGTGAGGTGACAATATTAAAAAAAAACCTTTCTAGTTCCCAATTCAGTGTATTTATTAATTAATCCAACAGAGAAGAGTCTGAACTGATCAATTAAAATAAAACAACAGATATTTTATAAAAGGGGATTAAATATACCATGGTTTTCAATCAGTATGAAGCAATCTTGGATTACCTTTACCCAGTGGTATCCTAAGACTTCTGGCTTTTATACTTCTTGAAGGCAAAGCAATTTTATCCTACATGAAAGGGTTTTTTTTAATACCTTCCAAGAAGAGAAAGCAAAATACTGCTTAATGTCTTGGATGATCTGATTTGGTGTCTTCCAGGTGTTTCCTACCATACCAAGCATAAGGCTGAGTCACAGAACATTCAGTTTGGAATGAGGATTAAGATAGATTTTGATCTGGACATGTCTGAGCACAGAATATAGTTCAACAAGTGGCCAGGGGAACCTTGATCTGTCATATCCTTTGCCCCAGTTCAACCTGCAGAAATCAATCTTTATTCCCAATGTAATTCAGTCCAAAGATTGTTTTTTTAAATTTTTAGGGGCTTGTTGTTCTTTAGTATGTCACCTTTGAGTTGAGCTCATATCTTGATGAGTTAGTTTCCTTGGCATAATATAAATGAGGGTTGCTATATCTTCTGGATTTTTTTTTTACTTCCAAGTCAGGCTTACAACACTGGACTTCCCAGCTAGTCCTTCATCAAAGTACTAGCCAAGATAGATCCTGGTTAACCTTGCAGAACCAGCTAAATGATACTTTATGTAGGTAAACAACTTGAACATTCAGTTGGATAAATGAAGTCCACTTGCTTGCACTTAGATGTTGAAAATGGATAAAGTATTTCAGTATTTGGATGTATTTTTCTGTCAGCCTTCCTGGGTTCCTCTATACCACACTACTTTATAAAACCATTCTTGTTTGGAGATAGGATGTTGCTACTATAGGATGTTGTACAGTGGGTGGGCAGCTGAAGGGATCAAGGGGACAGAGTTTGAAAAAAATATTGTTTTTAGCTATAGCTAATTATGTGATACATCTCCCCCCCCCAAGGCATACACTCAATTTGGTTCGAGGTTTTGTGCAAAGGTAATATTCTGGTTAAATCAAGAGGTCAAAAACACTTGCCGGAAACAATTCCCTGGTTCAGTTGGAAATTATACTTTTATGTCAGACTCTGGCAAGCATGTCTAGGTTTGAAGAAAAAGGGTGCATTTAAGAATTCTTCCAATGGCACCCTGTGTGTACAATAAATCTAATTGCTAGAGGAATAAAAATTGTTATGTTCTAACTGTTTCAACTGTGTTGCATGGTTCCAACCAGGTCCAGCGTTTGAGCGGGAAAAAGCTCAAACGCTATTGGCTGGTCTGTCTGACAGCTCCCTATAAAAGGGCAAGCTGTCAGACTGCTCCTTGCTGGTTGCTTACACAAGAGCTGAAATAAAGAGCTGCTTTGGAAGTCTGTCTCCTGTCATCTCTACCCACTATCTAACAGTGGCGACGAGGGCTTGGGCCAGGAGAACTGTGACTAGCTTCTTCAGCACTTTCAACCAGCCAGGCAGACATCTTCCTGCCTCCTTTGCATGGTTCCAACCAGGTCCAGCGTTTGAGCGGGAAAAAGCTCAAACGCTATTGGCTGGTCTGTCTGACAGCTCCCTATAAAAGGGCAAGCTGTCAGACTGCTCCTTGCTGGTTGCTTACACAAGAGCTGAAATAAAGAGCTGCTTTGGAAGTCTGTCTCCTGTCATCTCTACCCACTATCTAACAGTGGCGACGAGGGCTTGGGCCAGGAGAACTGTGACTAGCTTCTTCAGCACTTTCAACCAGCCAGGCAGACATCTTCCTGCCTCCT